>CM076575.1:123846033-124446033 GCA_034641835.2 Pinus albicaulis
TATCATTTTCCGTAGTTGTTTTTAGAATTCCAATTTGTCGTTTGCTATAGTTGTTTCAAAAATTCCATTTTTCTATTTGATGTATATGCTTTCATAAGTCTTCTTTTATGATTTGATGTAGATTCATCAATCTTTCCTTTCAAATAGTCAAATTGCAAAAGATTCATAGTTTTACTTCTAGAGCAGCAATGATTTATTTTAGAGTAGTTTTTCAAGTTCATGAGTGGTTTATTTCAAGAGCATGAGTGATTTATTTATGAAACAATAGTGATTGAGTGAATTCCTTTCAACATATGAGTCTTTTCCATTCATCAGTGATTTCTTTTCAGGAGCTATAGTGATTTCTTTACAAGTTTCATTGCCATAACATTTCATTTTAAAAACATAAAAATGTATAAGTTCCATTTTCTAGAATTCGATTTTATCTTCATGCACAAGAATGTTAGAGAATAAGAATGTTTAGAGACTAACAAATAAATTAGTTAAGGTTTATTCATAAGATAGAGAAAGTTTGTTTCAGTTTTTTACAGAGTAGAAAGCATGTTGATTTTTAGAACTTAGGTGTAGTTTAAATTTATCGATTTCATTAGGAACATAAGAATAAAAACATCCTTAGAAGTAATCTATACAGATCCAATCATCACACCAATAAACTAAATGAATAAAAGAGGCTTATAGCATATATTGTGCACTTTCACTTCACAAGTTTACCAAATCCGGTCAATAATTTATGTAGTCAATGTAAGGCAATTAAATTGACCAAACAAGTATTATCAAACCAATGCAAAATAAATGCAAATTAATGAGAAATGACATAATAATCATAATTGTAGGCACATTTCCATGTATAGTGTTGTTCATATGAATGTGCCAAATGGCATGTATTGAATGGTGTATTTGAAGTGGTGTGTGATGATATGGAGGTGTTTTCATCCCGAGAAAAGCTAGCCTGGAAGAAACTCATAAAATGCTTCGAAATAAATCTCTAGGGAAGATCATCTAGGATGACTGGGATAATGAGACTCGTGAGGTGAGATTTTTGTGAAAGTTATCCAACTAATATGTCCCCGGAAGAAACCTTCCTGGAGGAAATAGGCGAGGTTCACTCATACATTAGTTTCGGGATATTATATGTGGGATAGTATGGGCATGGAAAAATTCATACTGGATACTTTCCTAGAAGAAACTTTCCCCATAGGAAACCTTACTAGAGGAGACTAGCAGGTGCTACTATTCATAAGTTCTGTGGAACTTACATTAGGGGTTCTGAGATTCACGTTGGTTTGGGATTTGTTCATTCCTTATGCTTTTATTTGGTTAAGTTTTCAGCTACGCTGATTATTGGACAAAATCCCTTATTTATATTATTTTATTAAATACAACAAAAAGAAAATAATTTTTTTTATTAAATATAAAGGTTTTGTTATATTTTAAGGGGATTTTCAAGCTAATAAAAGAAAAAAAATATAAAGGGTCCCCATTTTTAATATGGTACTAAAAATAAAATGAAGGTTATTATTTTCCACAACAGGAAATTAAGAAATCTATGAGAGGATCTAAAGGAAAACTTAACTCCAAAGGCCCTCGAACTCACAATGGTAAGGTTTACCTCCCCTACATCCAAGGATTTATTTATAGGATTCAAAAATTCTGGGTAAAAAATATTTTGCCACCGAGTTCAAAATAGTAGTAACCATCAAGCAAAGAATGAAATCCATGAAAGACAAAATTGATCATCATTAGCTTAAAGGAGAATAAAAAATTGATTGCTTTAGTGTTAAAATTTATATTGGAGAAACATGATGCTCCTTGCAGATTGAATAGAATAAATTTGTGTCTATTGTTTTAATTTTGAATTCATTGGCAACTGCAAGTTTTGAGCCATTTCTACATGTTATCACAACATTGAAAACTACATAGAAACCATATTCCAGATATCCTCTCATAAGGATTTCAAATTGCAGAGTTTGTGGAGAAAATTTTCTTCAGTGTAGGAATAATGTATTTCAATGGATTGAGGCTTAAGTATGCATTAGAGGGAAGCTCAAATTTATATGCTTAGAAAGACAATATTAAATCTGTGCGGGATGAAAATGGAGTATTAGAAAACACAAAAACTGGTATTCGAAAACTAGTAGTATTAGATGCACAACAATTGGCCCAGTGAAGAAATATACTCAAAAGACATAAGAATTATCCTAGAGAGTGTCAGAGACAATGTGGTTTCAAATTTGGATGGAAAGGAGATTTCTTTTGCAATGTGGAAGACCCTCACATACCTATTCGAAAGCAACCGTGATTCTAGGAAATTGGCATTGAAATACAAACTTAGGAACATTCGAATGTAGAGAAATGAAAGTGTTGTTCAATACATATCCAGATTCACTTAGGTTAGAGATGAAATTGGAGGAGTACGAGAAAAAGTGCCATCATATGAGCTTGTGAGGTTAAATTTCCTTGGCCTTTCAAAGTCCTGGCATGACTATCAAGATTCAGTTAATCGAAGAGACAAGCTACCAAATTGGGAGAGACTTTGGTCTGATTTGGTGTAGGAGGAGATTAGAAGAAACACTAGAGATGGTGTCACATCCAAAGTCGATGAGGAGGAAAATTTTTCCTTAGCTAGCAAGTGAAATAAATCTAAGGGAAAGAAGCCCCAAGGCAAGGCATAATCCATCCAGAACCATGGAAAGAATAAAGACCTCAACACAATTAAATGTTTTCACTACCATGAGTATGGGGACCATGCGAGCAAGTGTCCTCATAATAAATATAGTGAGAATCCTGCAAGAGGAGCAGGAGGAGATGCTCTCACATCACAATTCAATTTGGATTTCAACGTCATTGCATGCATGCCAAGTAGTATCCAAGGCAAAGTATGGTACTTAGACTTTGGAGACTCATTTCATATGACAGGAAACAAGGATTTCTTCAATAAATTATAGGAGAAGGCCCTAGAATTACACATAGAACTTGGAGATGATGGGAGGTATTGTACCAAAGGGATTGGTATTGTCACCTTTAACAGGGAGTCAAACTCCCATCTTCACTTAAATAATGTAATGCATGTGTCCAGTTTGATGAAAAATTTGGTTTCTATAGTTGTATTGGAGGACAAAGGATATGATATGGTGTTCAGTAAGGGGAAATATTCTCTTAAGCATGTTGCTACTGACAAGTAAAACAAATTTGTTTTAGAGTAAAAAATATATACAAGCTAGAGGTGGATGCTTGCATTGCTTTGAGTAGAAATGTTGAACATGTTTAGGGACAACATGTTGGAGAGATTTGGCATAGGCACATGGGACACCTACATGATGGTGCTTTGAAAGTTATGCAGCAGATCACCAAAGGAATTCCAAAATGAACCCTTGACCAAGATGATGTTTGTAGAGTTGGAGCCATCTTGGAGCGATTTCACTAATATGTGTGTGGACCATTTCCTATAGTCTTAGTTGCAAAGAACATGTATTATGTAATTTTAATATATGGATTTTTACGCAAGTGCTAGATCTATTTTATGAAGAAGAAAGATGAAGTGTTTGCAAAATTTGTTGAATTTAAAGCCTTAATTGAAAATGAGTATGAACAAAAAATTAAATGCCTGAGAAATGAAAATGGAGGAGAATTTGTGTCTAATTCTTTCAAATAATTATGTGCCAAGGAAGGTATTAGAAGAGAACTAATTGCACCCCACAAAGCACAACAAATTGGGGTGGTAGAGAGGAAAAACATAATAATTGTAGGAGCTACAAAAGAAATGTTGCATGATCAAGGATTACCACTATCCTTCTGGGTAGAAGCTTGTAATACAAGAATTTATTTGTAGAAAAGGAGTCCTCACAAAATTCTTGGCATGATCACACCAGAAGATGATTTCTCTAGGAGAAATCTAGATGTCTCCCATTTTCAAATTTTTGGAGCTACTGTCTGTTGACATGTCTCCAAGGATAGAAGGAAAATTTTGGATCCAACAACAAAAATGGGGATCTTTGTAGCATACACATAGAATCCTCATAATTACTTGGTGTATTTTCCCCACTCAGGATTAAAGTGACGGGGAGAGATATCAAATTTGATGAGGAGAAGGCTATGAGAAGCTCTCTTAAACAAGAGATGAGTATTCCACCAGAGGAGGAGCTTCTAGGTCCAAAGGAGGAGCCTCAGTTAAATATGCAAGTGGATATTGGTGGCCACCCGCTTATTCCACTTGGACCTCCACCATTGTTTCTTTTAGTTTTTTTAATTGTAGCACCATTTACTATTTTTGGCAGTTTTTTGGGTCCTGAACTTCCAGAGCCTTTTTGAGGCCCTAAACGACGTTTTTTGGAAAATCACAGTCATCCAATGTATACCTTTCACTTCAAATTAATTATCAAAAATTGTAATCCTTAGATAGATATTTCTAACGAGGCAATGGGTGCGTCAAACAAAGATCGTATACCAAAGTTATGACCCAAGGAAATTGATGTACATATTTAGCCCAACAGGGCGCATAGTTTGACGTTTCATCTCCTAGGGTTAGTTTTTTTGGATGTTTAGGGTTTTCCATTGTTTCTCAATAATAAGTAGGTCTTCCAGCTTCATTGTAACATATTTTAGAGGCATGTAGCCACCACATATCTTCTCAGAGCTAAGCTACCATTTCCCTAGCTAGTTTATGTCCATTCCGTCTTTAAGCATATTCAAGTTATTTGATATTAATGAAATGAAGTTTTATTTGTACTCCATCTTTGCATTTATGATTATTTCTATATTTTATTGCGTGCCTACGTAAGTCTGGATTAGTGGTATAAGAGCGAATCTGCTCTTTCTCGAATTTTCTTTGCATGTTCTCAACCAAGTCGGGGAATAAGGAGTTAGGGCTCGATATGGTTGGATCTGGTTGAACCTTTGCAAGATTAGCCTCGCAAAAATTGATGACCTCCCATGGAGGAAGAAAAAAAATATGATGGAGGAGAAGATCCTATCAAAATATTGCTTGAGGAGACCCTTGAGAAATAAAGGAACTTGATGATGGATAACTTTGCCTAAATCCTTCAACGACTACCCACTAGCGACACATCTTCATCCAGTAGCCACTCTCGAGGCGCAAATACTTTCAAGGTTGATGCAAGAGCATCATGGTTCTAAATTTTGTACATTTAGTAGAATATAGGGGGTCTTATGTTTTCAAGGGAGTTGGTTCCCTAAGTATTTAATTAATGTAATTTTCAATGTTTTGAGTGATTTTATGTGAGACATTTAGAATAGGATTTAATTAAATATTGCGAGGCATACTTGTAAATGTTCTCGAATATAGGAGAACATGAGAGATTTAGGCTAGTTGAGATTTCATAGGGATTGTGAATCCTAGACTTAGGAATTAGTTGATGATTTTGTGGATTTAGAAGATTCTTAGGATTTAGTTGAGAAGATTAAGGATCTGAAACCATAATTGGTTGCAAAACCTTTTTTATATATTTTAAAGCCTAGAATGCATTAGAGACCATATTCTTAGATAGGATATTTGATTGTAAGCCTACGGGCAGAGAGAGAGAGAGAGAGAGAGAGAGAGAGAGAGAGAGAGAGAGAAATAGTGTGGAGAGGCCAATGAAATAGAAAATCAGGCCGAGAGGAGATCCATTATTATGTAAATATTTGTTTGTGAATATAAAACTCAATTCCAAGTTTATGTGGAGTGTAAATTGTTAATTAATTATAAAATTGTGTGTGTTTCGTATAACGTAAGTATTGCAGGTGAGTCTGATGTAGATCAGAGTGAAAACAATGTGCAAAAGCGGCTGCAGTAGTCAGGACCATTCTGCATTACAAAGCTTAGGAGGGATTAACACCATGGAAAAACAAAAAGGACAAAAACCCAACTGTATATCAAGACACAGTAGGGATTGAGCAGAAGAAACCAAAGGAATATGCACACGAAAGTCAAGTGAAACTACATGGAAGAAAGCACAAGGACTGTCAGATCACATATTGAACAACAACAGATGTGAATTGGGAATTTATTGGATGCATCGGACAAAGATCAAGATGGATGGTTGAGATCTCATCAGAGATTAAATTGTGAAAGTTCCGAAGTGCGATAAGTTAAGGTCTGTACGATGCGATAAATATCGCACATTGCATGCGATATTGTATAAAAGTTAACCTCAGAGACTTACATTTGCGAAATGCCAATTTGTGATGAGGCTAAACCTTGCGACATGTGATAAGGTTTTCAGGCCGAAGTGTGAAATGTTATGATCGTCAATGTGCGACGAGGTAAGTTTTACGATGCACAATGAAGCGCTAAAGGAAAGGGTTTGGTTTAGTGATGCAATGTGGAGCCGCGATGTGATAAATATTTCCAAAGGAAGAAGCCTTGGTCAACTTGAAGCGTTCACGTACAACAGATGAAAATGGATGAAGGTAATAAGGGTAAGTATAAGCGTTTCATGATAAATGCGCTTATTGAGAAGGATTATCATAGCAAGGTTTTCCCTTTTGGAGATAGATAGAAGGTCTGTAGAGGAGGTTTTGTGAATTAAATTTTTTTATATGCAGGAGCTTAGAGCTTAAGGAGGACAAGGAAAGCTAATTTGGGAGAAGTAGTTACATGCAAGGGAAAGAGGTTAGACCAATAAAAGATGGAAGCAGATGAGTAGAAGCATTTTAAAGTGGTCATATGAATTTGGAAGCAACAAGCTTTTGAAAGCTTGGGAATGGTCTTTGTGTTAAATATCATTGATATAGAGGTAACAACAATTAGTGAGGCATCTCAACAAGAAGATCAAAACCTTAAGAGCAGTGATGAAGGAAGCCATTAAAGGTTTCTGAGAGAGTGTGGCCATAACCTAGTATTTCAGTTGTGATTGAAATAAAGAGGAAAAATGTGTTGTCAAAAGTGCAGATGAGTTGAAGCCTAGAAAGAGTAGGAGAATGCTCAAAGAAAGTTCCAGAGAGGGGACTAGTGACCAAGTATAGAGGAGAGCTTGGTGAGGTAAGTTTTAGTAGGGAGAACTTGTTACTGCAGAGGCTTAGTGCAACTCATAGTGAGTGTGAGAAGCTCATGAAGATGAAGAAGAAGATGACCACTGATAGTCATAGCAGAGGTTCAAGAAGAAGCCACAAAGTGAAGAAAGAAGATGCCAAAGTTAATGGCATATGGAGACAGATGAGTGATGAAGAATATGAAAGGGAGAAAGTTGAGATAGAATTCCATCTTGAAGTACTGATGGAGCTGTTACGGAGGAATAGGGAATACCAAAGGTGTGGTTTTCTTATGAGAAGGAAGATAAGGTGACATGCTACAGAAGAGGAAAGAGCAAATGATAAATGCTCGATTGAAGGAATAATTAATCATAATAAGTGGCTATCTAGGAGAATACTTGAAGACTAAAACTCCAAGTGAGGGTGAGGGGTCTCAAAGTATTAAAACTGATATTTTGTGTATGTCTGCAGGTACAATGAATGAATAAGGAAAATTTGCTAATATTGTCATAACGAATGAAGGAGAAGGACAAAATCTTAATCATGTTTTGAAAGAAGATGAGATAGCTGAGTCTCATGTACATGCACATGCACAATTCATAGAAGGTGATGTTTTTCAGCATGCTATGAAGGCTGAAAACTGAAAATATTTGGCTTATGATGATGGCCAAGAACAGAAAGAAGAAAAACAGGATGTTAAGCCTTTAACTGATATGCTTGAGGAAGTTGGGAAGAAAGGCAGTAAAGACTTTCTGAGCCCTGAAAGAGACTTAGAACAACAAGAATAATATTTGGTGACTGGATCATCAAATGAGACCATTGGGTCTTGTGATTTTGAGATTGATAATTTGAATGTGTTTCCAGGTGTTGGAGAAGGCAATCCATCTCTTGGAGTTGTCTTGAATGAAGTTGAGAATTGTCAAGCAAGGTCTGTTGAAGAGTGTCTTTCTCATGAAGACCAAGTTGAGTTGTTGCTACAGAAGGAATTCATAGATTCATTACTTAATAAGGGAAAAATCTCCAAGGAAGGTGAGACAATCATGTCTCATATGAAGGAACCTGTTATTGTTGAGGACAGGGAGGAATTGGCTTATTTGATTGGCCAAGAGAAGATTGTTGGATAGACATTTAAAGCTTTCACAGAGATAGAGGATCATAATTTTATTCTAATAGAGGATTAAGAAACAATGTCATAGAATGATTAGACTTGTGACAAAGAAGAGGAAAATTGAGAAGATTGTACAAGGTCTTCGGGAGAAATTCCATGTGAGATGGCAGATTTGTGGCATAAGCTAAGTCTTTTGGAGGATAGACTAGAAAGTCAGAGAATGAATATTCTGAATGTACAGTTGAATTTAGATGAAGATGAGGCAGACATGTCTCAAGTTGAAGGAGAGTCAGTTTTAGAACTGAAGAAGACCAAAAGTTTCCAGGTAAGGCATAATGACGAGGAAGATGTAAAGCATGAAGATACAGTGTTTGAAGAAGCTGAATTGACTGTCAAAATCAGTCAAGGAGGTGAAGGACAATCACTGAGGGTTTTCAAGGAAGAAGAAGGTTATGCTGAAATTGAAATGAAACATATTGATGATGTGGTTGAGATGAGAAAAAGTACAAAGGGAATGGTTGAAATTCTTGTTGGAAACATTTGAGCAAGAGAAAGGAATTGCAGACAATGATTTGGAAATGTCTCAAGTTGTGAAAGAGGAAGGAGTAGATACTAGATTACCAAACTTGATTATGTTTGCTAGTATACATAGAAGAGTGAATGAGTATATTACTGCAGTCAAAGAATCATAAGCCAATTTATTTTTTGAAAGTAAATATGTAGGTAGTCAGTGGAAGAGGGATGTTGTAGAGGGAGATATCTGAAGAGATATTCAGGAATTTTGGGAGGTAGCAATGTCCTGAACAATATTTGCAGCAGTAAATGGAGTAATTCCAAGTGAAAAAGAAGAAATTGAAGCAAGAAGAGATGAAGAAAGAAATCAACAGTTTAGTGATAAATGGATAAAGTGCAGCAAATTACAATGGCAAAGTCAGGAAAACAAAATTAGTTTGCAGCAGCAAACTGAATTACAAGAAACCATAGATGAACTATGGAAACTAATGCAGATACCTAAGGAGTGCTACAACAGAACAAAGAAGGTAAGCCACTGTGAAGATGATTGGAGAGTGAAGAATAGAAAAGGTAGAGATAGTGGAGCTCTACAACATAAAGTATGGAGACCTAGAGAACAACATCAAACAACAACAACAACAACAAAAAAGCATAAAGGAAGAGAGGCAACCAAAGACATATTATAGAACGAAGTCTGGGATCTAGGAGGACAATAATTAAAGACACATGATCTAGAGATCATGATTAATTTCTACCTTGGGAGTATGATGTAGGAGCATTATGGTTCCAAATTTTGTACATTTAGTAGAATATAGGGGGTCTTACGTTTTCAAGGGAGTTGGTTCCCTAAGTATTTAATTAATGTAATATTCAATGTTTTGAGTGATTTTATGTGAGATATTTAGAATATGATTTAATTAAATATTGTGAGGCATATTTATAAATTTTCTCGAATGTAGGAGAACATGAGAGATTTAGGCTAGTTGATATTTCATAGGGATTGTGAATCCTAGACTTAAGAATTAGTTGATGATTTTGTGGATTTAGAGGATTCATAGGATTTAGTTGAGAAGATTGAGGATCTGAAACCAGAATTGGTTGCCGAACCTTTTTTATATATTTGTAAGCCTAAACTGCATTAGAGACCATATTCTTAGATAGGAGATTTGATTGTAAGCCTACGGGCAGAGAGAGAGAGAGAGAGAGAGAGAGAGAGAGAGAGAGAGAGAGAAGTAGTGTGGAGAGGCCAATGAAATAGAAAATCAGGCCAAGAGGAGATCCATTATTATGTAAATATTTGTTTGTGAATATAAAACTCAATTCCGAGTTTATGTGGAGTGTAAAGTGTTAATTAATTATAAAATTGTGTGTGTTTCGTATAACGTAAGTATTGTAGGTGAGTCTGAGGCAGATCAGAGTGAAAACAACGTGTAAAAGCGGCTGCAGTAGTCAGGACCATTTTGCATAACAAAGCTCAGGAGGGATTAACATCGTGGAAAAACAACAAGGACAAAAACCAAACTGTATATCAAGACACAATAGGGATTGAGAGGAAGAAACCAAAGGAATATGCACACGAAAGTCAAGTGAAATTACACGGAAGAAAGGACAGGGACCATTGGATCACATATTGATCAACAACGGATGTGAATTGAGAATTTATGGGATGCGTCAGACAAAGATGAAGATGGATGGTTGAGACATCATCACATATTAAATTGTGAAAGTGCCGAAGTGTGATAAGTTAAGATCTGTGCGATGTGATAAATATCACACATCGCATGCGATAAGGTATAAAAGTTAACAACGGAGAATTAAATTTGAAAAATGATGATTTGCGACGAGGCTAAACCTTGTGACATGCGATAAGGTTTTTGGGCCAAGGTGCGAAATGTCATGATTGCCAATGTGCGATGAGGTAAGTTTTGCGATGCACAATGAAGTGCTAAATGAAAGGTTTTGGTTTAGTGATGCGATGTGGAGTCGTGATGCGATAAATATTTCCGAAGGAGGTGTTAGTAACCTATAAATATAGGATTCATAATTTTGACTTGACGGATGGTAATCTTGTAAATATGTACAAAATTTGCTTTCTGCAAGTTATTTTCCCATATTTTGTAAGAAATAAATTAAAAAAATATTATAAAATAAAAAAGAGGGTAAAATGTCCTAAAATAAAAATCAAAGGACTTAGAACAAATAATATACCCCAAAAGAAAAAAAGATGAATAAAACATGAAACTGTGCAAGTCTAAATGCCACTACTATTACTTTTTGCAGTTGATTATGGCAGAGTGTCAATAAATGCCATAATCTGTGATGAGTTGAACAATTTAATCTTGAATTGTCATCTTTCAATTTCAAATGTTGTAGATAGTGAATAAAGAATTGTCATACAGTTTAATCATGACAATTCAGTAGTTATGTAGAGAATAAAAGAATCCAACAATTTAATCTGGATTCTTGGTTGAAATAAGTGTAGAATTAGATAATTTTATTTCTTTCAAAAGAATAAAATGTTGTAAGGTTGCTAGTTCAAATGCACCTGATTAAAATAGAAGGAAAAAGTGTTAGAAGATAATGAATGGGTAGGTAGAAGAAGGTGGGAAACATCAATGTAAATATATTTCACCGGGCTACAAATAACTAATTTCCCGTCCCCATAGAAATTTGATATTTTAGACTGTCAGTCAAAGAGGCTCAAGGAATTTCCTTGACTTCTGTTGGGACCAGACCCAAGGCTCGAAGACTGATTAGTTGAAAATGTTAAGTTTCTATATTAATCCTTGAAATTTTCATCATTTACCCCTTAATGCACTCATCACCATTTAACTTCATAAGTGAGAACTCTTTTCTTACTTAAATATTACATAAAGGCCCATTTGATTAACTTCCTCCATTTTTACAAGGCATAAAACCCTCAAAAACATGATATACTAAGTTAAAAGTGAATGTGTTATGAGAATAAAGCTTTACTCTAATTTTCACTTTTCTTAGTTTTATTTATGAGTTTTGAGTATTCATTGTCCCTTTTCGTATTAACATTTAACATATTTTATTAACTCCCTATCAAATATGCTAGTCCTATTATTATAAATTCTTTTATTTAATAACCCAAAAACCCCCTTATTATATGCTTTTGTGTCAAAGATATTAAACACATGTTGAAAAACATCCCGAAATTACCCCTTTGATACAAAAATACCCATTAAAAAATATTCCCGCTCCCCTATAGTCTTATAACTTTAACTAAATCTAAAACTATATAATATAATTAAATTTGCAGAAAAAACACATTTTACATATTCTGTATTAAAATAGCACAGAAGAAGAGTATTTACTCCCTTCCCCGCATTGCCTCTACCCAAGGTTAACATTTTAACCTCATCTCTTTCCCACGCCATGTATCCTCTTACCATAGATTAAACCTTGGTTAAACATTTAAAACCCGCCCCATTCTATGTATAAACCCCTTTTATACCTAAAGCTTCATCAACTAACCCAGCGCCCTCTCTATCATCCTCGGCCCTCCGATCATTCTTATATTCAAATCCAAAGATCTGCATTGAGCGCGATCATTGGGCCTCATGCCCCACCATTCCCTATTGCATTGATTTTAAACCATCGATCTTCTCTTATCAAATCAACAACGGTCCCACCTTATTTCCCCGCAACTTCCCGATGCATCTCAGCCGTTCACATCGCTCAACCAAATCCGACGGCGCGGATCCCATATCACATTTCAAAAGTGATCAGGCGAAGTTGGCAAAAATTTTTGCGATAAAAGTTGTTTCACGAAACCACCGCTTGCTAAGTGTCTTAATTTTACTGGATCACATTGCAAAAGCTAAAAACCATTTACCACCCAGAAGAAATGCGATAACCACTAATGGTTTCGCCTTCAAACACAAAAACCGCTCCCGCCATTAATTTAGACCTCTAATAAATGTTATGTGTATTGATAAGACTTAAGGTTTCAACCTTAGCCCTTATTGTTTACATGCATTTGCGCCTACGCCCTCTCAAAACACACTCACAGATGCCATTTCAGAGCTGCTTTCGAACTAGTTCATCATTTTAAAAGCCATTTCCCCTCTGAAAATTCACCTCCGAATATCCTCAGTGCCTTCTACCAAACAACTGCTACCAGTTTGAAGACTGGTACAACCTGGAAACCCTCGATTGCAACCATACCTGCTCAAGGTATTTCTCATAATCCAAACTGAAAAATTTCAAATTTCAAAGGATAGAATTGAAACCCATTGAATATATAAGCCAAAAATACTCCTTTGAAAGTACTCAAACCTTGAAGAAACAGGGGAAACCTTGTCAAAATTTTCCCAGAATTTTCCACTTCCTCCTAATTTAGTTTTAAAGAGTTTTTGACCATAAAAAAGCTATTTCCACGGTTAAAATACCTTTGAATTACCGAAAATACCATTGAAATCCCTTTCCAGTTCTCTGTATATTCAGAATCTGCGTTTTCATCATAAAACCCTCGTCCAGATTCCGAATTTTTCCCAAAAGCAGCTTAATTTACCTTCTGTTTCCAAAAAAGAGCTGAGAAAATAGTCTAATCTTGCTCAGTTTCATTCAAAAATGACAAAAAAGTAGGACACCCATAGGACTGGAGGTCCCAAACCTTAGAAGCCTGCCTCCAGCAAGCTTCCAAACCCTAAACCTTCCAAAATTGATAAACTTACCCCTGTCCTAACTGCAGATTCCACTGAAGTAGTCAGACCATTTTAGCCAGCTGTCACCTCTGAAGAGAAAAATCCCTTGATTGACTTAGACTATAGAATTGCTGATGCTACCTTAGAATTTGATCTACTTGAAGTACGTAGCTGGTGTCAAGAAAAATTTGAGAAGAAAGTGGAAAATGATATACCTGTATGGGACTCCAACCTGCCTAAATATGTAGTTCCCATCACACATCCAGCTCAAGATTTTATTAGGTTGTGTTAGTTGCACTATATCCCTGACCAGAGATGCATGGTGAACAAAGATAGTGAGGTCCTGTTTTACATAACTGCTGAAGCCATCAATGATATGTTCCAACTAAGCCATGATCCATGTGCAGTATCATTGTCCATTGAAGATCCGACTCAAATGTTTTTAGACTTGGATTTCCCTAGGAAGTTTGAGATCCTTCAAAACTTCATGCCTAATAATGTTAACCTTCCTAAGTTAAATCCACCTTATGATACTTTTGATTTTCCTGAGGGCTCTAGACAAATCATTTCCATGCTTTCATTCATTCTAGGCTATGCTAATGATGAATTTACATATGCCTCCATCCTAGGTTTCCTTTCTACCTTGTCTCCAGGACAACAACCAGAACTGGTTTTCAATTTTTCCAAATTCATTGCTGATAATATGCATTATCAGTTGATTAAATTACCTGATGAAGGAGTGTTCAGATATTCATCATATCTATTACATCTCTTCCTATTTTCTCAGGCAGATAATTTTCGAATTGTATTACAGAAGATGGATATGGAGGGAAAACCTCTTTCAGTGATATTCTGGACTTCTCTACTCAGGAAAAAAAACAGTAAATACAACTATAGGGACTTCAATGATTTGTTTATTAAACCTGCCATGAGTTTATTGAACAAAGCAGAGCCACCAAGGATCAATGAAGAAATCAAAAGAATTTTACAGTTGTCTAAAAACTGTAAAGTTGGAGTCTGGTATTTGTATAAAAATCACACAGAAATTAGAGTGTATGGTGCATTCCTAGCTCCTTACAAATTACCAAAGTTTCTAACTACCAGGATTTTTGCTTTGGAGTACTTAAGGCAGATTTTGAATGCAGATGCAGTGAACTTCATAGCTTCCAAAAAGAAAGCACAATTCAAGTTAAAAAGTCAAATTGGCTCCTTCATAGTCAACAACAGAGATGCTTTGAAAGAGGTAATCAAAAAATTATCAACATTCAAGTTCCAAGAAATATTTTACTGGAACTATGAACCTCAAGGTATTTTGAGTAACCTTAGGGTCAATTGTAAGTTAACTCCATTCCTCCATGAGTCGAAGCCACTAATTGAAAAATATGCCAATAAGATGGAATGGGTTGCAAACACTTTGATTGATGATATTCAAGAGATGCAAATAGATAGCCTGCAGGAAAAGCAGATTGACAGTACATAGGTGGTTACAGTTGGCCAACAAGCAGAGGTATCTAATAAAAGGCCTAGAAAAGAAGAAGGCTATTTAGCAGAAATAATTATTGAAAATAAATTTAAAACAGTCTACAACAAGAAGGCTAGAATGACTACTATAGAAGAAGGAGTCATAGATGTAGATGATAATAATGGTCAACAAACAGATGATGAGGCCACAATGATTGTTAATGAAACACTTAGGGAAATTCAGAGTGAGAAGGTACTATCACAGAGAAAAGACAAAGAAATGATTGAAACAGAGATGAATACAGAAGCTCCCTCTTCCTCTAAAACATTAGAAGAAACTGATTTTGACATTCAGAAAAGGTTCAAGCAGATCAGGGAAAAAGAATGAGGAAATTAAGAATGAATTTTATTCTAAACTTCTGAAGGAAAAAATAGGAGATAAAGATAGACTTGTGACAGCCTTTGATTACTCAACAAATAAAATGATCATGAATTTTCTCCATCCAGGAGTAACAGATCCAAAGTCAGCCACAGATTACAGGAAAACAGAGTTTGAAGTGAATGCTGATACTATACATGAGCTAGACCAGATAGAGTTTCATAGAAGTGCTTCAGAGATGCTGTATTCAAAGGCAGTGAGAAAAACCATGAGTGCTACCATGCTTCAAAAGACTGTATCTAATTTGCAAACTCAAATGAAATTAGATAAAGCATCTCTACATGCTAAGGATTTAAGGATCAAGTCCTTAGAAGATTTGGTGATAGAAATTGGATTGGATCCCTCCAATACTGAAGTTTCTAAAAAAATGATAAGGCAGAAAAATGAGGATATTGCTGCCTTGAGAAATCAACTCAAATTTCCACAGAGTGAGCACCCACAGGCAAAATAAATTCTTCAAGAAAAGATAGAAAATGATGAAACTATGCAGCTAGTCTTAAAAATGATAGCTCAGATTAAAGAGATGGAAAATCAAATAGAAACTCTAATGAAAGAAAATGAATCATTGAAATAATCCCAGGAAGTCTCCATTCCCACTGTTATTCCAATTTTCAGTACAACTGTTCCCTCTACATTGGTAGAACATTTAGCACCAAAAGGAGTATTGGCAATTGCAGTGGAAATTACTTCTAAATATATTTCTGCCACTTCATCATCTACATCACAGGTAAATCAAACAGGTGAAACAAATGACATAGTCAAGGCTATGGAAGACATGTCCTTAAAAGATAAAGAGATAAACAACTTAAAAGGCACCATCCGAAATCTTGAAACATCAAACAAAGATGCATTAATTACATCCAAAGGACATGAGAAGAGAGCCAATAGATTGCAAGAGCAGGTAAAGATTCTACAACAACAAGTTAATCTCAGTGAACAGGTATCTTATATCAAGAATCATCTATGGAATAACATCATTCAAGGCATACATTCACAGTGGCCTTCAATCCAAATTATTTATTAACAGAAGGAGTTACTCAAAGCAGCACAGGTAGAAATTCAGAAAACCAAAGAAGAACTAGCTGAAAAAACTACTCAATCTTTGAAGCTTATTACATTTCTGAATAGCAAATGCAGAGAGGAGCTTGAAGAACTAAAAATTTAGGATAGAACTGAAAGCATACTACAAATCAAGAAAGTCCCGAATAAGAGAAATATGATGAATAATTTGGAGGACAAATGTAAAGACATGAAATCAACAATCACAGGATTTTGGGCCAAATACACAGTACTAACACAAGCAGGCCTTCCAGACATTCATGCTTTGAATGAAAAGTTAATGGCACAGAAGGATTATGACAACAAAATTAGGGCTTATGCCAAAGAGCAGGTCAGTAAACCTTTACCACAAGGGTCTCCAACTGGTAAAGTTATTTTGGAATATTTTGAGAACTTGTTCTTTTTACAAAATGAGATCAAACATATTTTCATTGTTAAGCCCAATTTTGCTAAGTATACAGAGGTAGATGAAAGCTACAGGAAATTAAAGAATATGAGAATTCCCAGTGCAGAACAATGGCAGGAATTCACTGACTTGATATAGAGATTTGCAGTCAAAGTGTATCAAGAGCAGAGTCAAAGAGTATAAGTCAAAATGCCTTTTTACTGCAGATTATTCCTTATTTTACAATAGTAAAGCAGTAAAAGAAACAACGTAAAGAGTATCAGTGATAAAGCACAAGTTAAAGGATGTGAAATGGAAAGAGTGTCTTTCAAGTTATCTTCAAAATATCTTTTTCCAAAGTGCCAGCAAGCATTTCTAGCAGCTACAACCCAGCAACAAGTTAAGATAATTAGTCCTATTTTTTATTGATAAGAGGACAACTTGCCAGTTCGTTTTGCAACTGTCCCTCTTTCTATGTAATAAACTTTATTTTTGCCTAGAGATATTCCTACATGTCTCTCAGATATTTTGTAATAATTTTTGTATAAATACTTCTCTTTTTGAAGTATTAAGGATGGAATAAAATTTGTGAAGACTACTATAGACATTTTTGCTGAATACATTTGAGTTTGTGTGAGTCTATTTGTAAAGCAGCAGACTGGAACTAAGTCAAACAAACATCATAACTCAGGATTCTTGTGCTGATCAGATAAGTCAAGTATTTTCCTGTTTTCACTATTTATCTTTCAAAGTTCCATACATACATTTAAATGTTTTCTGTCTTTAATGATTGACTAGGAAAGCTTAAACATGATTAGTGTTAAAAGCTCCCTATTTTTTACTAGTTATTCATTGATATGTTTTCTACTGATAACCGGACTTAAGAATTCTTAAATGCTCTTAGTCCTTGTTTGACCCCTTTCTTTCCTCTTCATTTCTGTAACTTAAGGATCCTTAATTTCCCTTTTGTTAAGATCTTGCCATTTCATCAAAAAGCCTATTCAAAACCCTTTGAAGGCCATCTACCTCGCCTTTAGTACATTTTCTCTTTTGACCTTATTTCCTAGCTCTGCTTGCCAAGAAGTTGACTCCATAGCCCAATGGTCTGGTAGATCCCTCTGTGGTTTACCTTGAAATACTTTTTATTCCCACCGAACATTTAAAATCAAACCAATTTATCCAATTATAGCTAGCTCAAAATCTTATAACAAAAACAAAGCTAAATCTTAAGGAGAGATCCCTCTCCGGAATTTAGGAAGGCTAGATCCTAGATTTCAAAAGAGGTTCTTGGTTACCCCTGGTTTTCTTTAACTGTAAACCAAAATCCCATGACCTAAGAATTACTAGGGTGATAACAAGAGGAAGCCTCGGTCAACGTGAAGCGGTCACGTACACCAGATGAAAAGGGATGAAGGTAATAAGGGTAAGTATACATGTTTCATGATAACTGCACTTATTGAGAAGGATTACTTTGGGTCTTAAACCAGAGTCCCACAAAGTCTGTTAATGATGATTTCTGTGAAATGAATTTTATAATGATATAAGTGGGTTTTTAAAGGTTCTTAGAGATATATGAACCTATTCAAATGTGTCAAATTCAGAGTGTGTACTCTATTATGAGTATTAATCCTGGGTAAGACTGGGGTTATCCATTAGCCCTGCATCAAAGGTATAAGTCAATTTCGACATTCTTGTATTTTAAGGCCAGATAGAAGTAGACACCATAGATAGATGGTTTACTTTTATAGAAGGGTATTTTTTGGTCCATGATTTCTCCGATCAAGAAAATATTACTTGTTCACTCCTCAAAGCTGCCCCCCATGTCAAAGACTGGTGGCAAAACCTACTCTGAGCAAAAGGACGAGAGTGAACCCTCTCTGTTCTCGGTTGCACCCACTTGGAATTAGTTTCAAGATGACATCAAGGAAAAATATTACCCCGTGGGTAGCTATGAGGATAAATACATCCAATGGACCACATTGTGGTAGCAAAGGGATCAAGATGTGCATGAGCTGAAGAATTTGTTTCATACCCTGCACACAAAGTTGGGTATTAATGATTCAGAGAAACATTTGGTGCTTAAGTACCATAAATATTTACACAGATACATTCGAGAGGAAATCGAGTTCCTCAACATTACATCGCTTGGCATGACATATCGACATGTCGCCAAGATCGAGCAGAAATTTAAGCATAAGAAGCGAGACTTTGGATCTGCAAATCTGAATCCAAGGAAAGATGCCCCCGAACCGCAGAACAAGGGGCAAAGCCAAAGTAGGGTGAGTCAGAACAACATCCCAAAGCCAAATAAGGACATGGGGAAGTGGTGTGTGTTAGCCACCTATAATAATTTTTCAAAGCAAATAGGTGGCTAAATATGTTTCTAAGCCTTCAAGAGAAACATTTCCTTTGTAAATATATCATTCTTGAAGCCTCCATGTGTTTTCTATCCTCCAAAATTGTCTTCACTGCTATTTCCATCAAATAGTCTTTAAAGCCCTGCTGTTTATAAAGGAAAACTGCTTTTCATAGCTCTATTTCCCTCAGTTTACCCCTTTGTTTACATTTTCATCATTACCCTCATATCACTCCTTTTTCCCCTTATAACTCCTTCCCTCCCTTCATCGGATCCCTAAAAGTGTCAAAATCCTCCTTAAACCTTATAACTTCCCCTTATTCAGCTTTAAAACCCTTTCTTCCCTCTATTGAAATCTCTATTTGGCCTTTAAAATCCATTTATTTAGGCCTAAAGTAGTCTTTTACACCATGAGGATATTAGCCCTAAGGGCTTAAATCCCTAGCCCCCTTCTACACACGACCCGCGCTATGACCAAGCGCCGAGACCTCTTCGCAATCTCTATTTCCCAAACCCTCTTCATTTTATCTCTGGAGCGATCTCAACCGTCTGCTCATGCAGATCCAATGGCTTTCGCATATCCCGACCACCACCCCGCCGTCTGCTCCGCGAAAAAAATATCATGTCATCACATGGCCCACTAGTTTCTCCGCCCACACACATTGCCACTATCACATGCAACCCGCACCATCCGATCATCACCCCTCGATCCGACGGTCGCTATCCAATATCACAAAACTTTTGCGCCCAAAGTTTAACGCTCTGAAATTTTGTGAAATGGGTAGTTTTGAGAATCCACGTGTCGCCTAGTGTATGGAATCGCATTCCATTCGCCCAAAACTGCCTCCCCCCATTTCATTTTGCGAAAACCATCCCTGGTTTTCCGCTATAACGTCACCCTTTGCAACGTCGCCCCTGATTTGATCCTAGCCGTCGATCTCTGAGATCGCACGATCCATTTTATATCACAATGCCATTCACTTGCCCTTCATGTTTCTCGTCATCGGAATATCTCCACCGTAGATCATCCTGATCTAACGGTCCACATTCCTCGTCCCACCCAAACCTCCATTTGACCTGGTTAGCTGCTCTACCAGGGTTTTCTTCCTATTTTTCTGCTACAATCACTATCCGCACTGCTCCACACCCTCTAGCTAAGCCTTACGCAAGCAACCTAACCAAATTCGCAAGATTTCCTAACATGTTTGCGCTATGTTGCAGGTTTATTGGTGGTCCTTCCCAGATTTTCCCATAGTCACGAAAAGTGACAGAAACACTTAGGGTGACGACCCTATGGCATAAGTAAATGCAAAAGGGGCCAGCAGGGATATGTTTCATGTCCCAAACAATGGATCGTGACCATTGTTCGCACGACCAAACCCCTCAGACATCAAGACCACCACTACAGAAATCAGAGTTAAAGATCAAAGGAATCAGTGCGGTACTTTGAAGATTTGATGCCTAATCCTTGGCTATAGACAAAGGTGCAGTTCATAGACCATAAAGGAGACCAAGGAAGCTTAAAAATTTTTAAAACACAGGTTAGACACAAATCATTGATCACAACAACGCAGAGGACATATCAACAGAACATTCCTCTACTGAAGAAAGGACTGATTTCTAATACCCATCCTCCATTCTTCATCGAGCCCAAAGAAGCTACTATTATGAAAAAGAGTCCTAAGAATTGTCAGTGAATTAGTTACAAATCATGGAAGACCTGCAAGCCAAAATATCCACCTTACTTATCTCAGAAGACAAAACAGAGTACCAGCAGCCAGAGTACTTCAAAGAACATACCTGAAGTTATTATCAATCTGAAAAAGACTTCTAGACCAGCCTAAAGGATACCAAACAGTTAATGCAAAGCCATTAAGCAGAGTGGGCATTCGAATACTTCTGCCCCTCTATCTTAATGAATCATTTAAGTTCATATCTACCACAACTCTCCATTCTCACCTATAAGAACTCATTGAAAATACATTGTTGTGGGGTTGGTTGGGATTTTATTGACTGTTTGAACTGTTATTGAGGGGAAGTAGCTGAGTAGTTTGTAATATAGTAGGCTGGGAAAAGAAGTTTGGACTGTAAAAAGTCATTGGACTCAAAGTATGTGACTGGTTTTGCACATCAATTGAACAAGCAGATTCACAGGATCCTGGTCTATATTATTGGTGATGTTTTCCGTACTGTAATTGTCTCCTTTCATGTTTTTCCACACTGTCCATTATTCTCTGATAAAGAACAATAGGTATAGATTAGGACATACTGTTGGAAGTACCATAAATCCCACTGATAAGCTTTATCTTTATGTTTTCCTCTGATTGTGTATTTAAGGATAATTCTATAGAGTATAACCAGTCAAGGAGTGTTGGTAAGCCCATGTCTTGTTGAGTAGAACTTGAAACATTGTTCTTAAATGATATTTTTATTTCATACTAAGTAAAGATTGACGTATGGAAGTCTATGGTTAGCCCTGTCCTCTAGTTTTTCTTCAACAGTTTGTCTTGAAAGTTTCCCTGGGAGCTAGTGTCAAAAGCAGAGAAGGTTAAAAGTCTTTCTCCAATCTTAGGCCTTGCTCTGTGTTTAATCTTAAATGTTTTCTACTTTCTGAAAGTGGTTATGAGGACTGCTATATTGTTTCCCTTGAGAGTACACTGAAAGCAGGTTAGGTTAAAGGTCCTTACTTGATCTTAAGCTATCCTTTATGTCTTTATTGAGAGTTTCCTTTGAAAGTATGCCAAAAGCAGGATAGGTTAAAATCCTTTACATGATCTTAGGCCGCACTTAGGTTTCTTTCTTTCACCTCACTTCTTAATGTTCCATCCCACCATCTATCTAAAGAGATCCTTTGGTATAGATGACTTTCCCTATGGAAACCCTTGGATAGTTGTTATGCAAGTGAACCCTTTTATGACTCCATAGCCCAATGGATTGGCACTTCTCTTGACCTATCTTCCCATGCTGAAACATCTTGCTACTTTGTTCCTTTTTCACCTCCCATAACCTTCTCAGTTAATGATCTCCAACCAAACAATCAAACCAAACCCCTGTTCTTCATACCTAGCCTAATACCATAAATTCACCTTAAAGATATATCATTCTTTGAATTTATATAGAGATCCCTCTCTAGATCCAGGAGGGCTAGATCCTAGGATCCCAAAGTGGTTTTATGTTGTCTTGTCTTTTGGTTTTGCCAATCTGGCCAAAACACAGGAACCCCAACAGTGTGAATTTCATAAAAAATCCACTCACAACATAAGCAAGTGTTGGTCCAAACAATCGCTGTGGTCGAACTGAAGGCATACAAATCAGATGCATGTTCTGATCCTTAGTCAGAACCTGACAAAGGGAATGAAAAAGGGAAGTATCTCATTGATGCGGAACCTAGTGCCACCATTTCTACTACCAAGATCAAAAGGGAGGATCTCGAGGATCCAAAGGAGGGTGAGCGCCTCTTCCATTTCCAGATGTGGGTGAAGGGTTCTACAGTGTAATTCCTTGTCAATAGTGGAAGCCAAAAGAACCTCATTTCAGCAGAGGCCATTAAGCAGCTCGACCTATCAACCACAACACACCCGTAGCTGTATACCATCGGGTGGCTTCGCCAAGGAAGATATATTCGCGTCAACCAACAATGTCACCTTCCGTACAACATCAATCCCTTCACGAATGAGGTATTGTGCGACGTTGATCCTCTTGACTTGTCTGTTGTATTATTAGGCCAAACATACTTGTGGAAGTGACATGTTGTGTATGAGTCTAGGCCTCGTTCAGTTATTATTATTTTGGGAAATAAGTTGTACAAGATACCAAAGGTAGTACCACCTTCAATTTCTCTTTGAGTACTACAAAGAAATGTAGTAAGATTATTTCCAAAACATGGAATTTTTTTTCATTACGATTCACCAACAAGGAAAGAAGAATATTTTGGCTTCAACCTCCAAAAAAGGCTCCCCTGTGCAGAAAAAACAGATGGACAAAGTCGTGGAGGAATACAAGGACATTTTCTCCTCACCCACAGGGGTTCCTCTACACTATCATGTCATGCACTCCATTGATCTGATCCCAGGCGCACCACTGCCTAATGGGCCGATCTATCGACGTTCTATTATGGAGAAACGTGAAATCAAGAGGTGAATCCAAGAGCTATTTCAAAAAAGGTACATTAGGCCAAGCTCCTCACATGTACTGTCTGAGGTTGATAAAGCAACCAGATTTATTAAATGAATCCAACACATCCTCTAGAAGGTCCATGACATATTGGAGAAATCAAATGCTAAATACAAACAATGGCATGATCAACATTGGGTTCCATACAAGTTCTAGGTGGGCGGAAAATTTTGGCTACATTTGCAGAAGGAGTGCCTCGCTGGGCTCCATTGCAAGCTTTTCCTACTCCATTATGGGCCATACACCATCACCAAATTAGTAGGGGACAATGCCTTCGAGCTCAGTATTAAACCATTCCTTGTTTTTCACCTAGTGTTCAATGTGGATCACCTTCGACCCTATTTTACACCATTGTTGGACATATCCGACATTGCAGAACAACTCACACCAACAAAGTTAAACCCAAAATTCATGGAAAAATCCAAAAATGATTAGATAATGGAAACACAGATCAAAAGCACCCAAAAATAAAGGATCCCGCTATATTGAGTTGTCAAAGCACGCCAACTCCTTCACCAGGGCAAGTGGCTCACTAGGGAACAACTTCAGCAGAAGTTTCCTCATCTCATGGAGGAACTCAACGCAATGGGGACCATTGCTTCCTAAAGAGGGAGGAAGGATCCAGGTGGATATTGGTGGCCACCTGTCTGTTCCACTTAGAACCCCACCATTATTTCTTTTGGTTTTTCAATTTCCTTAATTATAGCACAATTTACTATTTTTGACAGTTTTTCAGGTCTTGAACTTCCAAAGCCGTTTTGAGGCCCTAAACGACTTTTTTTGGTAAATCACAGTCAACAAATATGAGTATTCAAATCAAAATTTGTTGTTAGAAATTTTAGTCCTCAGATTGATATTTCTAACAAGGTATCGAGTGCATCAAACAAGGACCATATGCCAAAGTTACGATTCCAGGAAATTGATGTACCAATTTACCCTAATGGGGCCCATAGTTTGGCGTTTCATCTCCTAGGGTTAGGTTTTTTGATGTTTATGGTTTTCCATTATTTTTCAATAATAAATAGGCCTTCGAGCCTCATTATGACACAATTCAGAGGCATGTAGCCACCACATCTCTTCTTAGAGATAAGATACCATCACCCTAGCTAGTTTATGTCCATTGTATCTATAAGCATATTTTAGTTATTTGATATTAGTGAAATGAAGTTTTATTTTTGCTGCATCTATGTGTTTATTTTTATTTTATTATTTTATTGCATTCCTACATAAGGCCGGATCAGTGGTATCAGAGCGAGTTTTCTCTTTCTTGATTTTTGTTTGCATGTCTCCAATGAGGTCGAGGTATGAGGATTTAGGGCTCGATCTGGTTGAACCTTTGCAAGATTAGCCTCACAAACCCCGACGAACTCCCATGATGGAAGAAAAGAAAGACTAGGGAGTAGGAGATCCTATCAAAATATTGCTCGAGGAGGCCCTCGAGAAACAAAGGAACATGATGATGGATAAATTTTCCCAGATCCTTCAATGACTACCCACTAGCGACACATCTTCATCCAGAAGCTACTCTGGAGGCGCCACTCCTTTCAAGGTACATGTAAACTTTGACATTCCTATATTTGAAGGCCAGATATATGCAGCCGCCGTAGGTAGATGGTTGAATTTGCTGGAAGGGTATTTTTTGGTCCATGATTTCTCCGATCGAGAAAATATTACTTTTGCAATCCTCAAATCCGTCCCCCATGTCAAATATTGGTGGGAAACCTACTGTGAGAAAAAATACGAAAGGGAACCCTATCTATTCTAAGCCACATCCACTTGGAATTTGTTCTGAGACGACATCAAGGAACAATATTATCCTGTGGGGAGATATGAGGACAAGTACATCCAATGGACCACACTGTGACAACAAAGAAATGAAGACATGCACGAGCAAACAAATTTGTTCCATACCCTGCACAAAAATTTGGGTGTTAAATAATTAGAGAAACATTTGGTGCTCAAGTACCATAGATTTTTTTACAGATACATTCAGGAGGAAATGAAGTTCCTTGAAATTACCTCGCTTGGCATGGAATATCGATATCCCACCAGGGTCAAGCAGAAATTTAAGCAGAAGAAGTGAGACTTTGGATCCGCGAATCCGAAGCCAGGGAAAGGCACCCCAGAACCAAAGAACAAGGGGAAAAGCCAAATTGGGGGACTCAAAACAACACCATAAAGCAAAATAAGGACACGGGGAAGTGGTGTGAATTTCATAACAACTCCACTCACAAGAAAAGTGAGTGTTAGAACACACAGTTGCAGCCTTCCATACAACATCAAGCCCTTCATGGATACAATACTGTGTGATATTGCTCCTCTTGACATGTCTATTGTATTATTAGGCCAACCATACTTGTGGAAGCGACATGCTGTTTATGAGTCTAGGCCTCGTTCTGTCATTATTACTTTGGGAAATAAGTTGTACAGGATACCAGAGGTAGTAAAGCCTTCGACCATCTCTTTGAGTACTACAAAGCAATGTAGTAATATTATTTCCCAAACCAGGAAATTTGTTTTCATTACAATTGACCCACAGGGCAAGAAGAAGATTATGGCTGCAACCTCCAAACAAGGCTCCCCTGTGCGGAAACAACATATGGAAAAAGTCATGGAGGAATACAAGGACATTTTCTCCTCACCCATATGAGTTCCTCTACACTGTTAGGTCAAGCACTCCATTGATCTGACCCTAGGTGTGCCACTGCCAAATGGGCCGATCTATCGATGTTTTGTTATGGAGAATGATGAAATCAAGAGGAAGATCTAAGAGATGTTGCAGAAAGGGCACATTAGGCCAAGTTTCTCACATGTATTGTTTGAGGTTGATAAAGCAACCTGATTTATTGAACGCATCCAACATGTCCGCTAACAGGTCCATGACATCTTAGAGAAATCCAATTCTAAGTAAAAACAACAACATGATCAACATCGGGTGCCACACAAGTTCTAGGTGGGTGACAAATTTTGGCTACATTTGGAGAAGGAGGGCCTCTTTGGGCCCCACCGCAAGCTTCACCTACTCTGATATGGGCCATACAAAATCACCAAGTTGGTAGGGTACAATTCCTTCAAGCTCAGTATTCCACCATTCCTTGGTCTTCAACCAGTGTTCAATGTGGATCGCCTTCGACCCTACTTTCCACCATTGTTGGACACATCCGACATTGCAGAACAAATCACACCAACAAAGTTAAACCCAAACTGCATGGAATAAGCCACAATTGATTGGATCATGGATACAAATATCACGAACACCCGAAAACAAAGGATCTGAGTATATCGAGTTGTCAAAGTAGGACAACTCCTTCACCAGGGAAAGTGGCTCACCAGGGATCAAGCTTAGTAGAAGTTTCTTCATTTCATGGAGGAACTCAACACAATGGGGACCATTGCTTCCTTAGGGGGGAGGAATGATGTAGGTGGATAATGGTGGCCACATGCCTATTTAACTTGGATCCCCACCATTTTTTATTTTAGTTTTTCAGTTTCCTTAATTGTAGCACAATTTACTATTTTTGGCAGTTTTTCGGGTCCTGAACTTCTGGAGCCGTTTTGAGGCCCTAAACGACATTTTTTTGGAAAATCACAACAAAAAAAGTGATTATTTAAATCAAAATTTTCTACTAGCAGCTGTACTTCTCAGATAGATATTTATAATGAGGCATCAGGTGTGTCAAACCAATATCGTATGCCAAATTTACGACCCCAGGAAATTGATGTACCAATTTACCCCAACGGGGTCCATAGTTTGGCTTTCATCTGCTAGGGTTAGGTTTTTGGATGTTTAGGGTTTTCCATTGTTTCTCAATAATAAATAGACCTTCGAGCCTCATTTTAATAGAGTTCAGAGGAATGTATCTACCACTTCTCTTCTCAGAGATAAACTACCATTGCCTTAGCTAGTTTATGTCCATTTTGTCTGTAAACATTTTTCAGTTATTTGATATTAATGAAATGAAGTTTTATTTCTACTGCATCTCTACATTTTTTTTTTAAATTTTATTTTATTTCATTCTTGCATAAGTCTGGATCAGTGGTATCAGAGCAGGTCTTCTCTTTCTTGATTTTTCTTTGCATGTCCCCCACAAGGTCGGGGTTTAAGGAGTTAGGGCTTGATCTGGTTGAAACTTTACAAGATGAGCCTCACAAACCCTGATAGGCTCCCATGGCGGATGTTACACCATTTTTTGGTCATCTAACTTGTTACTATTATATGGACCAAAGTACACCATGTAAGATCAATTTTACCATAATTAAAATTGCTTTCACTATGAAAATAACTTAGTAAACCTTATTTACTAAGTTGTTTATGGTCTAAACAGGAAACCCCATGAGGAAATATTAAATAAATCCACATTTGTTTGATTTTCCTCAAGGAATAATTAGTTAAACAACAATTTAATTAATATTTCTAGTCATATTTAACCTAAAACAGGAAAAATAATTAGATAAATCATTATTTATCTTATTATTTTCTAGGAATAATTATTTAAACCTTATTAAAATAATATTCCTTGTTAAATTTGACCAAATCGTTTATAAATAATTAAATAAATCATTATTTATTTGATTATTACTCAACCACATCCTTAAAATAATAAATAAATCATTTATTTATTTATTATTTACAAATAAAGGGATTTGACCAAAGTCAATTTTTTTTTCCCTCCAACAAATATCATAAAATATTCCATAAAAGTTGGATCTTGATTTGGTTAATAATATTTGAATTATGCTCCAATATCTAGAATAACTCAATATTTTGCTATAAATAGAAGGGTTTTTCCATTCATTCACTACCTTTTGTAGCCTAAAGATCACTCTGGATCTATACTTTTGGTCTGACTTTGATCCTCCATTGTCATATTTTGCTACCATTTTTCTTGTGAGCTCCATTTGAGTTACATTTTTGTCTGGGTTTTCTACACCATCAAGAGAGAGGGATTTTACATTTGAAGTGCTGAGGACTTACAAGAACCCATCCCATTGAGGGGGGCTGGTAACATCTTTCTATGTTCCCTTCCCAGGTGTCAAAAAATACAAATTTTTTTTAAACATTCTTGTCTTGTCTATTGGATGCATGGAGCAACTCTTGCTTTTATTTACTGCTTAATGTCTTTTAATGCATAGATCTAGATTTTTCAGCATTTATCTTGGTCAACTAATTGTAGATCTAAATATATTGGCAACCATCTTTGCTGTTAGGGCTGTTTGCTATGCACGACTAAAGTGAGCCTTTTTTGTACGCTTGTGATTAAGATTCATACTAACAACTGGCGACTCCACAAGGGTTTACGATTACGACCTTTGTTGTTTTTCAGATCCCTACATATCCAGCTGCTTCAAACCCTATGATTTCTCTTCAGCTTCTTGTTTTGATTTTCTTGATGTTGTTTTTAACCTATAAAACACTAAAACATTAAACATTCTAACTTCCATATGTTTTCCTGACTTATTGCGCAGGTGACAAGCATTAGTCGCAGCTAAGACGACAATTTTTTTGAAACCGGCTCCCGAGAGTGTCAGAAGTGAAAGTTGCACTTTTTGGGCCAAAACCTACGACCTGAACCTCCAAGGAGCAGAAAACAGGCCAAAACCTGCGACTTTTGCAAAAAACAGGTTAGAAAATGCGACCTGAACTTTTTGTGGGAAATTTTCTGAGATTTTTCTAGGTTTGTCTGGGCCTTTGTTTAGGGTTGTCTGACCTCCGTCTCCACCCATTTTGGACCTTTAATTGTCCTGTTTTACTCATCAAAGTGGGAACCTATCCCCCCAGGGCTTCAGTACCCTCCACCTTTCGTGGAAGAGTTTTAGCTGCTGCAAGTCGTCTGAAATTTCAATGTGTTCAGACATTTTTTAGATATGATCCCTTACCTTTAGATCCACTTAAAATTGGTTATTTATCCATCCAAAACACCTCCTTTTAGTTGGGTCTTCCTCTAGGGTCCCCTCCGCTTCCCTCCAGGTTGTAGCCTTTCGCCACCTCATTTACTACAAATTTTCCTCTGATTTTTTTCTGTTTTTCTGCACCTATTTCCAGCAGATCTGACCTTTAGATCATTGTCTCTCCCAAATTTAGATCTATTGGCTATTTTGGTGTTTTCTGACTAGATTTTTTCCCACCCACAGACTAGTTGTTGAGAGGCCCGCCTCCTTGGGTTTAGATTAATGCATAATTAGTTGTTTATTTTTTGTTATTTCAGTTTCATATACTGTTATCTGCAAGTTTATTTACAGTTATACAACACGCTTTTTATTTTTCTCTACAAACGTCTAGGTTTAAAAATTAAAATTTACACACTTAACGCACACACCTTAAGCGAAGAAGACCTGGTTGACACCGCCAGGAAAAGACTTTAATTGTAATCAATTGATCCTGCACCTCTCTGCCCTTGTTTCGACACTGTAATCCGTTGATCCTGCACCTCCTTGCCCTTGCTGGTCTCTCTTCCCTTTGTGCCGTGTTTGTGCCTTCATCATTGCACCCCCAAGGCATTTATCCCAGAGACTTCTTGGCCTTCATCCTCAATTTCCGGTAGGAAGACTTACTCCTCCGCATAGGATTCAAGTTAGTCCTCCACCGAGTCTGCATTCTGACTCCTATTCTAGTTCATTGGGTTCCCCTTCTGATTCCACTCCCGGTTCTCCCCCTGTCACCTTCACCATGTCTGGTTCAGGACCTCATGCTAGTGGTAGCCTTGGCCCTAATGCTGGGAATACTACTAGTGGGACCACAACAAGAACTACCCCGACTACTCCCTTGCTCCCCTATATGGAAGGCCTCAGTATTCTCAATTTTAACCAGTTGATCAATGACCCTATATGCCCTGACGTTGGTTGGATTGCTATGCCAACCAAGCTCCCTTCCGAAATCCCCAAGTTTGAAGTTCTTGCTGGAGAAGATCCTACAAACCATGTTCGATCTTTCCACATCTGGTGTTCATCTCACTCCATCACTGTTGACTCTGTCCGTCTTCAGTTGTTCCAACGTACGCTTACTGGCGAAGCTTCTAAGTGGTATGTTGATCAGGCCTCCTCCTCTCATACCACCTTTGCGACTCTTGCCTGGGCTTTTCTGTCTTATTTCTAGCTTCCCCTTCATTATGGCACTGGTACCGAAATTTTGACTTATTTCCGTCAATCGTCTGCGACTCGCCTATCCGATCATGTCCAGGAATGGCGGAGAAGAAAGAGCCTATGTTGAGCCCCTACTTTCGAAGACCGTGTCTACATGGATTGGTTCCTTATATCCCTTTTTCCTGCTATAGGAAAATATGTCGCATCACATTTTCCTCAAACCGAAGAAGCTACTCTCCAGATTGCATTAAAATATGAATTGATCTACGCTCAGTCTGGTTATGTTTATATCGTCCTACCTGATCTCTCTAGACCCGGTGGTGCCAATGCACCGGGGGCATCCCATGCCGCCAACAGTATCGTTGGAGCTCTTTCTCATCCATAAGCTCAGCCTCCCATGGGCTATGGTTTCCCTCAGGAAGGGGCCAACACCTCCAACACTTTTCCCCCTCCCAGTAGCATGTATCCAGGATATGACATGCCTCCTCCTTTTTCCCAACCTGTTACCACAATGTTACCCAACTTCCTTATTATTTGTATCCGCAATTTGGTGCTCCAGCTCCTCAAGCATTAGCACCCCCGCCTTCCTTTCCTTCTCAACCCTCGCAACAACAGCCACTACCCCCTCAAGGGCAGGTGTATGCATAGCAGGGCGCGACTAATCCTCCTACTTCCAAAAAAAAGAGGAAGGGCATGTTGGGCCTTGAAATTTTCATTCACTTCCATTACATTTTCAATTATATTTCCATATTACCACCTTCACTCCACCTCCATTTCATTACATTTACCTTACCATTGCCACTATTGGGTTACATTTATGTTTTTCTAAAATTTATTAATTCTTAGCATTTTTAAGTGAATTTGTGGTTAAAAATTAGAAAATAATGTGCATATGCTTACACCTAACAAGTGGGATGCGATTTTTTCCATGTGTAGGTCAAAAGGAAGCTTCTAAAAGACCTTTATGTGGCCTACCAAAACCAAATTCGAATTTGAGTGGAGAAGATCATGGGATCATGAGGATATGTGTCTCATTTCCATTTTGTATTGAAACTCTAAAAAGACATGTGTCTTATCATTTCCTATTTTGATTGTAACTCTAGAGATAGAGGGAGAGATTCATGGACTCTCATTAATGAGATAAATTCTCATATTTTGTATAAATAGGGGAAGATTTCTCCTACTATGGAGTAGAAAAGTAGGAGAAGAAGAGAAAGGATTATAGAGTGTCTTGTAACAAAGCTTAAGATGGAATGGGATGTAGATTTGTGAGTTTATCAATAAAGAAGTTTAGTTCTTTGATGTTGTTTTGATCACATCTTCAAGGAGCTAAGGATTACACCGAATTGGTAGCAGAGGGCTCCAGCTATTCGAGAAGATTTTACATGTTTTCTAGATAAGTCATTTTCAATTTTGTTTTGTCATATTTCCTTCCTTAGATTGCTTTCTGAAATCATAGCTTTTAGCATTATGTTTCATGTCATTTTCTTAGATAAAGGATCCTCATGATATTGCAGTTAGTATCTTTCTCAAGCTCTTCCAATACATCTCTATTAAATGAATGGGATTCAATTGTGATAGTCTGAGTTATTAGCATTTCATTTTCTGTTATTTAGTTAAAAAGAAGATCTTCATTATAATGCAGTTAGTCTCTTTCAAAAGCTTTTCCAATAAACCTCTAATTCACGAATGAGACTAAGTTGTAATATTGTGAGTTATTGATTGTTTTGCTTCATAGAATATCCTTATCACATTATGATTAATCTCTTTCAAAATCTCTTCCAATAAACCTCTAACTCATGAATGAGATTTAGTTGTAATGTTATAAGTTGTTTCAACATTTCATAGGAGATCCTTACTACATTATAGTAATATTTTTCTCAAGCTCTTCCAATAATCCTTTATCAAATGAATGAGATTTCACAGTAATGTTCCAAGTTACAGTTTGTTTCAACATTTCCTTTTATGTTTTAGGAGATCCTCATTGCATTAGAATTAATATTTTTCACAAGCTCTTCCAAAAAATCTCTAACTAAATGAATCAGATTAAGTTGTAGTGTTTTGAGTTACTTTTCATTTCATGAATATTCATTTAGAAGCTGTAATATCCATGGATTATGACTCTCTGTTTTCATCATTTTCTAGTTAGGAATAGAACTTGCAAATAAAATCTGTTTTAATTCATTTATTAACATTTCCTTTTCTCCATTTTGACATAGATCTAACTTCATGTTTTTAGCATAGAGTAGCATACTAAGAATCAAACATAAAAACCCTAAAACATCAATAAAACACTAAAAAAAACGAAGTAAGAAAAATGGATACTTAGGCACATATAGTGCATCACACTTCATCAGTTTACTAGCCCTGGTCGATAATTTATGCTATCAATTTAGGACACTAAATTAACTAAACAGGGCACTCAAAATCAATCTACCCTAGGTAATCTTGGAACTAATCCCCAAGGTAATGCACCTAACACTGCTAACCAACAACAGGGCACTAAGCCCAAGCAGGCCAAGCCTGTTCGCACGAATAAGACTTGTTCATGTTGCAGTGTATATGGTCATTACACACACGATTGTCCTCTTTTACCACATATATGGTAGATGTGGGAGACTAAAGTAGCATCGTGAGGAAAACAAGCCTCCCCTTCCGTTCCTCCCAATGCTGTGCCTAGTCAACCGACTGTGTTTACTAATCCTTTCCCTCAGCAAGGATTTGTGGCTACCCAACCACATGAAGGTCAGGTGGCCACTCAACCTCCTCCATCTGGTACCTTCGATTACCAGATTCTCATGATGAAATCTGACCAACCCATTACCGTTGACCTCAACCTTTAGACTCGGTCCCGTCAGTACAACAAGCCTCCCACTACGTCTACCCCCGAGCCCCCTTCTTCAGGTTCTATAGAGCCTCTTTCGACAACCAATGGTTCTTTGTAGATCCCTCAGCCTAAGGTAGAGGTTCATACCAAGATCCCTAAGGTACCATTACACCGAAATGCCGCTTCTGACAAAGCTTCCCATTCGTATAGTATAGTAGATGATTTGGCACAATATCCTGCTGCCATCTCAACGCTGGAACTCCTCTAGTCGTGCCCTTCAAAATGAAAAGCTCTACTATCTACCATGGGCGCTGTAGATCCTTCAGACGATTGCTTGATCATCTTCGATGTTGGCTAGTTAGAACATCCTCCCCTTCCTTCTTCCATCACCTTCCAAATCCTCGTCAAGATCCGGAACGCCAACGTTTCCCGTTGTATCATTGATGAGAGAGAATCCACCTGTGTGATGTTCACTTCGGTTTGGAAGCAAATTGGATCACCTGAGTTGGACCCTTCCACTATCACCCTCCGAGCGTGGGATGGCCACTCCTCCAAGCCCATTGGCATGTTACGCAATTGTCCTATTACTATTGCGGGCAAGACTATTTGCGTTGATGTAGAACTCATTGATGCCCACTTAGATTATAACATTCTATTGGGTCGTAGCTACACCTATGCGATGTCTACTATACCATCTGTGGTTCAACGCAAGATGTCCTTTCCCCATAATGGAAAGATAGTCACCATTGACCAGTTGACATATTACGAACCGAAGTCTCAGACCTCCCCTGAGTCCATCATATCTTCGATGGTCAATAAGCAAACCGTATAACCTTTAACCAGTGTCTCACCTAGAGTCTAGAAAGACTCCTCTTTTCTTGGTTCATTCCCTGGTCTTCCTCCTCCTATCTCTGATCCAATCTCATTGAATGTTTGCATGATGAAATCATCTCGGGCTTCCCTCAAGCAACCCGCTTCATCTAGTCAACAACCCTGCCCTCCGCAACCTGCTCCTAGCCCTTTGATTCAGCCTTCTAGACCCCCTCCTCTTGGCCCTTCACCTACAACTGATATCCATGAGCCTCTCTACCCTCCTGGAACGGTTCCTCCAAGACTTAACCATCTTGGATCCGTCCCACCTGGCCATTACCCTTCCGGTTAGTACTGTTCCTAGATCCCCCTCCTAGAGTGTTCTCAGTACCTGTTATGGCTACCCTATCCCTTCCTAACCTGACCTTGGGGATTCTCGTCTAGTACATCGATCCCCCAGCCGCTACCCCGCCTAGTCAACCCAAACGTTATCTTACTTTGACCCCGGTTCAACCGGTCCCCACGAATCCTCCCACTGCTACCGTGCCTGAGCCACCTTAACAGGAACCTTCTCTTGTTGCGACAGCTTTGGGTAAATAGGGAAAAGCTCGCAAGAAGGCATCAAAATACAAGGCTTCACCGACTGACCCTGCTCCTCCTCAGCCTCCAAAGCCTTGTGCTTTGTGTGATGTTGTCGGTCATGTCACCCATCATTGTCCCGAGTTTCCTTGTATCAAGCCCATGGTTAATGTTGCATTCCCTGAGTCTATGGTCCCTGAAGCCTTTGTTTCTTCCTCGACTGCAGCCAAGAACCCTAGGACTATTCACACCAACCAACCTTGCGTTTTGTGTGATCTCCATGGCTATTATTCCTACCATTTTCCCTGCCTCACGCATTACCGTGCCTCTTTGGAGGTAGTTTGAGAGTACGAGATTGAACAGAACCAGTCCGCCTCTACTGTCCTTGTGTAGTATGCTTCAACTCGATCTCATTTTGGACCCTCAACTCGATTCGGTGCCCCTGCACTATAAATACCTCATGGTTCGAATCCCAATAACTGACAATTCAGGCCAATAAGGGCTCTCCAGCTCTCATCAGAGGGTTCTCCACAAACTTTAGAACCCCAAACCTGGCCAGTGCACTACGGACACCATGATCCTCTCGGATCTCCAACTGTAATGTGTCTAGGTCTCTCTCTCTAGTTGATCCGTAATGCATCCATATATGCACAAAACAATCATATTTGTCAGTGTATATAAAGGAAAGACTGCATTTAACCATAAAAACCTAGCTCTCAGCCAAAAAAGAACATAGAAAAACCCCTCTCTGACAGGTCACACTTTTCAAGAAAAATCCTGGTACAGGTCACATTTTTCTGCCCAAAACCTGCTACCTAGGTTGTAGATATTGCCCCAAAAAGTGCGACCCAACTGTGAAGAGGAGCAGGGGTCTGTTCCTGAGCTTTGGGCACTTAAACTGAACTTTCAATCCACTGAAATGAAAGATTAGGGTTAGGCCTCTTACCTGCAACTGACGGATCTCGATTCCAACAGTCGGTTTGTCCGCTATGCTCGCCGCAAGATTTAGGGCCTATTGAACCTCCGAATTACCCTCTCCTTTACATTTTTCTCATCTCATTCCACCACTCTTCCATAAGTTCATAAACCCTAATCAGTGAAGAATGCTAAGGTTTTGTCTCAAGGATACATTTGAATGATTGTCATATTATATTTTCATGATTTTGTTATTTTGATAAGTTTTTGCAAATTAGCTACAAAATGCAGCCTGTTCTGCAGCTAACGGTGTGTTTTGTAGCCACTCTTATGGTTTACTAGCTTCCAGGTGTCAGTTCAGGAATCAAGCCACATGGGTGTTTCTAGAATCCTTCCTACATGGATTGTATCCTACTCATTTGATCCAGATCAACATAAAGAGGTGCCTAAACCTATGGTCAAAGTTACAAGTCAAAGAACGTTACCTACAAAAATAGGAATCTTGATTTTCTCTTCGAAGCAAATCATGAGTCCAATAGTCCTATTTTGATTGTAATTCAAGTCAGATACCTGTAGCTAACTTAGCTCGCAATTATTTATGTAATTCTTCTTTAAATAGTGGTTCCATAGAATCGAGAGATAGTTCAGTTCAGTACAGTTCAGATTTGCAAGTGAATACTCTATTTTCTAGACTCTACTTTAATAAAGAAGTTCAGATAACAACTGCTTGTTTGATTGCACTTTTGACGAGCTAGGAGTCAACCAAATTAGTAGTAGAAGGCCCCTGCTTCTAAAGGAGGTTTTTATTATGCTTTCTAGTTAGATTTCTTTCATTTTGTTTAGCAATTTCTGTTATGCTTCATTTCTAGTTTTCTAATAGTTTAATGATAAATTGCAACTATGCAGACTTGCTCTTCCAAAACGTTTCATGAAGATAGAAATTCTGTTTTCAATATTGGGATAAGGATTGAAGTGCTAGAAACCATGGTTGTTTAGCTTTACTGTTCTTTCCTTTTCATTTTCATTAAGTAGAGTTTCCAATTGCTGTGTAAAACTGATATTTATAAAAGCCATTTTCAATATGCTAAATTTATATTAAATGGTTAAATGTCTCACATGTGCAGTAGTTGAATTTATCTTGTTTCTTGTTATTTTCTTGCTAATGACTAAAGGCATAATTGATTTCTCCGAAAACATTTCAAGAGGTTAAAAACTTAACATTTGACTATGACTGATAAGTCAATTATACATTTGGTTGATCTTAGTTAGATCTTACATGCTTTCACTTTTAAGACCCTCACTTGATTGCAAACAAAAATCTTCCTAAAAACCACTCTACAAGGAACTAATTTGAACATGTTAAGAAGGGATGGTTGAATGATTAAATGTAATGCAATTTATGAGTTATTCATTTACAGATCTTTCCTAATTCTTTAGTTCAAACATGTGTAATTAGCTTACTCAAACATTACTTCAAAGAAGGTCACTCTTTATAATTGAATAATTGGAGTAGCTAAACACATCTTAGATATTTTCATCTGCATTCCTTATTTTCTGTTCTAGGACCTTAGCAGACTAAAGTACAAACCGTTACTAAACTCCATCTCAATAGGGTCATACCTAACAATTGAATGAGAGATAACTGAAGGTACAATAGTTGATTCATTTTCTGCTTTCATAGGTATTATAGTTCTCAATATTAGTCTTTTTAGAAATAGATCCATGGATTAGGATTAACAAACAAAATAGATAGATACTTTGATTTACAAACTAGGTCTTAAACTAGCCCTTAGTTTTAGGTTTGATTTTATGAAAATTATATTAGTTTTAGTACACTTCCTTTTCTTCCTTCTAACATTAAATTAGATTAACTTAATAATTCTAGATTAACCATCTTTAGAACTCAAAGAACAAAAACCCCCCTAAAAACAACATAAAACACAACACAACGAAGTAAGGAATAGGTTGTTTAAGCATATATGGTGCACCACACTTCATCAGTTTACTAGCCCTGGTTGATAATTAATGAAAGAAATTTAGAAACACTAAATTGACCAAACATGGCCTTCTCTCCTCTCTACATTCACCAGAGCTACACTTGCAAATGAGTGAATTTGGAGGGAAAATGCCTTATTAAAAGAGAAACCCCTAAGTTTTCTTTCGCCTGCTGTGGCCAAACTGTAGCTCAGTTTGAAAAACCGTTTGTACCATTGGAAAGCTCTAACCGAGCTCTCAAATGGGTATCTATTAGTTTTTCGTGATTTGATACTTCACGAGGACACACTTTGTCCAAGAAGGGTCACTTCACCACTCCTCAAAATCAAATTTCTTCACCTGCAACACTTGTACTTGGGGCACCACTTTGCCTCCATACTTGTCCATGCTCGTGTTGATTTTTTTCATGAGTAACCATCTTGTACTCATATCTTTATGGTCCCCACCAGACCTTTTCTGTGTGGCAGCATCATCGATTCACCCTTGTTTAGAGCATCCGAGTTGAGTCATCATTGCATCCATGGAGTTTATCCCAAGTCCCTTTGTATCCCGCTATAGTCCTCCATCCTTCATTTCTTGGTTCCTCTCTCATTTCGCACATTATGGCCTTTAGTCCTACTGTCCCCTATCCCCTTTGATATTGTGTCAGTGGCTGCCAGGTCATCCACGCCCTTTATGCTCTAATAACGGAAGTCATCTGCCCGCTACTCAGTACCCCCATTTCATTATCATCCCTGGTGTCAGTCTGTTAATCACTCTACTGTTTTCTCTCATGCCTTAGTTAATGATATCTTATTGCCTCACCTATGGGGGACCTTCTTCTGCCGACATCATATCATTCATTCCAGAAGACAGGTCTAGAGGGTGGTGTAACTTGGTTCCAATTTCCACTCTTGTTCGGTGCCTCGGACTAGGAAAAGGGACTCCTTATTGCCCTTTCACTTGATTGTTTCTCAGCTCTAACTCCTTACAGCATGATTGAGATTTGTGTACTTGATGGTTCAATGATGCAACAGATTATACTGGTGATTCCCGGGTGTGTGTGAGATGTTTCAGACCTCATAAGGGGGTGGCCATTCAGGTAGCCCCCCACATGCCCGGATGACCTCTTCATCACAGCCTTTGATGCAACTCCATAGATTTGATGATGTTGACCTCAACCGCTTGCAACACCTTTTAATTTGCATGTATCAGTTAGATTTTTAGAGCCCTTTCCTATTTACTGGGGCACTTTGGTTGTATTTATATCTCATGTACTGAGATATTATTTTATAAGTCCTGGCTGTTATCTCAGACACAATATGTATGTGGGATTCATTATCATGTTTTTATATGGCTCATGTTTATGCCATCATGTACTATATAGTTCATTCCCTTGTTTAATGGATGCATTATTATTTGTACTTTGTCTCGGCGGGCATAGGTATGCCTCCCCCGCCACCTATAGCACATGTACTCACTCATAAAAGAGACTTGTCGCACCTATAAGTCTCACCTCCTCAGGGTCTAGTCCTCTAGCGCTTTAGTCTAAATTATATTTCTCTCTCTCTGACTTCCCCTTCGATGTCTAGTGATTGAGTTCTTACGACGTACTTCGGTCATACGATTAGCTCCTAACGCTCGCACGCTGGGGGGAAATCTGTTACACCATTTTTTGGTCATCTAACCTATTACTATTAGATGGACCAAAGTACACCATGTAAGACCAATTTTACCCTAAGTAAAATTTCTTTCATTATGAAAATAACTTAGTAAACCTCATTTATTAAGTTGTTTATGGTCTAAACATAAAACCCCATGAGGAAATATTAAATAAATCCATATTTGTTTGATTTTCCTCAAGGAATAATTAGTTAAACAACAATTTAATTAATATTCCTGGTCAAATTTAACACAAAACAGGAAAATTAATTAGATAAATCATTATTTATCTTATTATTTTCTAGGAATAATTATTTAAACCTTATTTAAATAATATTCCTTGTTAAATTTGACCAAATCATTTATAAATAATTAAATGAATCATTATTTATTTGATTATTACTCAACCACATCCTTAAAATAATAAATAAATCATTTATTTATTTATTATTTACAAATAAAGGGATTTGACCAAAGTCAAATTCTTTTTCCCTCCAACAAATATAATAAAATATTACATAAAAGTTGGATCTTGATTTGGTCAATAATATTTTAATTATGCACCAATATCTAGACAAACTCAATATTTTGTTATAAATAGAAGGGTTTTTCCATTCATCACTACCTTTCGTTGCCTAAATATCACTCTGGATCTATACTTTTGGTCTGACTTTGATCCTTCATCATTGTCATATTTTTCTACCATTTTTCTTGTGAGCTCCCTTTGAGTTCCATTTTTGTCTGGGTTTTCTACACCATCAAGAGAGGGATTTTAAATCTAAAGTGCTGAGGACTTACAAGAACCCATCCCATTAAGGGGGGCTGGTAACATCTTTCTATGTTCCCTTCCCAGGTGTCAAAAAATATAAAATTCTTTAAACACTCTTGTCTTGTCTATTGGATGCATGGAGAAAATATTGCTTTTATTTACTGCTTAATGTATTTTAATGCATAGATCTAGATTTTTCAACATTTATCTTGGTCAACTAATTGTAGATCTAAAGATATTGGCAACCATCTTTGCTGTTAGGGATGTTTGTTATGCACGGCTAAGTGAGCCTTTTTCGTAAGCTTGCGATTAAGATTCAAACTAACATCGGAAGAAAAGAAGGATGAGGGAGTAGGAGATCATATCAAAATATTGCTCGAGGAGGCCTTGGAGAAGCAAAGGAATGCGATGATGGATAAAGTTTCCTAGATCCTTCAATGACTAACCACTGGTTGCACATATTCATTCAGCAGCCACTTTGGAGGTGCCACTCCTTTCAAGGTACAATTCAACTTTGACATTCCTATATTTGAAGGCCAGATAGATGTAGATGTCGTAGATAGATGGTTGAATTTACTGGAAGGGTATTTTTCAGTCCATGATTACTTCGATGTGAAAATATTTCTTCGATCGTGAAAGACACCCCCTATGTCAAAGAGTGGAGGGAAACCTATAGTGAGAAAAAGGATGAGAGGGAACCCCCTATGTTCTCAGCCGCACCCACTTGGAATTCTTTTGAGATGGCATCAAGGAACAATATTACCTTGTGGGGAGCTATGAGTACAAGTACATCCAATGGACCATGCTACGGCAGAAAAGGGATCAAGATGTGTGCGCATTGACGAATTTGTTCCATACTCTGCTCACAAAGTTGGGTATTAAATATTTAAAGAAACATTTGGTGCTCAGGTAGCACATCTGTTTGCATAGATACATTCAGGAGGAAATGGAGTTCCTCGAAATTACCTTTCTTGGCACGACATATCGATATACTACCAAGATCTAGCAGAAATTTAAGAAAAATAAGTGAGACATTGGATCCACAAATCTAAATCCAGGGAAAGATGCCCATGAACCATAGAACAAGGGGAAAAGCCAAAGCGGGGTGACTCAGAAATACACCACAAAGCCAAATAGGGACAAATGGAAGTGTGAATTTCATAATAGCTCCACTGACAACACAAGCGATTGTCGGACCAAACAGTCACTGGGGGCTGCACTGAAGGCATCCAAATCAGATGCATGTTTTACTTTTGAATTAGAACTGGACAAGGGGAATGACAAAGGGAATTATATCATTGATGTAGAACCCAGTGCTACCATTGTAACCACCAAGCTCTAAAGGGAGGATCCCAAGGATCTAGAGGAGGGCGAGCACCTCTTACATTCCTAGATGTGGATGAAGGGTTCTCCACTACAATTCCTTGTCGATAGTGGAAGCCAAAAGAACCTCATTTAAGCATAGGTCGTGAAGCAGATCAGCCTACCGAACACATCACACCTGTAGTAGTATATTATTTGGTGGCTTCACCAAAAAAGAGATCTTCGCGTCAGCTAGAAATGTCGCCTTTTGTAAAACATGAAGCCCTTAACAAATGAGGTATTATGTGATGTTTCTCCTCTTGACATGTCTACTGTATTATTAGGCCAACCATTCTTGTCGAAGCGACGTGTTGTATATGAGTCTAGGCCTCATTTTGTTATTATTACTTTGGAAAATAAGTTGTATAAGATACCATAGGTAGTACCACCTTCCACCATCTTTTTGAGTACTACAAAGCAATGCAGTAAGATTATTTCCCAAACCAGGAAATTTTTTTTCATTACGATTCGCCCACATGGCAAGAAGAAGATTGTGGCCATAATCTCCAAACAGGGCTCCCCTGTGCGACAACAACAGATGGACAAAGTCATGGAGGAATATAAGGACATTGTATCCTCACCCATAGGGGTTCCTCTACACTGTCAGTTCAAGCACTCCATTGTTCTGACCCTAAGCACGCTGCTGCCTAATGGGCTGATCTATCGACGTTCTATTCTAGAGAACGATGAAATCAAGAGGTGGATCCAAGAGCTGTTGCAGAAATGACAAACTAGGCCAAGCTCCTCACATGTAAAGTTTGAGGCTAATAAAGAAACCATATTTATTGAACGCATATAGCACGTCCTCCAACAGGTCCATGACATATTGGAGAAATCCAATGCTAAGTACAAACAACAACATGATCAGCATCAGGTGCCACACAAGTTGTAGGTGGGAAAAAATGTTTGGCTAGATTTGTAGAAGGAGCGTCTCGTTGGGCCCCACCGCAAGCTTCGCCCGCTCCAATATGGACCAGACACCATCACCAAGTCGGTAGGGGACAATGCCTTTGAGCTCATTATTCCACCATTCCTTGGTCTACACATAGTGTTCAATGTGGACTGCCTTTGAACCTACTTTCCACCATTGTTGGACACATCTGACATTGCAGAACAACTCACACCAACAGAGTTAAACCCAGTCTGAATGGAAAAAACCACAACTAATCAGATCATGGATAAACATATCAAGAACAACCAACAACAAAGGATCCCACTATATCAAGTTGTCAAAGCAGGCCAACTCCTTCACCAAGGCAAGTGGTTCACCAAGGACCAAGTTCAACAAAAGTTTCCTCATCTCATGGAGGAACTCAACACAATGGGGACCATTGATTCCTAAGGGGGTAGGAATTATCCAGGTGGATATTAGTGGCCACCCTCATATTCCACTTGGACCCCCACCATTATTTCTTTCATTTTTCTAGTTTCCTTAATTGTAGCACAATTTACTATTTTTGGTAGATTTTCAGGTCTTGGACTTCCGGAGCTGTTTTGAGGCCCTAAACGATGTTCTTTTTGGAAAATCGAAGTCAAAAAATGTGAGTTTTCAACTCAACACTTATCATTAAAAGTTTTAGTCCTTAGATATATCTTTCTAATGAGGTATCGGATGCATCAAAAGAAGACCGTATGCCAAAGTTACGACCTCGAGAAATTGATGTACCAATTTACCCCAACGAGGCCCATAGTTTGGCGTTTCATCTCCTAGGTTTAGATTTTTGGATGTTTAAGATTTTCCATTATTTTTCAATAGTAAATAAGCCTTCAAGCCTCATAGTAACACAATTTAGAGGCATGCAACTGTTGGTCGCTTTAATTGTTTTAACAATTCAAGCTCCACATAAATTGTCAACCCAGGAAGGTCTGTTTATTCCAAAGACAATCACGCACTGGATATACTCAATTCCAAAAGCAAGATAATGTTGTAGTAAAAATCACACAATTAGCAATCATACAAATCTAACTATTCACACCCTGCTTTAACAAAGCTGAAGTTTACTTGTGTTACAGCAGAAGCAATCCCCCTTTTTCAGTCTTTCATTAAAAGAATCCTAGGAAAAGATAATGAAAGGAAATCACCCTGCAGGAAAGGAAACCAATCAACCATAACATGGAACATGACCCTATTCCTCCAAACAGGAACTTCAGCACCTGTTGCCTGACACTAATCACACTGTAGGAAAAAGATCAATCCAAGAAAACAGGACCCTATTCCTATGAACAGGAACCTTCAGCACCTATCTCCTGATACCGATCACACTGCAGGAAAAAGAGAGTCAACTTATGGGAACAGGACCCTATTCCTTTGCACAGGAATCTTCAGCACCCGTTTCCTGGCATCAATCATACATTCAAACAGATAACAGAAAAAGATCTCTTGGCTTCTTTAAGAATGAACGTTACCAAACTCATGCAGCGTTAAATGAAACAGAGTGCTTAAAGAACTACAGAACTATGCAAATGATGATTCAGTAAACAGAGTTAAATTAAGGTGCAAATATCATAAAGAAATTCAACAAACTACAGGAGCAATCGGGTGAATCTTGTGATGAAGGCGGGCCCTTTCCTTCTCACAAGATTCCCTAGGGAAAAGAGTTAAATTGAAGCGCTCAAAAGAAACCTTTATTCATCTGTCAAAAAAGAATGATACATTACAATGGAGTCTTGCTCCTTTCCGCTCAAAAATAATGTTTCTCTTATAGTCTCTAACTCCCCTTCTAATGATGATGTTTCCTCTTTTTAAAGAGGAGACATCTATTACAGTTATATTAGAGCAAATCTATATTTATCCAAATCTATTCTTCTATCTTAAAACAGGGTCCTTCTATTCTTCCATAGAAAAATATTGTTACAACAGATACAGAAAAAGTACTGGCTTCAGAATAATTCGTGTAACAACTTTCTTGCTTGTCGTCATCTTGTTGCCATTGTTCCCAAAATACTCTTTCAAAATCGCAAATCACGAGCAGTGACGGAATTTACGTGCCCGCTGACTGTTTCAGCAACGGAGTCGACTATTTCAGCAACGGAGTCGACTGTTTCAGCAACGACCGATTGTTTCAGCACAGCACGTTCCTTATCATAAATTATCTGCGATCTTTTAGACTTGTGTTAGCAACAATCTACCTTCGATTAATGATGAAATATAAGAGTAATGTGGAATTATATGTAAACAGATTAAATATATAGTAAAGAGAAGGATTTCATATACCTTTGGATTAAAATGGATGAAAAATGATAATTTAACCCTTTTTAAATATAGCTATAAAGGGTAAGGTGGTGTCAACATGTATGGTAAAAATGGTACATTGTGAGGTCCTAACATCCTCCCCAGCTGAAAGGGTTGCATGTCCTCAGGCAACTTTTAGTCCGAGTCAGAGTCTGAGTACTGACTCTTTGCATGCAAGTTACTCAAGCAATAACTGTGGAAGGTGGCTTCTATCGAAGATCGGAATCCCTGGTTGTTCTGCAATTTCTGCCATGCTACTGCCTCGTCCCTGTTAGCCAATTTGTATTGAGACTGGTATCGTTCTTCCAGCATCCATAAGACCGGGAAGTGAAAATGATAACCAATCCAATTCTCGGCACATTGCTGAATGCATTTGATATAGTTTGGTACCCTGGATAGTGCAGTTTGAAGATTATCAGGGCCAAAAGGATTATATTCTTGTCTTTCCTTACAGGACTGTTGCCAGAACATGGTGTTGGCCTTCAAGGCAGCAGTCTCTTTAACTTTGATTAACTGATGACACTTGAGGAGTATTGAGGATTGCAATTGCTGTATGTACCTGCGCATTCCTGGCTTCTGCAAAAATCGATGGTATTCTGCTACAAAAATGGTCGGATTTGAGGGTTCTGGTATTATCCACAGGAGGAGATTATCCTCATTATGCCTACTTGCAATAAAAACAGTTTTCCATGTGATTTGATTGGCAAGAAATGAGACAAATGCCCTAATTTGTATATCACCAACAATTGGATTGAGGTTGACCTTTCTATTGTCAGGCATAGCCTCATTATGAAGATAAAGTTCACATAACAAATGTTTGTCACTAGCGGGGGCCTCAGCAAATTTTTTGACAAATTGTTCCGCTGTGAGGAACTCATGAGGTCTCCCATCCTTAATTGCCTTCAATTGAAAATAAACAAGGCGTTCAGAAAGGAACATCGAATAATTCAAGGAAGGTTTCCTGGTGGCTAACAGTTTTTGTACTAATGAAAACATCAAAACCAGTTTATCTTTTAACTCCTTGATTTCTTTCTTAGAATCCTTGAGCTGTTGGAGTGTCTGCTCCCAATTATCCCAGTTGGCATACATCTGATTCTGCCAGGCCAACTTATGCTGTTGTAATATTTTATCCTAATCCACAGCATACTACTTCTTCCAGTTATTCATTATTTCCAATTGCTTCCATGGTGGAGTCTGAGTCCCGACATTGTAAGTACTGGGTTGGGGCATCATCTGAGTGGCTAAGATGACCAACACAGGGCAAGATATCTGTGGCTTGGTTTCTTTTTCCAGACTTTTTGAGGGCCCTACTGGTTCTTGTGTGACAGTAGGGCGTTCTTCTTTGATTGCAACTGATGTGGATGCCTCAGGCACTGGGATTTTGACTATTTTGTATCCTGCCTGTTGGTAAATGTTTCCACATTCATGGCACATGTATTCTTTACATGGGTCATTATTTTGTGTTGATGTTGTATGTGCCAACATGTAGAGATTTAATTCTCTATCAAAGGCTTCCCTTGCCATTACCAACTCTTTTTTATAGGCCTCTAGTTCTGACTTCAAAAATTCATTTTCCTCCAATAAAGATGCCATAGTGAGTGAACCCTGTGTGTTGGTTGATTTTGCTGGAGTTGATTGCTGATCCACAGCTGTAGCTGGTTCTTGTGTTTCAGCTACAGCTGGTTTCCTTATATTATCATGCTTGGTGTATGATTTTTGCACCTCAGTAGCTGGTTCTTGTGTTTCAGCTTCTGGGTGAGTAACTGGTTCTTGTGGAGCAGTTACTGTTTGAGTAGTAAACGATGTCATATTACCCTGGGCATCTGGTTCTTGTGGAGCAGTGCCACAGGACGAGACGGGTAATGGTTGGGGATTTCAAGGGCTTGCTGGAGAAGGAGGAGTGGATTATTCAGAGGGGAATTTTGCTGAGAAAAACCCCTCTGAATTAATAATTGACATAAACGATGATGGGTAAGGGATAGTGATGGGAATTTTACCCGTCTACAGTAATATGACATGTTTTTAATACATCCAAGCAGATAATAAGGAATATTAACTAATCGACCATGCCGCAAATGATTCATTAAAACAAAATCGTATTGATAAACTACCTAGTAACGCCCCTTGCAATTCAAATAGTGCTTGATGAATTCAGCTACTGTTGGGCATGGGTGAGGTAATGAATGCAGACTTATACCGCGGCCTTTATTCTCAACCTGTTCCTCTGGAAGAAGGAAGTCCTGCTGTGCATTTAAAATGACTTGTTTCCTGCTAAACCAGCGAGCACCTGTGACTGGCAACCCTGAAACTTGTGCTATATCTTCCTCTGTGACCAAAATTCGGACCCCTTGGACCACGGAGTAGTCTTCCTGAAAATTCTGCGCAAACTCTAAAACTTTTTGAGGATCAAATTCTCCTAACCTTTCGAAGTATGTTATCCATCCTGCCTGCTGAAAAATTTGGTAGGCCTCCGGGAATAATTCAAGAAGAGTTATCGAGCCAGGCTCATGTCTGATGGCTGAACCTCCCATAGCTACTAACTTGAGTCACATGCAGAGGCGCAGAGAACAGAAACACAGGCTTTGATCAAGCTAATCGTTGCAACTGAGGATATGGAGTCTCAATGATGACAAAAATAATGGATATGAGGAGTGACGGTGGATTGGATGGTGTGAAATGATGATTCGGTTTTTGAAATCCCCCCCCCCCCTTACGTATGATGAAATGATGTTTAAGTGTGCGGGGATTGTAATCATTATGAGCAAGATACTCTCTTTAAAATATTATTTAACTATATTACATAAAAACCACATACGTTATATTTTTACCTTTGTTTTTATAATTCGAAGTATAGAGTGCTTCATAATGGCTTGATACTGATGGAAGAATTTTTAAATTTCTCTGGAATGTAGAAACAGGAGCATATCAGGGTCTGCTCAATACTGAATAATATTCACCCAAGGGATCTGAAGAATAAAAGTGGAGAACTGAAAAACTTGTGTGGCAGAGGAAAGAAATGGTGTTTTAATAATGACAGGTTGCTGAAAGTGGTGTTTTAGCAATGGAAAAATGAATAACATGCTGCTAAAAGTGGTGTTTCAGCAAAGGGGAAAAATAAGGAAAATGGAATGTAATGATTTGGATTTAAGAAAATTGGGAGAAGTACTTGCTGAGGGATAATTTCAGCAGTAGGGAACGGGAAATACTGGCTAAAAGATGGTGTTTCGGGAATAGGTAGAAATGGGGAAAAATGGAAAAAGGAAGATGGAGTAATGGGATAAGTGATAAAAGGGATATTGCTGGGGAATGGGTTGAAATGAAGGGAACAAAGCTTCTATGATTGAAGCTTCAGATCTTCTTGTGATGAATCTGTCCTCCTTAATGAGTTCTTCCATAATCTGCAAAATTCAATTGTAACATGCCAACCCTTGACAGGGATTATTAGTTTTTAATCTAATCTAATGCTAGAAATACAGTGCAGAAAATTAAATGCTGTGAGGAGCAGAAGAATCCCCTAGAAAAAGATAATGTGTATCAGTCATGCAAGCAGCCTTGAAATCTTCTTTAGAAACAAGGCGCTGGTACAAACGAAGCCTATGACCATTCACTAGTAGAGGTGTTTTAGAATCATCAATTGTTAAAAGTCTTACTGTTCCATTAGGAAAAACATCATCTACTTCATATGGTCCAAGCCATCGTGTACGTAGCTTACCCTGAAAGTTTTCAAACCGAGAGTCATACAATAAGGCCCAATTACCTTTTTGGAACTGCTTATGTTTGATGATTTTATCATGCCATTTCATTCTTTGTTGTTGAATCATGGTTTTTTGATGAATGGCATCTAATCTCTTTTCATCCAATTCAAGAAGTTGCTGCAACCTAGCTGTCTGCACATCAATCAAATCAAGGTTAACAGATAAAGCAGTTCTTAAAGTTTTAATTTCAAATTCCACAGGAAAAACAACATTTTTACCATAAACCAATTCATAGGGAGAAAAACTTGTAGTATTTCTCCAGGTAGTTCTGTAAGCCCATAGTGCTTTAGGGAGCCTTTGAGACCAATCCTTCCGGTTATCCTTCACTGTTTTGGTTAGAATGGCTTCTAATACTTTATTTGTGCTTTCCACCTGTCCATTGGCCTGGGGGTGGTATGGTGTAGTCATTCTATGATGAATATGATATTTTTGAAGGGTAGATTTAAAACCATGAGAATTGAATGGAGGTCCTCCATCTGTAACTAGCTCTCTAGGAATTCCAAATCTAGTGAAGATCTCTTCAAATAAGAAAGCTAGGAAAACTTCTTCATTGGCTCTAATAAGTGCTTTAGCCTCCACCCATTTAGTCATATAGTCTGTAGAGACTAATATATACGTTATTTGATTGGATGGAGGATTAATGGGTCCTATGAAATCCAAGGCCCATCTTTCAAATGGTTCGGATACTACCTGGGGGTTTAATGGCATTTGATCTCTATGATTGGGTTGACCCATTCGCTGACAGCTGTCACAAGCCCTCACATATTTCTTTGCATCCTTAAATAATGAGGGCCAATAGTAACCCATCCTCAAAATTTTGTGTGTTGTTCTTTTATCAGCAAAATGCCCTCTGCAAGGGCCATCATGACAAGCTTTTAGTATGTCATACACTTCATCTTCCCTAATGCATCTTCGGATTTCCTGATCAAGCCCTGTGTATAAAAGACACCCACTTATCCAGCTATACCTGGCACTTTGTTGAACAATTCTTCTCTTTTCTCTGTATGACAGGTGATGGTAATTTTCCTGCAACCAAATAATTGGCAATATCTGCATACCATGGAGAGTGAGCAGAAACTACAAATAAATACTCATCAGGAAATGAATCATCTACTGGAATATTATTATCAGTTTTTAACCGTGAAAGAAAATCAACCACCACATTTTCTTTACCAGGCCGATCTACGACTGTGATATCAAACTCCTGCAGTAATAATAGCCATCTGGTAACTCTAACATTTGTGACAGATTTGTTCATTAAATACTTAATAGCCGAGTGGTCAGTGTGGAAAAAAGTAGAATAACCAGTGATATAATGTCGAAATTTATTAATGGCATAAATTACTGCAAGAAACTCTTTTTTGGTAACTGTATAATTAAGCTCAGCAGGGGTCATGTTCTTACTGATAAAATAGATAGCATAAGGAAGATGATTTTCCTCTTGTCCCAAGACAGCTCCAATTGCAGTATCTGAAGCATCAGAAGATATATGAAAAGGGAGGGCCCAATCAAGTCCCCTCAAAATAGGAGCGATAGATAGCTGATGCTTGAGTTCTACAAAGGCTTTCTGACAAGAACTAATCCACTTAAATTCAACATTTTTCATAAGCAACACAAATAATGGAGAAGCTATCTTAGAAAAATCTTTAATAAATCTTTTGTAATATCCATCATGTCCTATAAAAATTCTCACATCAGTTTGTGTTTTAGGAACAGGAAGATTCTGAATGACCAGTATTTTAGATAGGTCTACCTGAATACCTTGAGATGAAATAAAATGTCCAAGCACTACTCCTTCACTCATCATCATATGACATTTTTCAGTACTTAGGGAGAGGTGAGCTTGTATACATCGTTTAAGTACCTTCTCAAGATTTTGTAATACATCTTCAAAAGACACACCATAAGGAGTAAAATCATCCATAAATATTTCCATAGAGTCATTCAGCATATCAGAAAAGATTCCTATAACAGCCCTCTGAAAAGTTGTTGGTGCATTACATAGCCCAAATGGAAGAACTCTATAAGAAAAAGTTCCCCAAGGACTAGTGAAAGTGGTCTTGTCCTGGTCTTGGGGTGCAATTCTAATTTGGTTATACCCATTGAATCCATCTAGAAAAGAAAAGAATTTCTTCCCTGACAGACTATCCAACACCTGATCAATGAAAGGTAAAGGAAAGTGATCCTTTTGAGTAGCTTTGTTTAAGGCTCTGTAATCAACACACACTCTCCATTTCTCGTTTTTCTTAGGGACTATTACCAATGGGGAAACCCATTCACTATCAAATATGGGGTATATAAATCCTGCATTAAGAAATTTCTGAAGTTCTTCTTTAACAATTTCCCTTAAATTAGGGTTCATTCATCTTTGGGGTTGACAGACTGGTCGACATCCTTCTTTAATATAAATTTGGTGAGTACATAATTCAGAAGAGATTCCTTTCATATCCGTGTAATCCCATGCAAATGCTTCCTTATTTTCTCGTAATAACTTCATTAACTGCTGTGTTTCAGCAACTGTTAGATCAGGATTTATGTTTAATGTCTTGCCAGGTTCGATTTCGACTGTTATGCTTTTAGATGAGATGGTGGTTAATGTTTGAGATAAATATTCAGATTCAATCTTTTCCTGGGTATCTGTTTCAAAAATTGCAGTCAATTGATTGTGTGTTTTAGCAATTACAGAGGAAGGTTCGCAAATAAAATTATTAATTATTTCATCCTCTGTATTGTCTTTAAGAGTTAAGGCTTGTCCGATAGTTAAAATGGGCTGAATAGTATTATCATCATAGTCCATCCACACAGAATCTTCATTATTAATTATGGGTGTAGCATGAGGATAAAGAGTAAGCTGTTTGGTTTCATAACCATTAGAAATTGTCATTGAACCAAATCTGCAACTGATAAAGGCATCGGCTGTGGCCAGCCATGGCCTCCCCAGAATTAAAGGATGTCCCCCCAGCTTTGTTTTAGTTTGTAATACGACAAAATCAGCTGGGTAATTCCAGGATTCAACTAAGATAACTAGATATTCAACAACTCCTTCTGGTTTAATTGTAGAATGGTCAGCTAACTCTAGGATAGTTGGTGTATCTCTGATTGTGTTATTCAGCTGTAACAACTGTGAAGTTTCAAGAGTCATAATGTTTATTGCAGCACCTAGATCTACCAGAACTTGAGGAATCATTGTTTTACCAATTTGAACTGTCATAGTAGGATGGTCGGGGTCACCATATTTCACAGGAGGGGTTTTTCCGGACATTAATGCAGATAAGTGACCCATCACATGAACTGTAAGGGGATCTTTAGTTTTCCTACCAGGTTTCTTAACACAAATGTCCCTTATGGTTCTGGCATAAATTGGTACATCTCTCAGTGCCTGTAAAAGTGGAATTTTAACATACAAAATTTGCAATTCCCCTAAAAGATTAAAAGTAGGTGTTTCAGGCGTTTTAGTTAAAATTAAACGCTTGGGAAATGGTGGTTCTGTTATTTCAATACCCTTGTTAGAGGGTGGTTGTGCTTTTTTATGTTTCTCAGTTTCCTCTTTATCAGAATCAGAAGAGGTTATATCATCGATGATAGGTTCTACTATTTTCCCGGATCTCAAATGAATATCATTACATTGCATAGTAGGAAATGTAGGCTGATTCTGAATATCAATGACTTGCACAACTTTATTATTGGGGTTAGGATTTGGTTGCACAGGTAGTTGGGGTCTCATTTGATTATTTGGTGGAACATTTGATGGTAGAGGAAGTGGTTGTTGAAATTGAGGAAATTGATTTGGATACGGGAGTTGTTGGCTTCTCCAATTTGAATTCCAAGGATTAAAAGAAGATGGCTGTTGTGGGGGCCAAGGAGTCCACATTGTAGAATCAACAAAGGGAGGGTTTGATTGTTGCATGGGTGGGAAGTTCATCTGATTAAAGGGTGGGTATTGCATTTGATTAAAGGGAGGGTAATTTGTCTGACTGAAAGCAGAATAATTATTCCAACGATTAAATGACATACTAGAATTCATACCTTGTCCTTTTGGTTGCCATTGTCTTCTTTGTGTTAGCAGGTAAACTGCTTCAGCTTCTTCTTCCGTTGGCTGCAGTGCTGCCTTTATTCCCGGTAGAGAGGGACATTGTTGTGTTTCATGATCTTTCTCACAAAGGGTGCAGATTGGTATCTTGTCCAATGGGCATTCCCTTAGTGGATGTTTATCTCTGCATTTAGGGCAAAAGACAGCCAGAGCTGCTTCTGCTTCAGCCTGCTTCTTTTTAACCTGCAAGGTGTCAATTTGTGAAGCAAAAGAACTTAACATCTCAGTTTTAAATTCTTCAAGTAAATTACCTATTTCAGCTCTTGTTGCTCCCCCACTGGCTAATTTCTGCACTCTTGAATAGGTGGGATCTCTGTTACTTACTCTGTTCTTTGCAGCTCCTCTTGAACATCTTTTACAAAGTTCAACAATCTCATCATATGATTATTTAGATATATCTCCCTTGCCAAGCATGTTTAACATGTCTAAACAATCATCCCTTAATCCTCTAAGTAATATTGTTTTGCGAATTTCTTTACTTATATTCGGATGATCAGATCTCTGCAGATTATACTGCAGCCTTTCCACATAGTCCTCCAGATTCTCGTCCGGCTTTTGTGCCATGTTGAATAGTTCGTCCCTCTTTTCTCTTGTCTGACAATAGTCTTGATATTTAAGCAGAAATTTCTGTTTCATCTGTTCCCATGTTGTGATTACCTGACTTCCAAGGCTCATGAACCATCTTAAAGCATTTCCTTTTAATGTTGCTGGAAACAGTTTCAACTTCTGAGCATTAGTAACATAATCATAACTCCTGCATAATATATCAAATTCAAAAAGAAATTCATCTAGATCTTCAGAGGATAAACCATGGAAGTTGAGTAAAGCTGACAATGGAATATTTTTCATAGGAGTTGTTCCTCTAGGGAGATCACTGATAGGAAATCCCAAGGTAGAGAGAGAATTTTCATCCCTTCCTTCTCCTTCAGGATCTACACGTCCTCCACCAAAGAATTCTTCGTTGTTTCCTTCCATTGGCTGTTCTCCTACTGCACTTTCTCGATCCTCAAAATCTTCTACTGGCTCCTCAATGTTTTCCACTGGTCGTCCAATACTCTCTATTAGTTCTTCAACGTGCTCTGCTGATTTGCTAGCACTTTCTTCTGATTCTCCAGCACTGGCTGCTGGTTCTTTAATATCCGTTACTGGTTCCTCTATGTTTTCTGGCCTCACAACTTCTTTTGTTTTGTAGTCTGATTGAGGGGAGCGTTGAGGTTTTTGTCTTCGAGAACTTAATCTCTGTGATGATTCAGCCTTTGATACAATTTAGTCAATAAAAGTCTTTCTTCCTCCCCTTCCTTTTCCCTTTCCAACTGTAGGATTAGTTTTCTTCTGGGTTCCGCGTCCTCTCATACAATCTGCACATCTAGAAAGAAAATATCAGTGCTTTTGAAATCTATAATTTCCTTCCCCGGCAACGGCACCAAAATGTTGGTCGCTTTAATTGTTTTAACAATTCAAGCTCCACATAAATTGTCAACCCAGGAAGGTCTATTTATTACAAAGACAATCACGCACTGGATATGCTCAATTCCAAAAGCAAGATAATGTTGTAGTAAAAATCACACAATTAGCAATCATACAAATCTAACTATTCACACCCTGCTTTAACAAAGCTGAAGTTTACTTGTGTTACAGCAGAAGCAATCCCCCTATTGCAGTCTTTCATTAAAAGAATCCTAGGAAAAGATAATAAAAGGAAATCACCCTGCAGGAAAGGAAACCAATCAACCATAACAGGGAACAGGACCCTATTCCTCCAAACAGGAACTTCAGCACCTGTTGCCTGACACTAATCACACTGTAGGAAAAATATCAATCCAAGAAAACAGGACCCTATTCCTATGAACAGGAACCTTCAGCACCTGTCTCCTGATACCGATCACACTGCAGGAAAAAGAGAGTCAACTTATGGGAACAGGACCCTATTCCTTTGCACAGGAATCTTCAGCACCTGTTTCCTGGCATCAATCATACATTCAAACAGATAACAGAAAAATATCTCTTGGCTTATTTAAGAATGAACGTTACCATACTCATGCAGCATTAAATGAAACAGAGTGCTTAAAGAACTACAGAACTATGCAAATGATGATTCAGTAAACAGAGTTAAATTAAGGTGCAAATATCATAAAGAAATTCAACAAACTACAGGAGCAATCGGGTGAATCTTGTGATGAAGGTGGGCCCTTTCCTTCTCACAAGATTCCCCAGGGAAAAGAGTTAAATTGAAGCACTCAAAAGAAACCTTTATTCATCTGTCAAAAAAGAATGATACATTACAATGGAGTCTTGCTCCTTTCCGCTCAAAAATAATGTTTCTCCTGTAGTATCTAACTCCCCTTCTAATGATGATGTCTCCTCTTTTTAAAGAGGAGACATCTATTACAGTTACATTAGAGAAAATCTATATTTATCCAAATCTATTCTTCTATCTTAAAACAAGGTCCTTCTATTCTTCCATAGAAAAATATTGTTACAACAGATACAGAAAAAGTACTGGCTTCAGAATAATTCGTGTAACAACTTTCTTGCTTGTCTTCATCTTGTTGCCATTGTTCCCAAAATACTCTTTCGAAATCGCAAATCACGAGCAGTGACGGAATTTACGTGCCCGCTGACTGTTTCAGCAACGGAGTCGACTGTTTCAGCAACGGAGTCGATTGTTTCAGCAACGACCGATTGTTTCAGCACATCACGTTCCTTATCATAAATTATCTGCGATCTTTTAGACTTGTGTTAGCAACAATCTACCTTTGATTAATGATGAAATATAAGAGTAATGTGGAATTATATGTAAACAGATTAAATATATAGTAAAGAGAAGGATTTCATATACCTTTGGATAAAATGGATGAAAATGGTAATGAAACCCTTTTTAAATATAGTTATAAAGGGTAAAGTGGTGTCAAAATGTATGGTAAAAATGGTACATTGTGAGGTCCTAACAGAAACCACCACATCTCTTCTCAGAGATAAGCTACCATCGTCCTTGCTAGTTTATGTCCATTTTGTTTGTAAGCATATTTCAGCTATTTGATATTAATGAAATGAAGTTTTATTTTTGATGCATATTTGTGTCTATGTTTATTTATGTATTTTATTGCTTTCCTGCATAAGTCCGGATCAATGGTATCAGAGCGGGTCTGCTCTTTCTTGATTTTTCTTTGCATGTCCCCAACAAGGTTGGGGTATAAGGAGTTAGGGCTCGATCTGGTTGAACCTTTTCAATATCATCCTCGCAAACCCCGACGACCACCCATGGTGGAACAAAAGAAGGATGAGGGAGTAGGAGATCTTATCAAAATATTTCTCGAGGAGGCCCTCAAGAAACAAAGGAATGGATGATGGATAACTTTTCCTAGATCCTTCAACGACGACCCACAGGCGGCACATATTCATCGAAAAACCACTCCGGAGGCGCCAATCCTTTCAAGGTACAAGTCAACTTCGACATTCCTATATTTGAAGGCCAGATAGATGCAGACGCTATAGATAGATGGTTGAATTTATTGGAAGGGTATTTTTTGGTCCATGATTTCTTCAATTGAGAAAATATTACTTTTTCACTCCTCAAAGCCGCCCCCCATGTCAAAGACTAGTGGGAAACCTATTGTGAGAAAAAGGATGAGAGGGAACCCTCTCTACTCTCAACCGCACCCACTTGGAATTCATTCCGAGATGGCATCGAGGAACAATATTACCCTGTGGAGAGGTATGAGGACAAGTACATCCAATGGACCATGCTGCGGTAACAAAGGGATCAAGATGTGCATGAGCGGATGAATTTGTTCCATACCCTGCATACAAAGTTGGGTATTAAATATTCAGAGAAACATTTGGTGCTCAAGTACTGCAACTGTGTGCACAAATACATTCAGGAGGAAATGGAGTTCCTCAACATTACCTTTCTTGGCATGACATATCTAGATGCCACCAAGATCGAGTAAAAAATTAAGCAGAAGAAGAGAGACTTTGGATCTGCGAATCCGAAGCTAGGGAAAGGCACCCCAAACCATAGAATAAGGGGAAAATATAAATCGGGGTGACTCATAAGAACACCACAAAGAAAAATAAGGGCGCAGGGAAGTGGTGTGAATTTCATAACAACTCCACTCACAAAAAAAGCGAGTGTTAGGCCAAACAGTAGCTGGTGGCTAAACTAAAGGCATCTGAATCAGATGCATGTTATAATTCTGAGTCAGAACCAGACAAAGGGAATGAAAAAGGGAAGTATATCATTGATGTGGAACCTAGTGCTACCGTTTCCACCACCAAGCTCTAGAGGGAGGAGCTCGAGGATCCAGAGGAGGGGGAGCACCTCTTTGATTCCTAGATGTGGGTGAAGGGTTCTACATTGCAATTCCTTGTCAATAGTGGAAGCCAAAAGAACCTCATTTCAGAAGAGGTCGTGAAGTGGCTTAACCTACTGACCACAACACACCTTCAACCGTATACCATTGGGTGGCTTCACCAAGGAAGAGATCTTCGCGTCAGCCAACAGTGTCACCTTCTGTACAACATCAAGACCTTCACGAATGAGGTACTATGTGATGTTGCTCCTCTTGACATGTTTGTTGTATTATTATCCCAACCATACTTGTTCTGTTATTATTACTTTGGGAAATAATTTGTATAAGATACTAGAGGTAGTACCGCCTTTCGCCATCTCTTTGAGTACTGCAAAGAAATGCAATAAGATTATTTCCTAACCCAAGAATTTTCATTATGATTCACCCATAGGGAAAGAATAATATTGTGGCCACAACCTCCAAACACGACGCCCCTGCACATCAATAGCAGACGGAAAAATTCATGGAGGAATCCTCACCCACAGGGGTTCCTATACACTGTCAGGTCAAGCAATCCATTGATATGACCCCAAGCATGCCACTGCCTAATGGGTCGATCTATCACCATTATGTTCTAGGGAATGATGAAATCAAGAGGCAGATCCAAGAGATGTTGCAGAAAGGGAACATCAGGCCAAGATTCTCACATGTACCGTCTAAGGCTGATAAAGTAACCAGATTTTTTGAATGCATCCAACACGTTCACCAACAGGTCCACGAAATCTTGAAGAAATCCAATGCTAAGTACAAAAAATGACATGATCAACATCGGGTGCCACACAAGTTCCAGTTGGACGACAAAGTTTGGATACGTTTTGTAATATTCCCAAAAGGGAATACTCAACAATACATGCACAAAAAACACATTTTTCAGAAATATAAGCATTAACAGAAAAATTAAGCCCATGGATCCATTAGATTTGACATTTTTACAACCAAATCCAAGAGGAAATCAGAAACGAATCACTTCTTCCTAGTTAAACATGCCTCCTATGGCCAAAACAACCCAAAAACATAGCAAACCCCAAGACTGCTGCAAACAGAAATTATTGCAGAAAGAGACAGCACAGTTATTTGAGGGTTTATACTTAGAAATATAGAGACAAACCAGGTTTGATGATTTATTAATCAATAGAGCACAAAAACAGAGATCTAGTATCTTTTACATAGATCCAAGATGACCCGACAAGGGTTTCTTGACAAACATGATATACATGAAATATTTGCTGCAGATATATGGCTGAATCAAAATGTATGGCTAAATATCTGCATAAAAATGGCTAATCATGCAAAGAAATGGTTGTAGCTCATTCTACTAGCTTTCTGAGAAAAAGGATGATCCTCCTTCAGGGAAACTAGCTCATAAAAAAAGGGATTAAAACCCTCCACTACAATACCTTAAGAAATAACATAGTTTCTGCAAGGGATTGAGTTTTTGCTGAAGGTGACTGCTTGACCTAACACCAGATAGTGGAAAATGTAGCACAGGATGCTCTTCTCATATTTATTAAATAAGATCTCCAAGTAAGAGTGGGGAATTCCCACATGAGAAAACCCTTGCACTAAACAGTGCAGCAAACTTAGCTAAATAGCCAAAGGATGCCAGAAGTCTAAATAGACCACATAAAAAATATATTCTTCAATCATGCCCCATATGTCTTCCATTCCCTCCATTATATAGTTAATGAGCTTCCTCACCAAGGGTCCCACCCAATTATGAGGTTTCTTCCACGCAAAGGCTCCTCCACCAAAATTACGCTGTCTCCATTAGTCCTACTCATCTATTTACAATGCTGTTTGATTTATTCATCCTTGACTTGATCTTCATGCATTGTCTCTTTTCACACCTAAGGTGTCTTCATTTTGACTAGCTAGATTGATCTTCATTCACACTGAGCTGTCTTTATTTATGATCCACTCCTCATATAATAATGCTGTTGACTTGGTAAAACTTTACTTTGTCCACACATTTTAGACCCCGTTCACACATGAGGATTTTTGATCTAGTTATTAACATGATCCCTTTTCACATTATGAGGGATTTTATGCCTACTTAAGCAACTTATGAGCCTCCTTTCCCATTTATTCATGTAACTAGATATTAGAAGAAAAATTAATATTCCTATTAGTTGCATGCTAATTTAGGAATATTATAGTCTTCCCCTCCCAAATTTTGCTTGTCCTCAAGTAACTGCAAGGGTGCTATAAAATCTGCCCTCCTCCTCTTGGGGCCTCCACATCCAATAGTCTCCACCATTGCTTCATATATTCTGCAACAATTCTGTCTCCCAATGGTTCCTCCCAAATGTGCAAGTTGGCCTTTGGTGGATAAACCAAATGGCTCTCATCATGAAAGAATAAAAGGTTTATATGGAAACCTTCTTGCTGTTCAATGGCCTCCTCAATATAGAAGTGATGATAACCATGGGGAGCTTTATTAACAATGAAAGACTCCCATCTCCATCCTATCATCCAAATGAAATGAATCACCTCCCAGCTTGGTAATTCATAGAAAAGCTCCTCCCAATTGCTCATGAGAGGCATGTCCCAAGTGCTCCAAACAATCATCTGGACCACCTCATAAATAAGCAAGTGATCTACTATAGTGGCCATATAGTCTCCCATGCTCCCCTTGAAACATGTAGTGAAAAAAGTGCAGGGAATTTCTTCCCCCAAGGACACATCCAACCAATGTGTCTCTCCTCCAATCATGTTCCCAACATATATAAGAACATATTCAGCATATGGAATCATAATTAAAGTCATGCTAGCTGCCATATGTAGTAAAGGAGAAGGAAAATGGTTCCTCATGTGCAACCAATGCATTTTTACTCCTAACTGCCATAGAATATGATATAACAAGTGTTTTTCCCAAAACTTGCTTCCTGTCCCATCCTTCTTATATGCTTGGAGAAGGTGTATGATAGTTGGTTCTAATGAAGCACACCATGAAGAATAAAACATCTCCCCAAAATCTCTTAGGGAATGGTCAACATCTCCATTTCTCATGGCCCAAGTAGCCCATGAAGCCCATAAGAAAAAGTGCCCCCTCTTGGAGAAAAGCCCTGTACATGAGTGTTAAGAAAATACAAGCATATAGTAGATACATCATGATGTTTAGAAATACAAGTCTTACAATGCACTTGATTCAAATCAGTGAGGTAGCTCATGGATGAGCTCCCTCTCAAACCCAATGAATAAGGAGGTGGTAATAATAACTCTTCCCAAGAGCTATGTTCCTCCTCAACCAGAAAATGATCTATGCACTTTCTCATATGTGAGTGCATCTCCTCATTTAATTTTACCCACATGAATCCATCTAAGATAGTATGGTATGTTCTAATGAAACTAGTGGGTTTAGAAAGCAAGATCTCATAGGCTGCATTAAGTAGTTCATCCTTAAGCTTGGAGTCTCTAGTAAAATAGATTTGATCATGAAAATAAATGACTCCCTCAACTAATTTATACCTCCCATCCATCACTTGCCCATCAATAACCTTACATGTGAAGAGGTCCTTGGAATATTACATCAAGAGTTAGGACTCCCAATAAGGATCTAGGCTCCCCAACAATGACAACACTGTAGAAATATGAAATGCAGCCCTTGTCATAACATGGATCTCCTCTTTGACATGCTTGATGCCAAAGTTACATGTTGGAGTAATATCAACTTTCTTTTGTTGCCTTTCTTGCAGCTAATCTTGCTCAAGACAAGATCGAAGTAGATAGAAGTCAACTTCTCCTTGAATTTTTTTTTCCTTCCAAAACTTCCTTAATTTGGCCCATGCATGCAAGAGTGTTGATATCCTCTTGTCATGTTCAGAAATCTTCTTTGTGTGTGAAAATATCATAGGCTGCCTCAAAGATATGGAGTGGCCATTTGACATCATATCCATGTCATCATAGACTTTTGAATCCTCTCTTTCCAGGGAAAATAGCTGAGTGGGAGATAACAATGTCCATTTCAGAAAATTGCTCACCTCTCCTTTGATCCCATCAAAGATTCTTTGCGCTGTGCTAGCTTCTCCCAAGGCTCCTTCCTTAGCCAAATATGTAAATGCTGCCCATAGTTGAGAGAACACTTTATTATTCTTCCAATCAGGGGGTCTCCCTAGTGGAATGCCTCCATGCAAAGAGACATCAAGGTATAGAGCAAGATGTAAATGTGTGTGGACTGATTTGTCCTTGCCTTCACTACAAAAATCCTCTTGCCTCCTTTGTGTATCAACCTTCTGAAATAAAGAGGGGTGTATGCTCCTAATAATATGATGCTTGCCCTCCCATTCTTCTTCTTCTATCTTCAAGATCTCACCATTTGAAAATGATGGCACATGCTGCACATGAATTGTGCCATGATCTCCATATGTGAGATTCTTTGGAACTCCTTGCAAGAGTGCAAGAGTTTCTCTCCTTGGAGCAAGTGATCCATCTTCCTCTTCATGAGGTACTAGATGTACTCTTGATATGAATGCACTGTTATCTCCAGCCTTTTCTTCTTCCTCATTAATAGTTGAAAATGCCTCATCATCAATAAGAGACCTTAGATCTTGGTCTTCCCTTGAAAGAGGAATATCCATGTATTTCTCTTGAGAAGAAATCTCATCATGCAATGGGGATCTTGCCCTGGGAAAAGTATCAAACAATTTTTCATCCCCCTTAATGGTTTTCTGAAATGGAGTTGGGTTCGTGGATGCTTCCAACCCATGCAAATGTTTTTTTTGTTTGGTTTGATTTGCTCCATCAAAGATGTTTGATGAAGTTTTTCATCAAATATTTCCAATACTCTTCTAATGAACTTTGCATAAGTAGATGTATTTAATTCTTTAAGGAAAAAGATTCAAAAAACCACCAAGCATAAGCATTACCCTCAAGATGCAGCGTTGCTACTTTGATGGTTTCATTTTTTGAAACTTGATGTTGTTGCACATAGGTGTCTAGCTCCTTCACCCAAAACCTAGATGGACATTTAGGTGATCCATCAAAAAGTAGATAGAAAGAATCTACCCACACCATTCTTCTTCCTCCTTTTGCTTCTTTCCTCTTTGATCTTGCAAAACCCTTGGAATTTCAAGTGATCTTTGAACCCCTTAGATTGAGCTTCATACTCTTGCAAATAATCACCAAGAGTCTCCTTCTTTGGCACTTCTTCTTTCTCCATCTCATTTGTCATGAACATATGGTTGGTAGAGCATTTTAAATCCGATGGTGTGGCTGAATACTCACACCCATAATATGAGGAATTAGGGCTTTCCTCATGTATATATCTTGTTGAGGGATCTCCATGTTTTTCCCTCTTCATTTCTTTGATGTCTTTTTTGATGCCATGCAAAGTGTGTAGAAGAAGCTTTGAGAAATTCTTCTCTCCAGACAATAAGGGTTTACCTTGATCCATTTTTAAAATCCTCTCCTTCTCATGAGAAGACTCCATCATGGTTGTAGTACACAGGCTGAGCTAGGATTAGAGCTCTGATACCACTGTAATATTCCCAAAAGGGAAAACTCAACAATACATGCATAGAAAACACATTTTTCAGAAATATAAGCATTAACAAAAAAATGTAGCCCATGGATCCATTAGATCTGACATTTTTACAACCAAATCCAAGAGGAAATTAGAAGCAAATCACTTTTGCCTAGTTAAACAGGACTCCTATGGCCAAAAAAGCCCAAAAACACAACAAACCCCAAGATTACTGCAAACAGAAATTACTGCAGAAAGAGATAGCACAATTATTTGAGGTCTCATACTCAGAAATATAGAGACAAACTAGATCTAATGATTTATTAATCAATAGAGCACAAAAACAGAGATCTAGTCTCTTTTACATAGATATAAGATGACTCGACAAGGGTTTCTTGACAATCATGATATACATGAAATACTTGCTATATATCTATGGCTGAATCACACTGTATGGCTGAAGCTCTACATAAAAATGGCTGATCATGAAAATAAATGACTGTAGCTCCTTCTACTAGCTTTCCGAGAAAAAGGCCGATCCTCCTTCAGGGAAACTAGCTCATAAATTAACAAGGGAATAAACCCCTCCACTGCAATACCTTAAGAAATAACGTAGTTTCTGCAAGGGAATGCACTGTTTCTGAAGGTGACTACTTGGCCTAACACCAGATAATGAAAATGTATCACATGATGCTCTTCTCAGATTTCTTAAACAAGATCTCCAAGCAAGAGTGGGGAATTCCCGCATGAGAAAACCCTTGCACTAAACAATGCAGAAAACTTAGCTAAATATCCAAAGGGTGCATAAGTCTAAAAAAACCACATAAAAAATATATTCTTCAATCATGCCCCATATGGTTGTCATTCCCTCCATTATATAGTTAATGAGCTTCCTCACCAAGGGTCCCACCCAATTATGAGGTTGCTTCCATGTAGAGGCTCCTCCACCAAAATTACGCTGTCTTCATTAGTCCTACTCATCTATTTACAACGCTGTTTGATTTAGTCATCCTTGAATTGATCTTCATTCATTGTCTCTTTTCACACCCAAGGTGTCTTCATTTTGACTAGTTAGATTGATCTTCATTCACACTGAGCTATCTTTATTTATGATCCACTCCTCATATAAAAATGTTGCTGACTTGGTTAAACTTGACTTTGTCCACACATTTTAGACCCTATTCACACATGAGGATGTTTTATCTAGTTATTAACATGTTCCCTTTTCACATTATGAGGGATTTTATGCCTACTTAAGCAACTTATGAGCCTCCTTGCCCATTTATTCATCTAACTAGATATTAAAATACAAATTAATATTCCTATTAGCTGCATGCTAATTTAGGAATATTATACGTTTGTAGAAGGAGCGCCTCGCTGGGCCCCACCACAAGGTTCACCCACTCCTATATGGGCCACACACCATCACCAAGTCAGTAGGGGAAAATGCCTTCGAGCTCAATATTCCACAATTCCTTGGTCTGCAGCTAGTGTTCAATGTGGACCACCTTTGACCCTACTTTCCACCAGGTTGGACACATCCGACATTGCAGAACAACTCACACCAACATAGTTAAACACAGACGGCATGGAACAATCCACAACTTATCGAATCATGGATACACAGATCAAGAACACCCAACAACAAAGGATTCCACTATATCAAGTTTTCAAAGCAGGCCAACTCCTTCACCAAGGAAAGTGGCTCACCTGGGACCAAGTTCAGCGCAAGTTTCCTCATCTCATGAAGGAAATCAACGAAATGGGGACCATTGATTCGTAAGGGGGGAGGAATGATCTAGGTGGATATTGGTGTCCACCTTCCTATTCCAATTTGACCCCACTAAAATCCTGATGCTTTATGATTTGGCTGTATAAGTAAAAATAAAAATTGTTAGTAATAACTAAGTAGGGGTTAATATTTAAACTAAATGGATTATTGAACTAATTTAATTACATAAATGAAATATTGTACATTTTACGCATTTTTTAACCCAAGTGACATAATTGATTAGACTTCAAAGGAGTGCCATTTACAAACCAGTTGACCAAATGAGGCGAAACAAGTATCAATGGAAAGCTTATAAAAAATCGATTTTAACAAAGCAATCAAAACAAGAATATAAAGAAAATGAAAAAAATAACAAAATCGTAGGATAATCAACTTAATAAAAATCCTAAAAGGCGTTTAGCCAAAATTTTTATAGAAAGGGTCCCTATTATTTGAAGTGAACAAGCTAAAAATGGGGGGGTTGTGTTTTACCACAATAATGGCGACACACAGGAGAAGAACCAGTTATCTCTGTTTGATATGAATGAAATTTTCCTAAAATTAAAGTAAAAATAATTAAAGAAGAGAAAATTATTCTTGGAATGCTTGACTAGGTTCATTAATCTAAATAAAAGCAAGAATGATCTTATTGTAATTTTCTTAAAATTCCTCATAAATTAAAATATTTCATAACTCTATATCAGTCCTTAATTAGTTGTAGAGATAAAGTAGGGGTCACTTTACAACTTAGCTTTTAAATGTACTCATTTGTCACAGATAGAGCCAATGATGCCAGCAAACATCTATAGTCTCAACAGGGTTACCTTTTAATCATGAATGATCCAGAATCTCGTCTTTTAAAGAATTATTGACCTAGAGATAAATCCATTTATATATGTTTATTTTTTTATTTTTATTTTTTGAGTTCTTAAAAGCCATTGTCCTGGTTTGGTAGCCAGATAGTTGACAATGCCATTCAATGGTTATAATTGGACTGAACAAGTTGGCTTGTGATGAGACCCCTTGTCTTATAATTGTTTGCAATCATAAACCATTACACTGGTTTTTTTAGCAGTGTTGGTAATGTCAGCCTATTTTTTCCCTATGATCATGGTAAGTAGGCTCATGATGAGACCTCTTATCTTTTAAGTTTAAATATATTTGTGGATTATACAATAGAAAAATAAAACTCTTTTGAATAGGGAGAATCATTGACTCCTTAAGAGTCTAGAATGATAAGTGCTTTGCTGTAAAGTGTCTTTACTTGGTTAAAAAAAACTTTTCTTGACTGATAATAGAATTTTGAAAGATCTTAATAAAATATTGAAATCTCAAAATAATTACAATTTTGATGAAAAAGAAATTTCTCAGATTTCATGATACTTCGTCAACTTCTCTTGTTTTGTAATCTCTTCCTTAAGTATTTCTACCTTTATAATAAGAAAAACAAAATTTTCTAAGAGATTTAAGAAAAAGTTAATAGGAAACTATTAACAATTTTTCCTATGTATGCCAACCATTGTTAGGTAATAATAAGACCTTCCATATAAATCATGGCAAAGTCATCAAAATCAAAACTGAAAACCAAAGGAAAAGAATTCTTAAGCTAAAGTGAGCAAGAAATTAGCAAACAAAAATAAAAATGAAGAAATTTAAAAGTGGAAAGGAAAATCCAAGTTTTGAAATACAAACTTTAACAAGAATGTTTATACCAATGTCTCAACAACATGAAGTAAAAGAAAATAATCATGTAATCATTCCTTCTTATGTCGAGATTCAGATAAATTATACCTTGCAGGGTTGTAAATTTTTTTAGGCTTTTTAGATAGAAGCGATGATAAAATTCAGCCACAATGAAAACTTTCTGTCTGATGTCAATATTTTTATTTCAAAGCATCATCTTAATTATTTTCTAATAAAAGGAATGCTTTAAAGAAACAAACTAAAAGTTCAAAAACTTCCTAGTGTAGCTGTTTTAACGAAGATTATCGCTGCTTCTTGAAATGGAACTAAGAGAAGAGTATAGGACTTCCAAAATATGATTTGGTAGATGATTGAAAGATTTTATGCAGAGTTGCAAAAAATATTTAAATATCAACATAATTTGAAAACAAAACTGAAACTAAAGTAATGAAATAGAAATTAATGAAAGTGGGCACATGAATCTTACCATTGGATAATTGCATTTGATCTTACCTGAAGGTATCAATTTCTCCAATACTAGCTGACTTCTTCTTTTAGTTGACATTAAAATTATGAAGAAGACAAACTAACCATAATCCTATAACCCAAAATCATTATTTATTTTATTTAAACTAAAGAAAGTAGTAAAATGTAAAAATGGAATGCTTTTTGTTCAAGGAAGTTGAAATTAAAACAAATTTATTAGAAATGAGATTGAGAATTTGCAGTGATGAATATTCTTAAAATATTATAAGTTTTATACAAATTACATGATTTTATAAATTGTTCAGAGTTAAGACCAAATTTAAGATAATGAAATTTAAAATAGAGAGGTCTTGAATTTCATATTTAATTTTGGAGTTATTTAAAACTGAAATATATGAGAAATTGAAATGATTTGAATATGCTGCAAATTTGTCATCAATCGCTTTAGTATCATAACGGTTACCCAAGATTGCTTTAAATTAACACAATGCCTTATTGGATGATTTGTATTGCATGTAGAGGCATGCGTTGGAGTTTATTGCATTGGGGGTTGCAGTAGCGAATTTACGATATGAGATCATGCGAAAATAATATGTGCGATGAGATGGAGTGATCATACCATTCAAGAAATGTTATATTTAGGATCGGGGACAGTCATGTCTCAAATTTCACATCGCACACCGCATCTTGCGATTTGTACTTTGTACATTACACATTGAGTATCGCAGATTCGGAATAGTGACATGATCATGAATAAAAATGCGATGAAGCAATTGCGATATCGGAAATGAGATGGATGACGTGGCTTTCGGCATTATGATATGATCATCAAAAATGCGATGAGCGATATTGATATCGGCATATCGTAATATTGGAAAATAGTCATGTTGGAAATGCCAATATGATTCTTACGATAGTAGCGATGCGATGTTTATAATAATCGGTGATGAGCGAAGAGCAAAAAGTGATAGCGATGAGCAATCGGAAATGAGTTGTTGCATCGCAACTTTTAAAATGAGCGCACAAGGATGTATTCAATTTTCCTCCCGATTTGCGATTTGCGATTAGACTTATCGCATCGGAGGTCTTTCAAAGTTAACTCTTGACTAATTGTGATATGAATTTAATAATTTGCAATTTCGATTTGAACTTTATCGCATCGGAACTTTTCAAATGGAAGGATTAACCTTATGTTTAATGCGCTTTTGCGATCCGATCTATCGCATCGAAACTTTTGCGATGAAAAACAAACTTTTGAATTCACCCCAATGCGATATGCGATTTTGCGTTTAATTGCATCGGAAATGTTTCAGACATGGATCTTTGCGATACTATTTTAAATTTCATTTGGGTTTTCTAATAAATAAAAGTAAAGTTAAAGAGTGCTCAAATTCTAATGAATCACAAAATAAAATTTCCTTGAACATGTTGCAAATTTGAATTGGGTTTGCTGCTTACTTCAATTTTTGAAAACAAATGAAAACCTGCAAATAAAACAGAACAAGAATAAAAAACAAACTAGGGAAAAGAGAAACTATTAATAGATGAAAATGAACTTGTAAATGCGTACCTGGAAGAGAATTGTCTGTGGATTTTACCTTATGAATCTTCCAATTCTTCCTTCTATTTATCAAAATTCTGACTTTGTTCAAACTCATCTCATTATTTATTCTAAATAGGAGTGTGCAATCAGCCTAAATAAAATCTGTTTATTCATGTTCAGGAAATCTAGAACTCATAAAATTCACCAGAAATAAATATGAAAATAAGCTTCCCTTTGCATTGCAACAACAATTTATTACCTCTGCTCATTCCGAATTAACTTGAGAAAAATTTGTATTGTTATAGTGACTGTCTAATAATGCCTTTAGTAAAAAAATATGATGCACATTGCAGCATCTGATAATAAACTAAAGATTAGAATGGGATAAAGCCACTAATTGTGGAAAAATATCAACACAGATTTGAATGTGTGCACACAGGAAAATGGACACCCTTAAAGTCATTTTAACAAATTTTGAAGAAGATAATATGAAATTCATGTGATTACAACAAAAGGTTAGACTGACTAATAATTATTAACTTGGAATTAAGCTTATAATAGACAGTCATAGATTTCATGGGATAATGAGATCATGAAGCTTTATATCCTCAAAACATTTAACAAATAATTTTTAGAAGAAAATAATATGAGGACATTTCAAAATAGAGAAAAGTGGCTTTGAGGTGATTGGTGCCAAGTGCAACCTCAATTGAATTTAGTCAAAACATTATTCAAAATAGGCAGAGTAGAGATATTGCTGCAATAAATTTTGATTTAAAAATGGGAAGCAAGAATTAGAAATTTTCTGATAAGAGGAAAATATTTCCCTGAACATGTATATGATATGAGAAGGGTTGATTGCTCGCTTTATTTTATATGTGCATAACTATTAAGAATAAATTAACTACACAAAACAAACTAACTAAATTAATTATACTTCTATTCTAACCATATGCATGAAAATGACTAGGTATAATCATATTTCCAATGTAACCACTCTCTCATTTTAATTCCTGCATGTATGTACATGTCAAACATTAGTAAAAATGTAAATATAATTAAACTACAAAAACTAAATCTGAAATCAGAATGTATCTTTATTATTAGTAAATTATTCACCATTACCTTATCTTGAAATGCCCTTTCCAACTGAATTTCAATTGGATCATAGAAATCTGAATGGATTTCCATTATTGAGTGGGAGAGGTTTAAAAGAGAAGATGATAGGCCGGGTTGTAGAAATGATCTTTTAGCAACAATGGCCTGTGTGATTTTTTTAGTGTTATGATTAAGTGCTAAATTATTAACGATCTTCCGTGAAGGAAAACTTTCCAAATGTCTTTCAAATTGATCAATGAAAAATGGATGGGAGTCTGATAAATCCAACGGAAGATTATTAATTGAATTAGATTGCTGGTAGTATTGTAAAAATACACTCACTTGTTGGTACTACTTTTGAGAAGAAAGAAGTGGTTGATAAAACATTAGCATTGATTGAAATTGAAATATTAATAGCTTTTGATGTTCATGATTATAATATGAGACTTCAATTTCTCAATAAGGCAATGCATCAATTGAGTGTTCACTATTAAAGTGCTCAATATGCCAGTGTAGAGTGCCAAAAATTTGAAAAATAAAATCAGAAAACAAATACAAATTTGAATAAAATAAGTATGAAAGAAAAAATAAAATGAAATCCCTATTGGTACAACTAATGTTACAACACAATTGGGATAGTTTTGAAATAATTTCTTTTTTCACAAGGATTGGCCAGAATAATGGAATTTGAATAATTTCCAATTCCAAATTGTGAATTAGAAAGAGAATTATGATTATGAGAAGGAATGAGAGTTTGATCATGATATGCATTATAAATTGGAATGTTTTTCTGAATGTTGAAATCATGAAGATAATTTGCTGCTCCAGAATGATGATTGGTTGGAATAATTTCTAAATTGAAATGTTCCTCATTCACAGATGTTATTTGAATTTTATCATGGGGATTCTCTTGAGAAGAACAAAAATCAACATAATTGATGTCAGAATAATTATCATAAATGACCTCACAATATTCTCTAGAATTCCCTTTGATTTCGTCCAATATATCAAAACAAGGAGGAACAAAAAAAATTCATGTTCATTAATGGAAAAATAATGATCAATAATTGTTTCTCTATCTTGATAAAAAATTATTGGTAATTCATTTAAATCATCCTCTTTATTTTTCGAAATATCATTAATACCGAGAGGGGAGAAATTACCAACATTAAGAATATCAGGATAAAGTGAAAAATGAGAATCAGAAATAATGAATTCAAATTTTTCTCTATTAGAGAAATCTTGTGCGTTTTGTTCACTATAAATTTTAAATTCTAGATCATTCCTTTGTATACTCATGCTTTCTTGAAGAAGGCTGCTTTGCTGCTCTGTTTTCGGCATTTGTTCATCATGAAAAAATTCAGAAATTTGTACAGCAGTTTGCATTTTATTATTCACTTTGATTGCTGCTTGTACGTGTTGATTTGCGATCTGATTTTCTGAATTTAATGCAGAGTAATTTTCAGATTTCAAGGCAGATCTTTCTCCAAAATTTCTGCTATTGTCTTCTTGTATTTGGATAGAAATATTTTCCAAGCTTTGTGAGACCACTTCATCATAATTTATTTGCACATCCATATTGGAATCTTTATTTATGTTAGAAGGGGATGGAACAAAGCTTGAACTAATTTCATATGGATTGGGAATGGGAGGAAGAGAGCAAATATGTTCAAATTAATATAATAATTCTTTTTTCGAAGGTTTATCTTCAATTTTAAATTTTAAATAATTTAAACAAAACTTGATGGTAAAATTAATTAAAGACTCACCTTCAAACCTTCGTAGATTTTCAAAATCATCACATACCTGTTCGTAGATATATCCATCAAATTTACAAATGAAAATTGTAACAAATTGATCCCAACTATGAATTGAGGCAACCAGAAGAGTTCTACATCAGTTTCTAGCTTTTGCCGCAAATGTGAGAATAAAAATTCTGCATAAAATGCCTTCATCAATTCCTTGAAAATCATAATTTGAAACATTTTGAATAAATTGAAATACATGATTAAAAGCAGAAAATTTTTTCTTACCATCAAACTTTACCTGAGACAAGAGTCTTACTATTTCTGGTGGAGTATTGGAAGATGCTTGTCCAGAAATACAACTCAAAATTGGAAGTTTTAAATGAGCCATTGTAATAAAAATGAAATGTTAGAATTCAAAGACTCCAAAGTAAAACAAGTCTCAGCCCTCCTTCTAGCGCCAAAAATGTTGAAACCTCAAAAATCGTTGCGACAAGATTGGGGGATAACCACTCGGTCCGGATCTTAGAGCAGTTCCTTTTCCGTTTGGAGTAGTGGCTCCGACTGGTTTGACTAGGTCCAGTTACCTTTTCCCTATCGCTATTGGTTTAAGATGTATCTTTAACTACCAATAGACAGGGATATCAGATCACTTCTTCTTGCTGATCGGGCATGAGAATGACCCTTAAGCTGATTTGGGTTCAGCTAAACCATAACTAAGATTTTTCCTCTTCGAGAAGAGGACTTAAAAGAATGTAGAACTTAACCTATGACTTGCAAATAAATCTAAAACTAACTCGGGTATTAAATATGAACACGACTTAAAGATTGTTTCAATTAAACAAATAACCATGAAAATGTATTATTTACTTAAATGAAAGATGCAGTATCATATAATGATAACTTTGTTTAAAAAATTAAACAGAGTTATAATAGCACATCGCATTCATAAATTTATATCGTTTACACACACTATGAAAGATGATATTCCTCTATCTTCATAAATGATATGATAAAGAAATATTTGAGAAACAAGTATATATAAGCGATAGCAAATTTTAATGAGAATATTTCATCACATAAAGAAAATAAAACGAAATCGATAGAAATACCAGATACATTTAATATCTTCCTGATGCAATTTGATATTTTGATCTCGTGCTTTAACTTAGGACAATCTTCAAGGTACAGAAATGCAACTCTAAAAAATAATTCACCATGAAATCACACGATGTGATCCTTTATAAAAATAAGATAGTCAAGGAGTACAGAAATGTATTGTCCAAGACCAAAATATTACAAATTCAAGACCTTAGAGCAGCTCCTTTACATTACTTGAATTTTTTCTTTCAAAACTAGAGCTGCATAAATGAAAACTCTGCCCATCATACATAATTCAAGATATAAAGAAAAACCTTCAATGATGTTCAGATCTGAAATTTTCTCTCCTCCCTCCTACAACTCTAGATTCCTATTATAGAAATGCTTTTAGAATTCTAAAATTGCGGAGGAGAGCAGCCCTTTATCACATTTTGCAATTTGCAATTTATAATATTTCCAAAAGTATTTTGAGAGGAATTTAGTTGAAGAAAAATCTGCCCAATCCAATTTTAAATGCTCAAAAATTCCAATTTTTAATTGTTGGAGCCTTCTCATTGATTAAGATCTTTTTCTCCATATCCCTTCTACTGTTTTTCCTTAAAAAAGAAATCAAAATGAATTAAGATGTAACAATAAAATCAAAATATCATTTCTGACATTAAAACAAATCCAATCAAATTCTATTTAAATAAATAATTAAAAATAAAATATAAGCTCTCTATTGATGCCTGGAATGGTTTAATTGACCAAGGATATCATTGATGAGCGAATCTGCAATTAAAAGAGGTTTTGGGAAAATGAAAATGAAGAAAATAAAACTCAGAAAATTGATTTTGTTTTAGAAATTCGGAGCTTGATTTTCTGCCTGATTTTTGACCCAATAAATGACCAAATCTGTTAGTGAAACCTCATCAGAAATGTTCTCCTTGATTTTCTCTTTCCAATGAGCCATCCTGGGCCTCATTTGTCCAAGTAAAACTCAATCCATGAGCCTCCATAGTTGATAAGTCAAATCTGATATAAATCTGGAAGCTCTGTTACTGGGCTAAAAATTAAAATTTTAAGTAAAATTTTAATCCTAAATTAAACTATAATTATATAATAATTAATTTTAATTTAATTGTTAATTGTAAACTAAACTAATTATTAATATTAATCTAACTAACTAATATAATTAACCAAACAAATTAATCTAATTAATAATTAATTATGATCTAATTAAATTAATTAGATTCTACATATTAATTAATTTAACTAATCTAAAATTAATTATAAATATTAAATCTATTATTAAATTAGAACTAAACTAACAATAACTAATTTTAAACTAATATTTCACTAACATTAAACTAACACTAACTTAAAACTACACTAACCTAAAAACTAGCATAGCCTTAACACTATGCTAATACTTAAACTAATACTAACTTGACATTAAACTAATATTAAATTAATATTACACCTACCACTAACACTATGCTAACTAATAAACTAACATTCTATTTACATTGAACTAACACTATACTTTCACTATTCCCTTTATACTCACGTGTGAGTGAGTTGAAAGTCAAACATAGTAAGGCTTGGTTAAATCATCGCAATCGACAATCGGGAGAGTGAGGGCCATCAGGTTTTTCAAAGAAATGTACCCATAAAAACTCTCGATGCGATGTAATTTTTATTTTTTTGTTTTTTATTTTCTATATATATTTGTTTTTATATTAAATTTTTAATTTAATTAATTTAATTATATAATAATTAATTTAATTAATTTAAAATAATGTTAAAAATTAGTTTTTTGTTTTGGTTTCATTTTAATAATGTTTAATTAAGTTATGAATTTATCTAAAGTGTATTTTCTTATCTAAACAACAACCACTTTGATAAAAATGAACTACATTTACTTCGACATTTTTGATTTTTTCGAGATTAGTAATTTATTTGAAAATTGGAAAATTGGAATAAATGACTGAAATCCCGATGGTTTATGATTTGGCTGTATAAGTAAAAATAAAAATTATTAGTAATAACTAACTAGGGGTTAATATTTAAACTAAATGCATTATTGAACTAATTTAATTACAAAAATGAAATATTGTACATTTTACACATTTTTTAACCCAGGCGACATAATTGATTAGACTTCAAAGGAGTGTCATTTACAAACCAGTTGACCAAATGAGGCGAAACAAGTATCAATGGAAAACTTATAAAAAATCGATTTTAACAAAGCAATCAAAACAAGAATTTAAAGAAAATGAAAAAAATAATAAAATCGTAGGATAATCAACTTAATAAAAATCCTAAAAAGCGTTTAGCCAAAAATTTTATAGAAAGGGTCCCCATTATTTGAAGCGAACAAGTTAAAAATGGGGGGGTTGTGTTTTATCACAACAATTCCCTAATACATCCTCAAAGATCATTGAATTCCAGATGCTTATCCAATCCTCCATTCTATCTTCCCTAGTGAAGATAAGAATGATGTGTCTATCTATCCCTCTTAATAAGGGAGGACATATATATTCCAATAAAGGAATGTGCTCATTCATATAGAAGGAATGTATGTAAGCTCTCTCATGGCTTAGGAGTTTCCAAGTTTCTTCCAAGTAAGAAAATTGTTTCCAAGCTCCCTCTTAATTAGGAACCTACAACACCTCCTCAGGTGGAGACGATGGGAAAACCAACTGCTTGAAAATCCACTTCATGATGTCATGAATTTATTTTCATTGTCTAGGAGTCTTCATGTTTGGGACTTCTACATAGGGCATCGACCATCCATCTCTTTCATCCATGTGTCAGCCATGTCATCATTGGAAAGTGATCCATTAGTCCATATCCAGCCTTCCTTCATGCCATGTTTACTTAACGATCTTTCATCCTACTATATGTGCATCGATGGTGGAATAAATCCATAGATATTCCCTTGGCAGCTTTGCATAAACCCATCCATATATAAAATTAAAGGAATGAACAGTAAAATCAACATTACCTTTGTGATGGTATTTCAACACGACATCTTCTAGTTTGCATCAACATCCTACATACATATCGACACATCTCCCAAAGATATATATTTTCAAGGGTCTGTTTCTTTTTCAGACTTCATTAGAGTCTTCACATATTCCATGGAGATATCCCAGTCAACTCTTCTTGGTCTTTTAGATGTTGATTTCCTTTACCATGGTTGCATATTCCATGATCTCTTCCTTCCTTTTTTCTCACATTACATTCCTAGGAGCTTCCAATCATAGTTCCTCAATTGTAGTCAACCAACTCATAATTAATATGAGGACATTTTATGTTGATTTCACCTAGTGAATATGTGACCCATGCATTCCTGCATTCCTTTGAGGGAGGAGATCCTTACTTTTGATCATGATCTCAAGATAGAGTATTGATCCATGTTACCTACAACTATATGAAATGACTTCCACAATATCAAATGTAAGCATGCATATCTCATTTTTCCTTCCAGTCATCTAGACTTCATGCAATAGTTTCCTTGATTGAAAGAGCTTCAATCCCTTGATATTATTTACTTTTATGCCAACATACCATCATCCCATGAATTCCACAAATTTTTAATTCTTGATGAAACACTTGATTTCCTTCATGATCGGTGAGCCTTTTAATGAAGATTCCAACAAAAAATCTTAAGGATGTAAAGTATCCCCATCAACAGATGTTTCCATTTGACAAATGTATGACGAGCCTTGTACTAGATGACCTTTCCAGTTGTGTTTTCAATGAAATTCCAAAGAGCTATATGCTTGACTTCTATAGATTATAACCATATTTCATGCATTTCTATGGTGATGTCTTGATCTCTTGCTTTCAATGATTCCATGACACCTTGATGCATCCCATTATTTTACTTCGTGAATCATGATAGCCATATCTTACAATAGAATACTTAGGAATCTGAAAATAAATAAGGTGAGGAAGACTATCTTAGTAAAGATATAGATCTCTTACTTCCTCTATCTTGGATTTATTCTTTTTAGCTTCCTCCACTTCTTCGGTGATATGAGCTTCTTCTCTTTTTATTTTGTTATTGTTCTTCTTGATATTAGGAAAATCTCTTTTGTAGTGTCCATATTCCTGACACCCATAGAATTGAATATTAGACATGTCCCTTTTCTTTTTCCAAGAACGTGACTTTCCAAATTTTCCTTTTTTCTTGTCATTGTAGCATAAGCTTGACTTTCCTCACTTGCTCCCACATCAGATTTGGCCTTTAATAAATATTTTTTAATTTTTTCGACATAGTGACCATAGACCCTGGAAAGGAATAATTTCTTTATTCTCATAAATAACTGAAGTAAAGTTACCCTACTCCTCTGGTAGTGAATTTAATACCAATGTAGTCATTTCACTATCAGACATGATTTCTCCCAGATCTTGTAGTTGATCCCAGATCTCAAATATCCTCAAAGTATGAGGCTATTCCATATTCCCTAGACATCTTCAACTTCTATAGTACTTGTCTTAATGATATTAATTCTCTAGCAGTGCTTACAGAATACAACTCTGCCAATTTTTCATAGATTTATTTTGAATTTTGAGTTTAGATACATATGGGATGTGGGGATCCTTGATGAATTCTACGAGAATGCATTGAGCCCTAAATTTCCCTTTCATATACTTTGCAAGTTCTTGAGCACATTATTCTCCTAGTTTGGTGATAGATCCTTTGACATGACCTCATTTTCAATGAGATTTAGATTTTTCCCTTTCTTCCATGCAAGGTAGTTTGAAACCCCAACGAATTTGTTGCTTACCTCACAAAAATACATTTTTACAGATTCATATAAGGTCATATACTTACTTGATAGGATGATCCTTTCTCCCTACTGCTTCCTTGATGTTGACGTGATCCAGACTTATGGAGGAATGAAATAAAATATAGGAATACACATAAACATAGAGATACATCAGAAATAAAACTTCATTTCATTAATATAAAATAACTTAAATATGCTTACAGACAAAATGGAAATAAACTAGCTAGGGCACTGGTAGCTTATCTCTGAGAAGAGATGTGGTGGCTAAAAGCCTCTAAAATATGTTACAATGAGGCGCAAGGGCATTTTTATTATTGAACAATAATATAAAACCCTAAAAAACCAAAACCCTAACTCGAGGAGATATAACACCAAGAGTTTATGGGCCTCGTTGGGGTTAGTTGGGAAACCAAATTCCTGGGGTCGTAACTTGGTCATATTATCTCGTTTGGCACGTATGATACCTCTTTGGAAATATCTCTTTGATGACTATAGGTTTCACTATATTCCCCTATCTTTCGCTACCAGATTGTAGCGGACCTCAAAAAAACACCGTTTATGGGGTCAAAACTGCTCCAGAAGTTCAGGACCCAAAAAAATACTAAAAATAGTAAATGCTGCTATAAAAAAGGAAGCTGATGAAAATGACTGGAGGTTTAGGTGGAATAGGTGGGTGGCCAAAAATTTCCCTTTGGATCATGATGATGATATAGAGAATAAAAAAATTCTCTTTTTTGAGGATATTTTTCTTCAATAATGATCCTTGATCTGACAGAGAGGGAGATCCATTTTGATGGTGAAGTATTGTTGATGAGGATCAATTATGACTTCTTGGTGATGTATTCAATCGTAAGGGACTTGATTCAATGAGAAAGAGTATTTATGATGTTGGGGTTCTTGTGTTTTGGCCATATTGGCAAGACCAAAAGACAAGACAACATCAGAACCACTTTGGGATCCTAGGATCTAGCCCTTCTCGATCCAGAGAGGGATCTCTCTATAAATGCAAAGAATGATATATCTTTGAAGGTTCAAAATGAGATATTAGGCTAGGTATGAAGCACAGGGGTTTTTTGAATTGTGATTGTTTGGTTGGAGATCATTAACTGAGAAGGTTATGAAAGTAAAGAAGGAACTGAATAGAAGGATGTTTCATCATGGGAAAATAGGTCAAAATAAAGGTTAATCCATTGGGCTATGGAGTCATGAAAGGGGATTACTTGCATGTCAACTATCCAAGGGTTTCCATAGGCAAGTCATCTATACTAAAGGATCTTTTTGATAGATGGTGGAATGGAACATTAAGGAGTGAAGTGAAAGAAAGAGACCAAAGGGCAGTCTAAGATCAGGTCAGAGGTCATTTAACTCCAGGCCTGCTTTTGACATACTTCAAAGGAAACTCTCATAAAGGCACGAAGGTAGCTTGAGATCAGGTCAGATGTCATTTAAATCTAGACCTGCTTCAGCATACTCTGAAGGAAACACAATCCAACAGTCCTCATAACCACTTTCAGAGCAGTAGAAAATATATAAGATGAAACAAAGAGTAAGGCCTAAGATCAGAGGAGGAATTTTAACCTTCAATGATTTTGACACTCACTCAAAGGGATCTAGGAAACTAACTCCAAATTCAGACATCAGTAAGCATGGACCAGCCAACTACTATACTGGTTAAACTATGATGAATTAACTCTTAGATACACAACTTGGCAGAAAACATCAAAGATAAACATTTACAGTGAGACTTAGGGTACTTCTAGCAGTATATCCTAATCTATGATTGCTGTTCTTTATCAGAGAAATATGGACAGTATGTAAAAACATGAAAGGAAACAATTACAGTGAGAATACATCACCAATAATATAGACCAGGATCCTGTGAATCTGCTTAATTAATTGATGTGCAAAACCAGTCACATACTTTGAGCTCAGTGGCCTTTTACAACACATACTTCTCTTCCCAGCCTACTAAATTAAAAACTACTCAAATACTTCCCCTAATAACAGTTCTAGCAGTCGAATGAATCCCTATAACCCAACAACAACACTTTACAATGAATTTTCGATGAATATTTATAGGTGAATGAGGAAGTGAAGTAGTAGAAGAGATAGTTGGTCTAATTAAATGAAAGACTTAATTTCTCTTGGCCTCTGGGAGGCTTGATGGGTAAGAAATGTCATGCTCCATGCTTCATTTAATGGTCCTTTGCTTGTACTTGTACTCTGACTGTCTGTTTTTGACCTTTGAAATAAGCAAGGGGGATAGAAATCTGCAGGTTTCCCATACTTCCATAACTGTTGCATCTGCTCTTTGAGGCTTAATGTACGAGAAAATTTACCTTTGGGACTATTTTATCTTTAAAATAACTCTGCTGACAGTTTGAAATAACTGTTCAGCTTTCTTTATGAAAATATCCTCTGTTCTATCAATAATCAGGTCTTCTTTGTTTTCTGTGAGGCTGCAGGTGTCTTTTGGTAGCTGGAGAAGGTTGGATTTTGGTGTTGGAGAGGGTTCAATTGGCCTCTGAGTGGCGGTGGAAGCTTTCTTGGACTGACAGATGTATTTGTCTTTTCCTAAAACACTTTTTGTTTCATTTTTAGGTCTGTGTTTTAGGCCTAATTAGGTCTCTGGATCATTTCAAGGTCTTCGAGCTGTGTTTCATCCTTTAATCACTGGATTATGTTCTTAATCTTCAATAACAGGCTTTAATCCTTTCATTTCCTTAACTGATACACTTTAAAACTTCCTTTCTGACCTATTTGCGAATACACAGGTTTTAATGGTGCAGTAGGGTTTGAACCAGGGTTTAAACACTGCTTCTTTAACAAAAACATGTCTTAAACCTTTCTCAGAAGTCTTCCCTGTGTTTCTGGCTCTGAAAATACATTCCATGCGCTTCATGTCACCATTGACAGTGACTGTGAAATAGAGTGTGTTTAACACCTGTAACCCTACAAAAAACCCAATAAACAAGTTAATAAAAACCTCAGGGGATTGGGGAGGTGTTGTGGAGGCATGTGGAGGATGAGTGAGCGATGGCGTAGAGGTGGATGCAGGTGAAAAAATGGTGGAAATCGGGGCAGAATGATGAAAATCGGGTCTGATGGAGATCTGGGGCTTTGTGCGATCTGGACCGTTAGATTAGGTCAGGAATCGACGATCAACGATTGAGATCACACGATGCAATTGTTTGGAGGCTGGACGAAGGGATAATGGGCGTGGGCGATATTATAACATGACCGTCAGATGAAGAAGACAGATGGTGGAGATTGGTGGAAAAAATGGTGGGAGGCATAAGTGAATGGAGGATGAGATTATATGGTGGTCGTCATATCTCAGAAGTGGACGAATGAGATCATTCAGTCGAAGTTATAAGGGGGACTGGGTGAATGGAGGATGGGCCGGGTGAGAACAAATATGAGCCGTTGATTCAGATTGATGGGCAGCGGAGATGAAACCTAAATGTGGGGGGAAAAAGCTGTAAGGCAGAAAACCAGGGTGGTTTTCGTGTGGGGTCGAAGGCGGGAAGTGGTTTTAACCAAAATCATGCGATTCCACTCATCGCGTGATGCGTGGCAAAGAAATACCACCTATATCTCGCGATTTCAGAGCGTTAACGGTCGGACAGTAAAATTGCGCGACATGTCGGTGAACTGTTGGATGTGGGGTGGGGAGATCTAACGATGGAGATGATCGCGCGATGGGAGAAGGTGCGTGGGGCGGGAAAAGGCCATTGGGTTTAATTGTGACTGTTAGATCTAGTGTATGGACAGTTTAGATTTGACGATAAGGCACAGTGTTTTGGCAAAGGAACGAGGGGAATGCAATGAAAAATGCCCGACCACCGTCGATTTGTAAAGATCAACGACTCTTATTGATTTAAAACAACATGTAGGAGGATGAAAAAATAAAAGAGAAAAAAGGCTCAGGTAAGGTTTAACTGGGGTTCTTTAGCCCTTTAAGCGCCTGATACCCGAGCTTTAGGTTCCATGGTGGGGGGCTAGGGAAGATAAGCCCTCAGGGGCTTAACACTGTAATGGAGCGGAAAAAGGTGTTTAAGGCCTTTTTAAAAGGTTTTTTGTGATTTTAAACGGAGGATAGTATTTTTAGCACCCGGTCATAGGGCTGAGGTTATATGAGGCCGAATTCTTAAAGAAATAAGCCCCCGGGGGCTAAAGTAAACCTTTTATGCAGAATATATACTTTTGGCCTAAAAACAGAGTTTTTAAGGCAATTTTGAGGGTTCCTGTAAAGGAAATAAGGGGATTTAAAGCCAAATAAAGGAGAGTATGAGGTTTAAATGGGAATTTGGATGAGATGGAGGTTAAATGAGGGGTTTTTAGAGGAATTTTGAAAGGGGAAAAGTGGTGAAAGAAAAAGAACTGTGGGAAGGGGAAATAAGGAAATGGAGACCTTGTGACAACAGTCTTCTTCACCAAATAGTAGGATTTTTAATGGAAACAACAGTGAAGATTCTTCAAGGAGTAGAGGACACATAGAGAGTTCAAGGATGAAATATCTTCAAAGGAAATGTTTCTCTTGAAGGCTCAGAAGAATATTTAGCCACCTGTTTACTTGTCAACAATTTATAGGTGGCTAACAGTGGCTCCACATGGGGATGACATCTTCTTGAAGGTGTCAAGAATCTCAGAAAATGATCCTTGGAAGTAGGCCAGATGCCTGACACGTGACACATATTTTTCTTCTTCAACCAACTGCTACAATCATGAAGACATCATATCAACAACAATACTCTCCAAAACAGCTACCTACGCATTCTATTGTCCTAACATTTTTTCTTCAAGGTACATTTAGACTCGCAGACCTATTACATCATCAATTTTTTACAAACAGGAAAATAAACCTATTCTAATGCTACCCCTATTACTCCATGAGACCAGATTAAGCAGTTGGCCTCATAAATTCTCTACCTAAACTAATATCTGTTAGGATTAAACTATCTAGCAGATTTCTTTCTCTACATTCTAAAACAAAAATTTAAACACAAATAAACCAGGATTAGACGGTCTTGTCTATGGTGGGTCCATGGCATAAAGACAGCTGCATATGGACTAAAATTTGCAGAAATCAAAAACAAAATTGGAGGGTTTCAGATCTGAAAATCACCAGCATCCTTCATTCTTTTGTGACTCAGATTTTGAGCTTGTTAGAGTCACTTCTTATTCTTCATTTCAGCTCTAGTTTTGGGCTTGTTAGAGCTGATTCTTCTTTCTCAGCTGGTTCAAGTTTTGAGCATATATGAACCTTTCCTTTCAAAGCAAAACTCAACAACTAACTAAATGCTCACATACTGAGCTTTATTGAGATTTCCTACTTACCCTACTCTAACTTGAAATATTTACATGTCTAGCTTATAAACACTCTTTTACAATACATCCAGTCAATCAGATGATCCCATGACTGGTATTTTCTGCTCAATTCTTTGAGCATGCTGGATACACAGGGCCATTCCCATTCTCTTTGTTTTATAACAACAACTTTTAAAATATTTCTTTTTGTCTGCAACAAACTGCTCTTGATGACCTTTGATCCTTCTTCAAATGTTTGCAGGAAATGAGCATAAGGATCATGATATGATACCTGATTGTGAGTATTAGACAAGAAGGATTCAACCAGGACTTCTTCCTCTTCCACTGGATCAAGAAGAAAAGATTCTTTTGGGAAAGAAGATCTTCCTCATCTTCATCATTTTCTGAACTGGAGAACTCATCATATATTGCAGCTTTGTCCTCTTGTAGCTCTGAGACATTCTGATCTGGTGAGCAGAACTCTGTGAAAAGATTAATGTGTTTTTTAGCAGGGGTTTGATCCATTGCTTCCTATTTTTCTAGAGAAGGCTCCTTGTTTTCAATCTGCTCAAAAATTTCTTCATTATATACCTCTTCTCCTTGTGAGATGAAAGGCTGTTGATATTCAATCACATGGAAGCTATTACTGATGATCTTAGGTGTAATAGAGTGAAAATTCAATGAAAATTCATTTATTACAAGACTTTCATAACTTTCCCCATCAGTATCATAAATGGCTTGACTTGGCTCATTACTTTCTTGGTGTTGATGTAACTGATCTTCCTCCCATAAATCTACTAATGATGACCCTGCAAGATCATCTTCTGTTTGGAGATCATCATCAGATAGATCAAAAATAGGAAAATCATGAATGTAAGTAATGCTACCAGTTAGACATACTGGATTATCAACAAGTCTTTCTTCATTCTGATTTACATGGGGGATTTCCAACTCTATACAAAAAAACTCATCAGATGAATGGGCAAGCACGTTCGTTCTGCAAAACATTTCAGAGGTTGGTTGTCTACTGATGATCTGATCTATTTATTCTTATGTCAAAGGGGAAGATGTTCTTGTGTTTCTTTGAGCAGAAGTGTAGCAGCTCTCTGTTTCTTGTGAAGACTGGATTTGGGGCTGGATGTCTTCTTGAGCCTCAGATATAGGGGATGATGGATCAACATTTGTGTTTTCAGGAATATCTTGAGGAGTGTCTTCGATTTATTGGTTAATTTCTTCTTCAACTGATTCATCTAGGTTCTTGTGATAGCTAGGATGTATATGAAATTCTTGAATGGATGTTAACAGATCTTCAGGATGCATATTAACCAAATCCTCATCAATTTCTAAAAGGTATTGTATGATATTCTGAGATTGATCACAACAATCCCATGATAAGGATGGAGAGTTCCCTTTATAATTCTTGTGAAATACTTGGTGCATGTCCTTTAAAGAAAACAAACTTTTGGGTTCTAACCATTCATACCAATTCCTAGCCTTTCCTTCTAATGTTGCCATGAACATTTTTATTAGGCAGTCTTCATGCCATTCAACTTTAAACCTCCACACATGTATATGAAACTTGATGAGATGTAACAAGGGGTCATCAACCTTTTCACCCAGAAAGGTAGGCAGGTTTTTCAACCAGTTTACTTCAGGAATTTTATGTGGGAATCCAGGGATATGATCCCTGCTCATTGGGGCATATCTTCACTGTATATGTGGAAGCATGTTGCAAATCAGATAAGAGGTCATTGTATATTCTCAACCAGTCCAGAGTCTTCTGCCAGTGGAGTTTGGTCTTTAGGAGTTATAGAGTGTGGAGTTGCCAGGTGGATGAATTTGAACATTTGAAGCAGGTTGTTGTCCACCATCAACAGTCGAATACCAACCTAACCAGAGATTCTGGGTTCGATCCCAAGTGGAGTCGCCATTATTTTGGTGATGACAATGGGACACACTGCCAGATATTAGAAATTAAGGACACTCAGATTTTCCCCAGCGGAGTTGCCATTATGTTGGGGTTCTTGTGTTTTGGCCAAATTGGCAAGACCAAAAGACAAGACAACATCAGAACCACTTTGGGATCCTAGGATCTAGCCCTCCTGGATCCAGAGAGGGATCTCTCTATAAATGCAAAGAATGATATATCTTTGAAGGTTCAAAATGAGATATTAGGCTAGGTATGAAGCACAGGGGTTGTTTGAATTTTGATTGTTCGGTTGGAGATCATTAACTGAGAAGGTTATGAAAGTAAAGAAGGAACTAAATAGAAGGATGTTTCATCATGGGAAAATAGGTCAAAAGAAAGGTTAATCCATTGGGCTATGGAGTCATGAAAGGGGATTACTTGCATGTCAACTAGCCAAGGGTTTCCATAGGGCAAGTCATCTATACTAAAGGATCTTTTTGATAGATGGTGGAATGGAACATTAAGGAGTGAAGTGAAATAAAGAGACCAAAGGGCAGTCTAAGATCAGGTCAGAGGTCATTTAACTCCAGGCCTGCTTTTGACATACTTCAAAGGAAACTCTCATGAAGGCACAAAGGTAGCTTGAGATCAGGTCAGATGTCATTTAAATCCAGACCTGCTTCAACATACTATGAAGGAAACACAATCCAACAGTCCTCATAACCACTTTCAGAGCAGTAGAAAATATATAAGATGAAACAAAGAGTAAGGCCTAAGATCAGAGGAGGAATTTTAACCTTCAATGATTTTGACACTCACTCAAAGGGATATAGGAAACTAACTCCAAATTCAAACACCAGTAAGCATGGACCAGCCAACTACTATACTAGTTAAAATATGATGAATTAGATCTTAGATACACAACTTAGCAAAAAACATCAAAGATAAAGATTTACAGTGAGGCTTAGGGTACTTCCAGCAATATATCCTAATCTATGCTCGCTGTTCTTTATCAGAGAAATATGGACAGTATGTAAAAACATGAAAGGAAACTATTACAGTGAGAATACATCACCAATAATATAGACCAGGATCCTGTGAATCTTCTTGATTAATTGATGTGCAAAACCAGTCACATACTTTGAGCTCAGTGGTCTTTTACAATATAGACTTCTCTTCCCAGCCTACTAAATTACAAACTACTCAACTACTTCCCCTAATAACAGTTCTAGCAGTTGAATGAATCCCTATAACCCAACAACAACACTTTACAATGAATTTTCGATGAATATTTATAGGTGAATGAGGAAGTGAAGTAGTAGAAGAGATAGTTGGCCCAATTAAATGGAGGACTTAATGTTTCTTGGCCTCTGGGAGGCTTGATGGGTAAGAAATATCATGCTCCATGCTTCATTTAATGGTCCTTTGCTTGTACTTGTACTCTGACTGTCTGTTTTTTACCTTTGAAATAAGCAAGGGGGATAGAAATATGCAGGTTTCCCATACTTCCATAACTGCTGCATCTGCTCTAAGAGGCTTAATGTACGAGAAAATTGACCTTTGGGACTGTTTTAACTTTAAATAAGTCTGCTTATAGTTTGAAATAACTGTTCAGCTGTCTTTATGCAAATATCCTCTGTTCTGTCAATAATCAGGTCTTCTTTGTTTTCTGTGAGGCTGCAGGTGTCTTTTGGTAGCTGGAGATGGTTGGATTTTGGTGTTGGAGAGGGTTCAATTGCCCTCTGAGTGGTGGTGGAAGCTTTCTCGGACTGACAGATGTCTTTGTCTTTTCCTAAAACACTTTTTGTTTCACTTTTAGGTCTGTATTTTAGGCCTAATTAGGCCTCTGGATCATTTCAAGGTCTTCGAGCTGTGTTTCATCCTTTAATCACTGGATTATGTTCTTAATCTTCAATAACAGGCTTTAATCCTTTCATTTCCTTCATTGATACACTTTAAAACTTCCTTTCTGACCTGTCTCCGAATACATAGGTTTTAATGGTGTAGTAGGGTTTGAACCAGGGTTTAAACACTGATTCTTTAACAAAAACATGTCTTAAACCTTTCTTAGAAGTCTTCCCTGCATTTCTAGCTCTGAAAATACATTCCATGCGCTTCATGTCACCATTGACAGTGACTGTGAAATAGAGTGTGTTTAACACCTGTAACCCTGCAAAAAACCCAATAAACAATTTAATAAAAACCTCAGGGGAGTGGGGAGGGTGCTGTGGAGGCATGTGGAGGATGAATGAGCGATGGCGTAGAGGTGAATGTAGGCGAAAAAATGGTGGAAATCGGGGCAGAATGATGAAAATCGGGTCTGATGGAGATCTGGGGCTTCGTGAGATCTGGACCGTTAGATTAGGTCAGGCATCAGCAATCAATGGTTGAGATCACGTGATGCAACTGTTTGGAGGTTGGATGAAGGGATAATGGGTGTGGGCGATATTATAACATGATCATCGGATGAAGAAGATGGGCAGTGGAGATTGGTGGAAAAAATGGTGGGAGGCATAAGTGAATGGAGGACGAGATTATATGGTGGCCATCAGATCTCAGAAGTGGACGACTGAGATCATTGAATCGAAGTTATAAGGGGGACTGGGTGAATGGAGGATGGGTGAGGTGAGAAAAAATATGAGCCGTTGATTCAGATTGATGGGCGGCGGAGATGAAACCTGAATGCGGGGGGAAAAGCAGTAAGGCAAAAAGCCAGGGTGGTTTTCGCACGGGGTCGAAGGCGGGAAGTGGTTTTAACCAAAATAACGCGATTCCACTCATCACGTGACATGTGGCAAATAAATACCACCTATATCTCCCGATTTCGAAGCGTTAACGGTCGGACAGTAAAATTGCATGATATGTCGGTGAACCGTCGGATGTGGGGTGGGGAGATCTAACGATGGAGATGATCGTGTGATGGGAGAAGGTGCATGGGGCGGGAAAAGGCCATAAGGTTTAATTGTGACCATTAAATCTAGTGTATGGATGGTCCAGATTTGACGATGAGGCGTAGTGTTTTGGCAAAGGAACGAGGGGAATGCAATGAAAAACGCCCGATCATCGTCGATCTTTAAATATCGACGACTCTTATTGATTTAAAACAACACGTCGGAGGATGAAAAAATAAAAGGGAAAAAAGGCTCAGGTAAGGTTTAACTGGGGTTCTTTAGCCCTTTAAGCACCTGATAATCAAACTTTAGGTTCCATGGTGGGGGTCTAGGGAAGATAAGCCCTCAGGGGCTTAACACTGTAATGGAGCGGAAAAAGGTGTTTAAGGCCTTTTTAAAAGTTTTTTGTGATTTTAAACGGAGGATAGTATTTTTAGCGCCCGGTCATAGGGCTGAGGTTATATGAGGATGAATTCTTAAAGAAATAAGCCCCTCGGGGCTAAAGTAAACCTTTTATGCAGAATATATACTTTTGGCCTAAAAACAGAGTTTGTAAGGCAATTTTGAGGGTTCCGGTAAAGGAAATAAGGGGATTTAAAGCCAGATAAGGGAGAGTACAAGGTTTAAAGGGGAATTTGGATGAGATGGAGGTTAAATGAGGGGTTTTTAGAGGAATTTTGAAAGGGGAAAGTGGTGAAAGAGAAATAAATTTGGGAAGGGGAAATAAGGAAATGGAGGCCTTGTGACAACAGTGTTCTTCACCAAACAGTAGGATTTTTAATGGAAACAGCAGTGAAGATTCTTCAAGGAGCAGAGGACACATAGAGGCTTCAAGGATGAAATATTTTCAAGGGAAATGTTTCTGTATTTCTGGAATCTAAGTTTATGTGATCCATCATATAAATTAGCAGAATTCTTTCGGTAATAATCACATGAAATAGAACTTGGTCAACGCGTTTCGAACCAACTAGTGTGGTTCATCATCAGGACTATGTGAGAGGTCAGATCCAGTAATTAAGTATAAATAGATGTAGAAATGGCTCAACTAGCCATTAGGATAACAGCTAGTTTGACTTTGAAAAAATATAATTATTCCATTGTCTATTAATTTAATTAATTAATTAATTATTATTATTATTATTTTATTTAACTATAAAATAATTAATATATTTATAAAGTTAATTAATCAATTAAATTAATGTAATGGTAAGTTATTTAACCAATAGTGGTTATATGTATATCTTTCTTATTAAATTAATTGATTTAATCATTTAATAATAAATTATTAATTAATAAATATAAATAACTTTTATACTTATATTTAACTTATAATAAGCGTCAAGGTTCAAGTAAAAATAACATTATAATCAACGACAAATCAAAGAATCAAACCTAATATATATATATATATATATATATATATATATATATATATATATATATATATATATATATATATATATATATATATATATATATATATTAAAAAAAGAAAAAGAAAAAGAAGCATGAAAATAATAATAATAATAATAATAATAATAATAAATAGAAATAAAATAAAAATAAAAATAACACTAATTAAATAAATATAAAAAAATAAAAATGAAAATGAAAATGAAACTAAAAAAAAAAAAAAAACTTAAGAATATAAGGCAGGAATCCAGCACCTGTTGATATTCCAACCGTCACCTCTATTGAGATTAACAGGTCTTTTTTCTATTTCAATGGCCTCTCTCAACTTACGATGATGGAAATGGTCGATCCTAGCAATGACCTTAGCATATTCTATGCAAACATGATGGTTAGTCTTTTCTGCATGTTTAGCTAAGGCCGACGAGCGAGATCTTCTATGTTTGATATCGGCAACATGCTCACAGATCCTTTGATTAATGGACCGAACAGTCTCACCAATGTAAGGAGTCCCACAGGAACAAGGAATGATGTAAACACCTTTTCCATCTCTGGGGTCAATCGGATCTTTAACCGATTTTAGAGAACTGCGAATAGTATTTAGGGGCTTGAAATAAGAAGACACCTTATGCTTTTTAAGGATCCTAGCAATCTTATCAGTGGTACCTTGAATGAAATGTTTCTCTTGAAGGCTCAAAAGAATATTTAGCCACCTGTTTGCTTGTCAAAAATTTATAGGTGGCTAACAGATGACACCACCTTTTGATATTGCTTCCTTTGGAAGAATAGTCTTCAAAACACTTTCACTTGATTCATAGATCTCTTCAACTTGAGTAGATTTAGGGTTTTGACCTTCTTGTCTTGATGATGATCCCAATAATTCTTTGTAGACTTATTTGATATAGGGTTATTATGTTTCCTTTGACTTCAAGATGATATTTTCTTTTATTCCTTCCTTGATATTTGATCCTTGATTGTCCCTTGATAATATTCCCTTCCTTGTCTTAGTCATCTTAGCTATGATACCATGTTGAGAAATCTAGGGCATAACAACTAAGCGATTTATCTTCTATTAGTAACTTCTTGTGAATTATTTTTACTTCTTAGATTAGGATATTCTTTCACTTATGTTATTATAATGTTCTTCTTCATCAAACAACCACCAAAGCATAAACATAAAGAGATAAGAGACACTGAATGTAGGCTATTAGCCAGGGCCAAAACCTCTCACTCATTGAGAGGAATACCCAAATTTTTTTTTCTTCTTATAGAGATTCCAATTGAAAAATACCAAAACCAAGGTCCTTGACCTAGTTTCCACTCCAAGACCAAGACTAAGACCAAGATGCAAGTTCTCTTGATGAGGTCCTTTGATAACGATAGTCAACCTTTTGCTCTTTTTCTTTTTTTCGGCTCCTTTTCTTCTTCGACCTTATTCATCTTCAAACCTTCAACCTTACTTCTAGACTTGACATTATTCTTATCTCAACCTTATTTGTATACTGTACCTTCTTATTTCGACCTTCCTTCTCCTACAAATAAAGTTGGATTGTGCTCCTCTTCTTTTGTTGCAAGTAAACTCGGTGGAGGTGAATATAAAATCAGAAACAAATCAGAGAGGAGCTCAGATTATACTCCTCTTTCCTCTGTTTTACTTTGATGCACCTTTTTCTTCAGACCTGTTGTACCTCACACTTCTCTATCCGCAGACCTTGCTATACCTCACACTTCTATAACCGCATACGCCTATTGAAATTATGCTTTGAAATTTTTGTGTTCTGAGATTAGGCCGAGCTACCTAGTTATAGTGGTTGGAGTTTCAAAATTAGCCTACATGACTTCTGCTAAACTGAAGTGTCCTTTTTTATGAAATATTATTATTTCTTTGAATTAGACCTGTAGGAGGATACTAGTGCTTGTCTTGGAGGGCTGTTAGACGCTTATATTGACTCATAAAAAATATAATATGCCCAAAAATGGTCCTTCATCCTTGACATTGACTAAATTTTACTTTTATGACTAGATGACTCAATCCTAAAGGCTCACAATGGGAGCCATTACTAAAATAAAATTCCTTGTTCATGAAACCCATGAGACATGCATTACAATAATTTTACTTTTCTTTCTTTTCATCAATTACATAAAATCACAATTACACATGTCATTTTGAATACCGAACTTAGTTACTTTTCAACAATTGTTAGTTAAACTCAGTTATCTGAGCTCTAGCTATAAATAGAGTTAATAGGAGTTCAATTAAGTAGTAGTAACTATCGTTAACCCATTGATATCTTAGTTAGCTGATTAATTTATTAAAAATAGTCCGAGTTATGCATGGAATTAAAATTACCTAGTTGAGTGGAGGAAAAGGCACATTGTAATTATCAAATGTATACTAGTTGAGTGTACAAGTTTTGCATTGGATCATGTGATAAATTCCTCTAGGATTTGTGCAAGGAAATAAGGAATTTACCTATCTCTTATGAGCTAATTTCCTTAAGGATTTCACAAGGAAATAGGAGGAATGTTGAGGCCTATTTTGGCTAAGTGTTGGTGAGAGAAGCCAAAGCAGGTGGAGATCAACATTAGAGTGAAGATGTAGCTTCAAGGATTGGAGATATAATTGTAATAGATCCATATTCTGATATGATTTGATACAAAACAGAGGAGGGGTTTTTCCTAGTTGGGTTCCCCAGTAAAAATACTGTGTTTCATTATGACTTAATGGTTGCATGTAATTGCATGTGTTTCTATTGTATGTTTTCCTTTCCACATATTGAGTAGAAGAAATTTGTGTTCATTTTTCAGTCTAAATTCATTAGTAACTGTAAATTTCGAGCCATTTATACACCAAACTTTGGCCCTTGCTGAGAACTCGTAAAAAACTAAGCATCGTATTATCTTGGAGAATGATAGAATCATCATTTGGGAGGATCATCACCAGAAGAGAAAAATTAGGGAATCCCTTGAGATAATGAAGCATCCATATAATCTGAATAGGGATGGTGATACTGAAATTAGTAAAAATTGGTTTCCTCTAATTTTAAATATTGGTTCTTCCTATTCTAGTCCCACTTAGGTTTGACTCTCTTCCCTGTCCTAATTATAATATTAATATATTAATTACATTCATTAGCCCTAACATTAATCATTTTAATAATGTTCATTCTATCTAATATAAGCAATATTATTTGAGTAATATTATATATATAAATAATAATCCTTAGGTTTTAGTTTTTTTAGTTTTTTTAGTATATCATATAGTTATTATTGGTCTATACCATTTAATTTAATTTATTGCTTAGTATTACATTAGGTACCATAAATTTATTAATTACTTATTATAATAATTTGTTTCCTTTTCTATAATACATTAGTTATTAAAAATTGCATTATCCACTTTTTGATTTTTATAGTTTTATTTATTTAGATTATATATATGTTCATTAATCATTTTAATAATTTTGAATTATATTATCATGTTAATAATATAATTTATGCTCTTAATTGATTTATTTTAATATTAATTTAGTAATATAATATGTTTATTTTAGATTAGGTTTAATTAGTATTCATTATAATATTTTACATTAATTTATTTGATTACATGTCTTTTGATTCCAGGTTTAGGGTTAGGCTTAGCCGACCTATTTATAATTTTTGTTTTTATTTTAATTTATTTTATTTATTCTTTTGCTTTTGCCTCTTTTTTCTTCAAAATTTTTCCTTGAAGATGGATCTTCTTTTAGATTCGAAATGTTGACAAAAATTGTTAATTACCATGGAAAATCCGAACTCTTTACCCAAAAAAACAAGCTACAAAAGTTGAAAATCTACCAAAAATATTATTGTTACGTATTTTTCTTTGGTAATTTGAATACATAATCCATGCTTATTGATTCCCATGGTATACTAGGAATGGGTAAAGGCTGATATAATTATGTGTTTTGGCTTCTTCATTTAGCATGTTGATGTATCATACATCTCTCAATAAAATTATTCACGTCGGTTTGCATTCCTAGACAAAAACAATGGGCACCCAATTGAGAAAGTGTTTTATTTGACCCGAAATGCCCTGCCAAATTTCTACTATGTTTCTCATTTAGCAAGGTCTCTCTCATGGAACATTTAGGAATGAAAATCTGGTTTCCTTTGAGATACAATCCTTCTTGAAGAATAAATTTTATCCATGGACTCCTATATTTTCTTATGAGATCCTCACACGCTTCATAAGCCTCCTTAAATACCGAATCTATTATGAACATAATTAGTATGTATAAAATAATAAAAATAGTAAAAAAAACAATTAATAAGTATAATTAATAATTATTAAAGGACATGTCTCAGAGGACATGATTGTTCATTAAATGACATCCCACAATTATAAATATGGGGCCCTCATTTGCAACCATATTATCATCAATATCTCATACAATTATATATTATTAATTTATTCTCAATGAATTTATTTGTTGTTTTCCAAGTATTTTGGATACTTTATTCATGACCCATGTTTGGTTATCACTTTTGGCATCACAAATTCGGTTCTGATTCTGTCTAGTGGACACATTTAAAACAATTCTATTTCTAATTTTTTATTTTTCCACACAACTTCCAGAGTTTCTTTGAATTTGGTCTTTGGCCAAAATTGACCCATGGCTACTCATGATTTATATTTATATTTATTATTATTATTTCTAATAAGAACCAAGAATAGCTATTGCGTTAAACGACATTGAGATAAAGCTCATTTTTATAGTGTCCTATTTTTCCTAGTATAGTTTTGTCACTCCTATTAAGGGTGATTTTTCATGAGTTATATATACGACATATTGATCACTAGATTGAGGAACAATGTTTTATATACATAATTATATTTCCTCTTATGTTTGTATGTGCCATAGTGATCACTAGATTGGGCAACAATGTTTTATATACATAGTTATATTTCCTCTTATGTTTATGTGTGGAAGATTTATCACTGGTTTAGGAAAAGTGTTTTATATAGTTGTATTTTCCCTTATGTGCGGTATATTTGATTATGTGTTTTATATGGTGTTATGCATATGTTTCTCTTTTTGCATCTGACTTATGTATCAGGTATATGACATGGATGGTGATCCTGAATTGAGACACATAGATCCATGGATGCTCATGGTTATGTGGAACATATGGTTAAATTATGATTTATGGATGATACATGACTTGTATGATTATATATATGTCTAACATTGTACTGATTAGGATAGTATGGGACCTGGTCATTTTCCAACAAGAGTGTTCAATTATGAATGAATGTGGAAGTCATTTCTTCAAAACCTAAATGAATGTGGAATTCATGCACCATTCTTGGTAAAATGTGATTAAATTAATTTCATTATGAAATTCATATGATTCCTGTGATCTATGGGATTGTGATGTGTGCAGGTCTTCAAAAAAGGCCTTACCAACGAACCATCAAATAAGTAAAATATTACAAGCAATACCATAAGGATAAACGTGGAGTTTCAAAGCACAATAGATGAGAAAGCATGGAAATTAGGGCGTGGAGTCCTAAATTCAAGAAATATAAAGATATGGAGTCTTGTATATTTAGGGCACATAGTCTTGAATATGTAAAAAGATCAAGTTGTGGAATCTTGAATCTTTGGAGTAGATCATGGCGCGGAGTCCTCAATATACTAAGGCACGAAGATGCATGAAATAGGGGTGTGGAATCCCTATTCTTAGAAATAAAAATACCACTCATGGATAAATTTCCTTAAATAAAATATCAATCTGAAAATTATGGAATGAATTTCTAAAAATAGAAAGTCATGTCTAACATCTCAAGCATGACTTTCCAAAAATATTAAATCTCCTTGCATAAATTGGAAATCAAGCATAGTTGAAGGAAATTCAATTAAATTATCATTAATCAATCCTAATAGCTCAATATTGACTTAATCCTCAATATTATTAATATTATCATTTATGAGACTATGATATTTTATTAAAAGGGAATTACAAATTAACTTCATTTATTCAATCACTTCACACCTCTCTCCTTCATGACTCTCATGGCTCTATGTAACTCTCTCTATTTTAAATATTAAATTACACTCTCTTTTATGCACTCATCAAACAACGACATATTATTCTTACACTCATTAAAGATATGTCATAAAATATTCCTCTTACACTCTCTTTAATGCATAGGTTACACTCTCCTTAAATAAGGCATGCATACCTCTCCTTAATGGCATAAGTTACACTCCTCTAAATGGAACCCAATGCATGCATATTACTCCTCCTTTATGACAAGAATTGGTTGCTCCTCCTATGTATGAGCCTCATGTATTCTATTGAATGGGAGAGGAGGGTGATGCCAAGAGGGAAGAGACTTGAGGAAGATTGTGATAAGGAGAGATATGGAGAATATCCAACTGCTTCCAAAAAAAATCTGAAATCCTTACTAAAATACTAAGTATCTCCATCTATTGAGGTTGAACATGAGTGGTATTTGGAGGAAGTGAAAACTATATTCCTTAGTTTGCCTTGCATATCTCTCTTTTGTTGTATTTTGGTACTGCCTGTGAGCTTTTGTAGCTCGAGAGTTCCAGGGGTAGAATTTCTTCCTGGATATGGTTGGGAGGAAAACTGGGTGGTTCATAATGAGTTGGTGAGGATATTGGTGCTGGAGCATACTCTTGTTGGAGCTGGAGAATACATCCATCCTTTTGGAGTTGTGAAAATTCACTGTCAGGTATGTGGATCAAATTATATTGTGTATTTTTGTAGTTCATTTTATAGTTTTTGCTGGTTTGGTTATTTTTTGAGACTTACATGTATATGAAGTGTAGCACACCAAATGTGAAGAAATTTTGTAATGGTTGTAGAAGTATTTTCTTGTATAGTGTTGAATCAGTTGACAACAAGTCCTAATGGATGAAGCATGTAGGGTGCCATGAATTATATGAAAACATTTTAATGGCTTAAATTATGTTTTTCCTCCTCTTTGTACAGTTCTAGATAATTTTTCATATTATGTGTTTGACATAAGTCATAAATGAGATTGTAGGACCTTTTGGTTGTCGTTGTTTTGAAGAATCACATTTCTGGGCATCCCTGTTGTGATTCAGCTCAACTTCAGGGGGTATTCGTACCAATCGACCAGTTCACGTCGAATTTGATTTCAAAAATCAAGTTTTCAGACAATGATTCCCAAATCTGCTCTGCTTTGCAGATTTGTTGCTGCATGTAGGAATCGCCTGTTTTTTTTGTTTTGCTGTTTGGTTTTTTTTATTGGATCTGCCTGATAATTTATATTTATGAATCTAATATAGTGTAACCACTTGGAAATTGTTTTTAAATTCTATATGGTTAATACTTTGAAAATTTAAATAGCTCTGTGGCAACTTGTTTTATGACTGCCAACTGTTTGTCAAAATTCCCCAATGGATGTATCTTACAACGTTGTGAGCTATGTGAAAAATTCCTAAATATTTATATTCATTTATTGGTTTAGATTCAACAATGAATATGGTTGATATTCTACTTATATCTTGAGTTCAATTATGGGCATTACTCAAAAAAAAAAATAAGCCAGGTAATTTTTTATTCATGTTAGCTAATTGTTGTGAAAACACCTTAAAGAGATAATGGTTGTAAGTGATTAACAAAATGCCTCAATGATTGTACATTTCATGCTTGTAACTTGGTTGTCATAATTTTCAATGGTTGCATCTAATTACATTTATGAACTATCCATAAAAAAAGAGAGGCTTAAGTTAATTTATGATTTTCAACCGAGGTGTTTATAGCGTAATAACTCCATTGAGTTAAAGGGTCATGCTGAAAAGTGAAAATTGGGGCAAGTAATTTGTTGCAATATTAGCTCGCATATCAATTCTTAATTATTGGATACCAACCCTATATAATTTTAATTATCCTTTTAATAAAATAATTCATAAGCATGTTATTTAGAACAAAATCAAATTAGTCACTCTTGAACACATTTAATTACAACAGAAATAACAATTATCTTATTGTAAATTGCGGTCCATAAGGGTTGAAATTTATTCATCCCACTAAATATTTATATTTTAAAGGTGATTTTAGTCTTGAGAAGCAAGTATTATGGTTGTATGTTTTGGATCTTTATAAACCTTAAACCTTGTAGCTTTGAGGATAAGTTAGTAGAATTTAGGGTGTAGTGTAAATGATACTAATAAAAATATATGTATCACCTTGCATTAACTTTTATGTCCTACAATATATATCTATATATATATATATATATATATATATATATATATATATATATATATATATATATCACATTTTGATTCAATATAATATTTCTTTATAATAATGATGGTAGGTAAGGTGGGACCTTACATATGGTATCATAGCTAAGTTTAAAACTTTAGGACCTAGAACGCATAATAATAAAAGGTAATTACTTTATTTCTTAGTATTTTGGTCGGGTTAAGTAATCATGGAGAGAACATCAAGAGGAGGAAAGGAAGTCTCATCTCTGGCTCCCAAAACCAAATAATCTAAAAAAATATCCATCAATGAAAAAGGGATATGATGTTATCTTTCCAAGATTATATTGAAGTATTGATTAATATGGTTGGGGGAAATACTTGAAGTACGATTCTTCATCTCAAGCGAGAAAGGCAAGAAATACCATACGATGGAGATGTATATAGAGAGTTCGAAAAAGCTAAGCTTCCTATGTTAAGAAATTTCTAAAAGGGAGGTAGCAAAAGCTTGGTTGAGAAAAACCTGCTTTGTGTTTGAGTTGCGAAACTATTCTAGCAACCAAAAGGAAAAGTTAGCTATTTACCAACTTAATGAGAGTGCGCTATTTTGGTGGAAGAACTTAGAGTCCCAAGTGGGGTAATCCATGTCTACCTTGACATGGGAAGGATTTGAAGAGAATTTTCAAGCAAAGTAATTTTTCCGTTGAATACTTGGAGAGAAAGTTGAATGAATTCCATGATCTTAAGCAAGGAACTAAGACAATCCTTGAATATGAGGCATGATTCATGGAATTGCTTAGATATGCCACCCATCTAAATACTGAAGCCCTCAAGGTAAACAAGTTTTTGTATGGGTTGAATCCTATTATAAAGGAGAAGGTGTAATTTTTAGGCCTACTACTTTGCATGAGTTAGTGCAACAAGCAATTATAGCCGAGGAAGAATTGTTGGGGAACAAAGGCAGGAATAAAAATCCAAATCTATCATTCCATGGGAAACCTCCTTGAAGGGGAGGCCAATATGTAAGACATAAGTCAGGTGGTTCACATCATCATGGATTTCAAAGGAATCATACTTTTAAGAACCAAGGAAATAATTCAAGGCACCAAATTTAGCAAAGTAGTGCTCGAACTCAAGAATCACCTAATAAAAGGGTCAAATTTATGAAAGCTGCTCCCACTAATGGATGTCGAACTTGTGGAGGACGTCATTATGAGAGAGATTGCCCTGAAAAGAAGACTGAAGCAAAATCAGAGTAGGAACAAGCCACTGTTAGAGATATGGGTAGAGCCCATAGGATTCATTCAGTGTTGCATAATCGCCAAGTCGAGCATCAATCTACTATGCTCGAAGCATCCGATAAGCCAAATGGTATGGATGTTACTATTTTGATTGATCCTGGTGCAAATGAAATTTTTATTTCTCCTAATGCTTTATTGAAATGTAAATTAGTGGCAATAGAGAAAGATGATTTTGATCAGGTTGAGATGGCCTCAGGGCGATCAAAAAAGGTTGAACGCTTAGTGAAAGGGTGCCTTTAGACCTGGGAGTGTGTGTCACACATGTGAATATTTATGTGACGCCTCTGGGTAACTATGATGTGATAATTGGGATGGACTGGCTTGAATCCCTCTTGACTGTGCTTAATTGTCGAAACAAAACCCTTCAGTTTTTTAGAGATGAGGATCAATCTAGGGTTCTCCATGGGAAAAGAAGACCTGTTTCTTTAAGACTTATCTCATTATTGCAGATGAAGCGAAGTATTAGAAAAAATTGTCAAATGTATGTTGCAATGACTTTAAATGAGGGAGCGCTTTAATCCTTTGAACAATATCCTTTCCTTTCAGAAGTCTCTGATGCCTTTCCAGAGGAGTTTCCTGGTTTACCTCCAAAGTGTGAGATTGACTTCTCCATTGAGCTTAAGCTCGGTACCAAACCTATATCCAAGGCTCCATACCGAATGTCTATTGTTGAACTTCGTGAGTTGCAAGTGCAACTTCAAGAGTTATTGGATCGAGGTATGATTAGACCTAGTGTTTCACCTTGAGGAGCTCCTGTGATCTTTGTAAAGAATAAGGATGGATCTCTTTGGCTTTGTGTTGATTATACACAATTGAATCGAGTAACTATTCGAAACAATATCCTTTGCCTCACATTGATGATCTGTTTGATCAAATGAAGGGAGCCACTGTATTCTCCAAGATCGATCTTCGATCAGGATATCATCAACTTAGAGTTAAAGAAGAGGATATTTCCAAAACAACTTTTTGAACTCGTTTTGGTCATTATGAGTTCATGGTTGTTCCCTTTGGGTTATCTAATGCCCCAGGATTTTTATGAGTTCGATGAATGGTGTATTTCAGAAGTACACGGAAAAATTTGTACAAGTGTTCCTTGATGACATCCTAATATATTCAAAGTCCCCAGAAGAGCATGAGAAACACCTAAGAGTGGTATTGCAATGCTTAAGGGAGAATGAAATTTATGCAAAAATGTTCAAATGTTCTTTTTTTCAATCAAAAATCCATTATATTGGACACATTATCTCCAATGAGGGAATTTCTTTTGACCCAACAAAGATCGAGGAAATTTCAGAATGGCCAACACCTTTTAATACACATGAAGTGCATAGTTTCATACATATGGTAGGATACTATCAGAGATTTGTGGAAGGGTTTTCAAAAATATCCAGCCCAATCACTTCACTGCTTAGGAAGGGAGAAAGATTTAATTGGACAAATGAGTGTGAGAAATATTTTTCCAAGATCAAGCAATGTTTGACTACAACTCAAATACTGAAGGTTCTAGATATGGATAGACCGTTTATGGTATGTACATATGCGTCAAAAGATGGATTGGGTGAATTTTTATCACAAGAGGGTAAGGTGATTGCATCTGCCTCTAGGAAGTTAAGGCCTCATGAATAAAACTATGCAACCCATGATATGGAACTAGCAACCATAGTTCATGCCTTGTGACTTTGGTGGCATTATCTAGTGGGGAATAAATTTGAATTGAAAACAGATCATAGAGGTTTGCAACATATATTTACTCAAAGTGATATTAATGCTAGACAAAGAAGGTGGTTAGAACTCCTAAGTGAACATGATTTTGAACTTACATCAAGGGTACATTGAAGAAAGTAGTTGATGCACTTAGTCGAAGGCCACACATCTTTTCAGTAATTCCATTGAAGATTGATTTACGAGAGTGCATATTGAGGGCACAAGATGTAGATGAATGGTGTAAGGAAGTTAAAGTTTCTCTTTGTGGGGAGGAGGATAATAAAAGCAAGGTAGAAGGCTATTCTTGTGATGATGATGGTATGGTGAGATTTATGCAAAGGATTGTAGTCCCAGATCAAGATGGGTTTCATGAGTTCATTTTGAAAGAAGCTCACTGTGCAGTATATATGGCTCACCCGGGATTCCAAAAGATGTATGCTGATTTAAAGAAAAATTTCTTTTCCATAGGCATGAAGAAGGGTGTAGCAAATTTTGTGGCAAAGGGTTTGGAATGTCAACTAGTTAAAGCAGAGCATGGTAATCCAGTAGGATTGTTGTAGCTGCATAACGTTCCTAAGTCCAAATGGGAAGAAATATCTATGGACTTTGTTGTTGAATTACCTGAAAAAACCAAAAGGCATAACTCCATTTCAATGGTGGTGGATAAGCTTACTAAGAGTGCCCATTTTATACCCATTAGAGATACAAAGCAGTTGAAATAACACAAGTATTTATAAAGGAGATCATTAGACTTCATGGTTTTCCTAAGAAAATCATATCGGATAGGGGCTCTTTCACAGGAAGATTTTGGACTAGTTTCCAGGGAGCCCATCATACACAATTAAATTTTAGTACAACTTATCATCCAGAAAATGATGGTCAAACTGAAAGAGTAAATCAAGTGTTGGAGGACATGCTTAGAATGTATGTAATGGATCAACACTCTAAGTGGGAAGATTATATTCCTCTAGTCGAGTTTTAGTACAATAACAATTATCACCGCTCTCTTGGTATGGCCCCTTATGAGCTATTGTATGGAATACCATGCAGAACACCTTTAAGTTGGGATAGATTAGAGGACAAAATCTTAGTAGGTCTTGAAATTCTTCAAGAGAAATGGAAGAACATGTGTGTTTTATAAGACAAATATTAAAGGAGGCACAGGATAGACAGAAGAGCTATGCTAATATGCATAGAATGAATCATAGTTTTAAAGAAGGGGAATTTGTTTTTCTTTGCGTAAAACCTCAAAAATTATCTATTAGGTTTGGGAAAGGATCTAAGCTCTCTCCTTGATTTGTTGGGCCTTTTGAGATCATCGAAAGGATAGGACCCGTGGCATATTGTCTTGCTCTACCATTAGTTTTTCATCACATGCATGATGTATTTCATATTTCAGTGTTGCGTAAGTATGTTCATGATCTTTCTCAAATTTTAGATTGGCATCAATTACAGGTAAGAGGCGAGGGGACTCTAAGGAAAAGCCAGTTTTCATTTTGGACCATCGCACTCGATAGCTCAGATGTCGCATGGTGGACCAAGTAAAGGTCTAATGGGACTCGTATAGTCCTAGATCTGCCACTTGGGAAGATGCATTTTCTACGCGTCTCAAGTTTCCTTTTTTGTTTATTAAAACTTTGGACCAAGTTTACTCCAAGAGGAGGAGTATATAGTGTCCTATTTTTCCTAGTATAGTTTTTTCACTCCTATTAATGGTGATTTTTGATGAGTTATATCTACGGCATATTGATCACGAGATTGAGGAACAATGTTTTATATACATAATTATATTTCCTCTTATGTTTTTGTGTGTCATAATGATCATTGGATTGGGAAACAATGTTTTATATACATAGTTATATTTCCTCTTATGTTTATGTATGGAAGATTGATCACTGGTTTAGGAAAAGTGTTTTATATAGTTGTATTTTCCCTTATGTGCGGTGTATTTGATTATGTGTTTTATATGGTGTTATGAATATGTTTCTCTTTTTGCACCTTACTTATGTATCAAGTATATGACATGGATGATGATACTGAATTTGAGACACATAGATCCATGGATGCTCATGGTTATGTGGAACAGATGGTTAAATTATGATTTATGGATTATACATGACTTGTATGATTTTATATATGTCAAACATTGTACTAAGCAGGATAGTGGGGTCTAGCTAGCGCTTTATATAGCAGCATCAGTAACAAAGGTTGAAGTTGACCGAGTTCAAGCACCCGTTGACCTAGAACCACCACCGGGTAAAGACCCACAGCCCCCAGCGGATCCGTACGCAAAGATAGGAGCATCATAGCTAGTTCCAGTCCAACATTAGAAGCCTATAAGGTTATGAGTATCTTGACCAGTCATGGAGTACGTTGAGGTGACTCGTGCCTTGATAAGTCCTCGGGTAGGGGGACTGGTTTACTATATCCATGGCCTTGCTTTGGTCGCTTACTCGATGAGATGATCAATCTATGAACTGCCTTGCCCCAGTCACAATGAGGAGGAGTACACTAGCCCAATCCTTTCCCCAACTGTCTGGAAAGATATCTAACTGTAAGGAAAGATACTCAACTGTAAAAGAAAGGAAATACTGATCACTGGCGCTTGAAAAGAAAGGTTCTCCCCGGTGCTTGTGGGTACAGTTTACTCGCTGATGCTCGACCAATCAACATATCTAGGCAAGGAAGGAGAAAGCCCTAATGGGAAGAATTCATAGTACGTTGAAATGCCCTGTCATTTTTCACCCTCACGTATTCATAGTCCTTTCATTTCAATCAATCAATCTATCCAAATCACGTTGTTGTCACTCGTGGGTATAGGAAAGACCTTATCGCTGCTGCTCAATGGTGAGGTGCGGCTTCGCCTTCCTCACAGTCGTCCAAGAAAGAAATATAACTGCATGATCGGCTTCGCCTTACCCGCATGATTAGACCAATCAATAACTCCAGCCAAGCCAATCGCTGCCGCTCGAAAAGACAGGAAAGGGAATATGACTCAGGGAGAACGAACCAAATTGAGTAGTTTCTGACTGATATTTCAGAGGTTTAGAATTGGACTTACTCCTTGATAGGTCCAAAGTAGTCGAAATGGAGGAAATCACTCACTTCTTCAGTTTACCTGTTACCATGGGCCCAGGAAGCTAGTGAATAGTGTTAGTGGGTCAATACTGTAACTCTGGTCATGCAGACCACATCCCGTTAGCTAGGAACAACTCCCTTCTTGATGAGGTAAGCCTTAGAATGGCTCCTTGACTGATAATATAAGTCTTTGAACGAGACTTATTAATCAATGCGGAAAGTCATGTATATAGATTACGACTCTTGATCTGATGAGGACATATACTTCCTATTTCACCGAGCCTTGCTTTGGTCTTGTTGCCGATACATCCATAATGAATGAGAGATGAAAGGGCCACTCCCACCCCCTTTTCGTTGTGATTCCAGAACTATCACTGGGTTCCTTATCTAGGTTTATGTTACGCGTCCATCCTTCTATGTAGGGGCCCCTTTTATTATTCTAGGCAGTAGGGTAGGGAGAGTGAATTAGGTTCAAGTGTTTGGGATGGGATCGGAGCTTCGGCCCCCCCTTTGCTCATCAGGTCTGCCCCCAGGGCTACATGACTAATTTGTTTTATTCTGTATAGAGATTTTTCTCTTTCATTTTGGTCTTAGCATCGAAATCATCAAGAGAATCTTGCTCCTGTAGCAGAGTAGTTATGCTATCTATTCATTCTTTCTTTCCCCCTTGATACCATGAATACCTTTCTATTGTGAGCCAGACACCTAAATTGATTTTGACCCTATCATAATTAGATAGTGTTATGGGTAGATAGAGAGATGCGCTTGAGAGAACCACTTTCTTTTAGAAGGCATGAATTGGGAACCAAAGCTATCGATTCATTGTTCATCTGTCTATGGTTGAAGCAAGTTTCCTAGAGTTCTGCGGAGTGAGTGAAGAGGCTTACTGTCGACCTAATAACGTATATTGATTGAACCGCTAGCTACTTCTACTTTTGAATCACGGGGCGACGAATACCGTGTCAAGTGAAGTGCCAGATGCTAAGGCTAACCACAACTGACTTGCTTGCCACAGATTGAAGTTGGGATTATACCACGTAATCAACATGAATTGTGAATCGGAAAAATACGAGTGTTAAGAGCTCAGTAAACCACTAGCGACTGACATTCAAGAAAACCTTGAATATATGCCCCTCTTTCTTGAAACCTTCAATTCAACTTTTTGAGGCCGAAGACGTGGAGAAACAAACACTATTGGAGATAGATAGAATGGGAACCACTAGGTTACTAAGGAAGAATGGAAAAAATCAACATTCGTTCACAGTTGGATCTTCAATTATGAATGATTGTGGAAGTAATTTATTCAAAACCTAAATGACTGTGGAAGTCATGCACCATTATTGGTAAAATGTGATTAAGTTAATTTCATTATGAAATTCATGTGATTCTTGTGATCTATGGGATTGTGATGTGTGCAGGTCTTCAAACAAGGCCTTACCACCGAACCATCAAATGGGTAAAAGCTCACAAGCAGTACCATAAGGATAAAGATGGAGTTTCAAAGCATAGTCGATGAGAAAGAATGGAAATTAGGGCGTGGAGTCCTAAATCCAAGAAATATAAAGGCATGGAATCTTGTATATTTAGGGTGCGGAGTCCTGAATATGTAAAAAGATAAAGTTATGGAATCTTGGATCTTTGGAGTAGATCAGGGTGTGGATTCCTTTATCTACTAAGGCATAGAGATGCATGAAATAGGGGAGCAGAATCCCTATTCTCTGAAATAAAAATACCACTCATGGATAAATTTCCTTAAATAAAATCTCAATCTGACAATTCTGGAATGAATTTCTAAAAACATAAAGTCATGTCTAGCATCTCAAGCATGAATTTCCAAAAATAGTAAATCTCCTTGCATAAATTGGTAATCAAGCATAGTTGAAGGAAATTCAATTAACTTATCATTAATCAATCCTAATAGTTCAGTATTGACTTAATCCTCAATATTATTAATATTATCATTTATGAGACTATGATATTTTATTAAAAGGGAATTACAAATTAACTTCATCTATTCAATCACTTCACACCTCTCTTCTTCATGACTCTCATGGCTCTATGTAACTTTCTCTATTTTAAATATTAAATTACACTCTCTTTTATGCACTCATAAAAGAATGGCATATTCCTCTTACACTCATTAAAGATATGTCATAAAATATTCTTCTTACAGTCTCTTTAATGCATAGGTTACACTCTCCCTAAATAAGGCATGCATGCCTCTCCTTAATGGCATAAGTTACACTCCTCTAAATGGAATCCAAAGCATGCATATTACTCCTCCTTTATGACAAAAATTGGTTGCTCCTCCTATGTATGAGTCTCATGTATTCTATTGAAGGGGAGAGGAGGGTGATGCCAAGAGGGAAGAGACTTGAGGAAGATTGTGAGAAGGAGAGATATGGAGAGTATTCAATTGCTTCCAAAATGTTGTGAAACCAGCTCCAAAAATAGAAGAAAAGAGATATCAACGCCTTAGAAATAAGCCACTTTGAGGGGGAAACCTCCAATACATTACATTAATAAACAATTCTTGGATGATACAAATTACAAAACCTACTTTCTATATATAGGAGTCCATGGGGCTATAATGTAATCCTAGTGGGGCCACAATGTAATCCTAGCCAACCTAACAATAATAATTTAAGGGCACAATAATAACAATATGGGGGTTACAGGGGTACAATAATAACAATAAGGGGGTTACACTAACAATAATAAGGGACTATACTAGTAATATAGGGACCTAACATGCCCCTCCCCTTCAAAAAGTGTTGTCCTCAACGCTTGAGTAGCTCTGGGTGCTTCTGTATAAAATTCTCATCCTCCCATGTAGAATCTTCAGTGGGTAAGTTCTTCCACTTGATGAGATACCCTGAAATTGATCGATTCCGTAGTTGTCGAGTTCTTGTTTCCATGACCGCTTCTGGTTCCAATATGATTTTTCCTTCCTCATCAAGTTCTGGCAATATTGTTTGAAGTGGAAGATTTTCTCCTATAACCTTCTTTAAGCATGAAACATGGAAAACTGGATGTACTCGCGAAGAAGCAGGAAGCTCCAATTTGTATGCCATAGTACCAATCTTTTGCAACACCTTGTAAGGACCATAGTACTTTAGCGATAATTTATTATCCTTCTTTGCTTGCTTGAGGGACATTTGTTTGTATGGTTGTAGCCGTAAAAATACCCAATCTCCTACATCAAAACTTCTCTCGCTACAATGTTGATCTGCCTATTGTTTCATTCGATTTTGTGCCAAATTCAGGTTATCCTTTAAGAGTTGGAGAACTTCTTGCTGATGCTCGATGTGATCTTCCACTGCTTGAACCTTCGAATTTTCCCTTAAAGATGATGTGATGGATAGTGGATGATATCCATAAAGTGCCATAAATGGGGTCATTTTTGCTGCAGTATGGAAGGAAGTGTTATACCACCATTCAGCGAGAGGTAACCACTTGACCCATTGTGTTTGTTTATCAGATACAAAACAACGAAGATATCCTTCCAAACATTTATTTACTATCTCAGTTTGACCATCGGATTGAGGATGATAAGATGAGCTATGAGCTAATTGAGTACCCAAACAAGAAAATAACTCCGTCCAAAAATTTCCAGTAAAAATGGGATCTCTGTCACTCACAATAAACCTTGGGTTTCCATGTAGCTTTTGAATTGTGTCCATAAATGTAGTAGCAACTGTACTTGCTTTAAATGGATGAGATAATGCACAAAAGTGTGCATACTTGGTAAGTCTATCAACTACCACCATGATGACACTCTTTCCTTCAGACTTAGGTAAACCTGTGATAAAATCCATTGAAATATCCTCCCAACTTTGACTTGGAATGGATAAAGGTTGTAGAAGTCCCGGGGTCTTAATTGTATCAACTTTATTCTGTTGTCAAACCAAACATTCTGCCACAAAATTTTGAATATCAGATTTAAGGCCATCCCAAAAAAATTCTTTCTTCATCCTGTGGTAAGTTTTTAAAAATCCTGAGTGTCCTCCTAAAGGAGAAGTGTGTAATTCCAAAAGAATCTTTTGTTTTAATTGGGAATTATTACAAAGATATAAGAGATATTTGTACCATAAAGAATCATTTGTCCAAATAAATGTATTAGATGTACTAGGATCTTGCTGCACATTTTGAATGAGTGTCCATACTTCTTTGTCCTTCTTCCATTCATCTTTTGCTTCGGTTATCCATTCTGGTTGGATAATATAAATAGCACAAAGCAATGTTTCCACCTCTTCATTCTTTCTTGAGAGTGCATCTGCAACAACATTAAGCTTCCCTTTTTTGTAGATTATTTCAAAGTCATAACCCAACATATTTGTGACCCATTTTTGCTACTCTTCTTAAGATAGTCTTTGTTCCAAAAAGTGTTTAAGACTATCATGATCAGTTTTTACCTTGAAGTGTCTTCCCATTAGGTAAGTTCGCCATTTCTTTAGTGCATGCAGTATTGCTAACTTTTCCTTCTCATAAATAAGTTTCTGTAAATACTTTCCTTTGATTGGACGACTTTCAAAAGCAATGGGTCTTCCTTCCTGCATTAAAACTGCACCAATTCCATTTTTTGAGGCATCACATTCCACAATAAAGGTTTTTGTGAAGTCTGGCGTAGCTAAGACCGGTGCTAGGCACATTGCCTCTTTAAGATGTTCAAAGGCCTTAGTTGCTTCAAGAATCCATGAAAATGCATCTTTCTTCAATAATGTTGTTAGAGGTGCTGCTATTCTCCCATAATTCTTAACAAACTTGCGATAATACCCTGTTAACCCGAGAAATCCTCGCAACTTCTTTATGGTTGTGGGGACTTTCCATTCCTTAATAGCTTTAATTTTGTTAGGGTCTACCTTAACACCCTCGTGAGATACAATATGACCCAAATATTCCACCTCTTGTACTCCAAAGAAACATTTGGATGTTTTGCATATAATTGTTTCTCCTGCAATAGTTTGAGCACCCTGTCAACATGTTGAACATGATCCTTCCAAGACCTGTTGTAGATTAGTACATCATCAAAAAATACTAGCACAAATTTTCTAAGGAAGGGTTTGAAAATGGAATTCATCAACCCTTGAAATGTAGAATTCATCAACCCTCATGAGTTTGAAATGCTGTTTTTGGAATATCTTCAGGCTTCATTCTAATTTGATGATATCCTGAGCGAAGTTCCAAATTGGTAAAATAAATTGCTCTATGTAATTCATCCAATAATTCATCAATCGCAGGAATGGGAAATTTATCTTTAATGGTGAGCTTATTGAGCTCCCTATAATCCGGACACATGCGCCATGATCCATCCTTCTTGTGTACCAATACTACAGGAGCAGAGAAAGAACTTTGACTCAGTTGAATTATACCCGCCTCTAACATTTCTGCAATCATACGTTCAATTTCGCTCTTTTGGAAGTAAGGATATCTATAAGGCCTGATGTTTGGAGGAACACTTCATGGAATCAAATGAATAGCATGATCATGATCACGAATAGGTGGGAGTCCTTTGGGAGTTTCAAACACCTTGGAATGATTGTCCAAGACTTGTTGGAGATCTGCAGGAATAGATGATTCTGATGTTGGAACTTCTAGTGAGCATAATTGTGCAATTACGCCTCGTTGTTCTTTCTTTAGAAGCTTTTCCATGACATTAGAGCTTATTATCCTTCCTGGCTTCCCTGAAATACCTCGTAATTCAACTTCCTTTCCTTCCGAAAAAAATTTCAAGAAAATTTCTTGAAAATTAAAAGCTACCGTCCCCAAAGATTGTAACCATTGTACTCCTAGTACAACATCAGCACCTCCCATAGGAATGGAAAGCATTGGACTAGTCAATACATATTCCCCATGGTTAGCTTGATATTATGGCATTTTCCAGAGCAATTTATAGTTCCTCCATTTGCAACCATCACTTGACATTCTGGTGCTGAGTATAGGAAACAATTCAATTCCTTGGCTACCTTACAATGAATAAAATTATGGGTACTACCTGAATCAATCAACACTATTACCTTTTTCTTCTTGATATGTCCTTCTATCTTGAGAGTTTGAGGAGTGGTAATTCCTGCCAATGCATTACACGATATGGTGGGACTCATTTCTTCCTCTTCTAGGGCTGGTTCCTGGTGTATATCCTCTTCTTGTTCATTTTCTTCTTCCTCTTCACAATCTATGTAAAATAATTTCTTCTCAACACACTTATGACCTTTAGTGTATTTTCTATCACAACTGTAGCAAATCCCTTTTGCTATTTTTTCTTCCAATTGTTGTGGTGTCAACCTTGTAGGTTGTGGAAATCTAGGCGTAGCCACACTTCCTTCTTTATAGAATTGAGTGGTAGGCTTCCTTGTTGCCATAATTTTACATTCAACTTTTCTTGCCAACCTGAATGCCTTCTCCAATGAATCAGGTTCCAGAACGCGAACTTCATGTTGAATTTTATCCTTTAAAGTGCCTATGAAGAGATCAATCTTGTGTTCCTCTGGAATATCAGTTACCCTTATATTCAATTTTTGGAAGTCCTCAATGTGTTGCCCCACTAAACCCTTTTGTTTGAGATTTATCAATTGGATAAAGAAGGTGTTGCTCTTTGTATCCTCATAATGTGCTATCATTTCCTCCGTAAAAAATGACCAAGTGACAATTTTTTTACGGGAGCAAAGCCATCGATACCATACAAATGTATTTTGTTCTAAATGTAAAGTTGCAATGCGTACCTTTTGTGTGTTTTGCACATTATGGAGATCAAAATGTTGCTCCATCTGTAGTATCCATGTTACAGGATCCTTTCCATCAAACTTCCTCATACCCATTTTTGGAATATGGTGGTTCTTCCCGCCAACATTAGATTTTATGAAATCACGATTAACATTTATTTTGTTCTCATCATGAGTTTCCTCTACTATCTTTTCACCTTTAGGAAACATTTCTTGTATCAACTTTGTCAAACCTTCCATGTCTGCTTTTAGATCATTCTTCATGTTTTCCATGTTGTCTTTCATTTTTTCATCGATATTAGCTTCCATGTCATCCATATTAGATTCCATACCATCTATCTTAGATTCCATGCCTTTCTTCAAAACATCCATTTCATTTTTTGTTGCTCTTTGCCAGAGCGAAATTTGGTGCACTTTCTCTTGTAATTTTGATAGATCATGTTGCAATTCTTCATCTTCATGAGTCATAACAGAGACTTTTGAAGGCTTAATGGGTTTTGAATTATTTTTATGGGGAATTTTTTTTTTAACCCAATACTGATATATATTCTACGATATGCCCATGGAATCAATTCAAATTGATTCTTCAAACAAGACTTATGCAATTCGTAAAAACAAATACACACCTTTTTCTTGCTTTTGAGGAGATTGATATTGAAATTAGATTATATTTGTGATTGTAGCTCTTCAATATCTGAAATTGGGCATTTCGGTAGCCTTTTGAATTATCTTTCAAATGCCACAGGTCTAACTTGATTTTGATTCTCCAAGGAAAAGTTATGTCCAATCTCCCACAGTGACCTAATTATGGACTGGTTCAGTAGAGCGAACTTGTACGACTTGCCAAGTGTCATTTTTTCGTATTTTAGCTTTAAAATTGATAGCAAAGAAACTACAATCTGTGTGATTGTGACCAAATTTTATGGAACTCCAATCCGATGCTCAGAGAGAGAGTTATGAAGAGTTTCCCACGATCACCTCTTTGAGATGAAATTCAGGAGCCTAAAAAAGCACTACCTTCCATAGATCATATCTCCGAAAAAGTTGTGAACCAAGCTCTAAATTTTTTGACGAGTTTCCTCAAGATTTCAACTTCACGCCCTAAAAATTTCAGATTCTGAACCTTCGTAGAAAAAAAATTATAGTGAAAATTCCACTATGAACTGTTTAGATTAAATTGAAGAGTCTGCAAAAAGACCTAACTTCCACAGATCATATCTCTGAACATATTGCGAACCAAGCTCTGAAATTTTTTGACAATGTTCCTCAGGATTTCGGCTTCGCACCCTAAAAATTTCCGCTTCTGAAACTTCATAGAAAAAACGTTATAGCGAAAATGCCGCGATGACCTGTTTGGAGCAGCGAAACCCTAGAATCCAAAGCTCTGATACCAAATGTTGTGAAACCAGCTCCAATAATAGAAGAAAAGAGATATCAATGCCTTAGAAATAAGCCACTTCAAGGGGGAAACCTCCAATACATTACGTTAATGAAAAATTCTTGGATGATACAAATTACAAAACCTCCTTTCTATATATAGGAGTCCATGGGGCCATAATGTAATCCTAGTGGGGCCACAATGTAATCCTAGCTGACCTAACAATAATAATTTAAGGTCACAATAATAATAATATGGGGGTTACAGGGGTACAATAATAAAAATAAGGGGGTTACACTAACAACAATAAGGGACTATACTAGTAATATAGGGACCTAACACAAAACAAATCTGAAATCCTTACTAAACTACTAAGTATCTCCATCTATTGAGGTTGAACATGAGTGGTATTTGAAGGAAGTGAAAACTATCTTCCTTAGTTTACCTTGAATATCTCTCTATTGTTGTATTTTGGTACTACCTATGAGATTTTGTAGCTCGGGGGTTCCAGGGGGAGAATTTCTTCCTGGATATGGTTGGGAGGAAAACTAGGTGGTTCATAATGAGTTGGTAAGGATATTGGCGCTGGAGCATACTCTTGTTGGAGCTGGAGAATACATCCATCCTTTTGGAGTTGTGAAAATTCACTGTCAGGTATGTGGATCAAATTATATTGTGTATTTTTGTAGTTCATTTCATAGTTTTTTCTGGTTTGGTTGTTTGTTAAGACTTACATGTATATAAATTGTTGCACACCAAATGTGAAGAAATTCTGTAATGGTTGTAGAAGTATTTTCTTGTGTAGTGTTGAATCAGTTGACAACAAGTCCTAATGGATGAAGTATGTAGGCTGACATGAATTATATGAAAACATTTTAATGGATTAAATTTTGTTTTTCCTTGTCTTTGTACAGCTCTAGATAATTTTGCATACTATGTGTTTGACAGAAGTCATAAATGAGATTGTAGGACCTTTTGGTTGTCATTGTTTTGAAGAATCACATTTTAGGGCATCCCTTTTGTGATTCAGCTCAACTTCAAGGGGTATCCATACCAAATGACCATTTCACCTCGACTTTGATTTCAAAAATCAAGTTTTCAGACACTGATTCCCAAATCTTCTCTGTTTTGCAGATATGTTGCTGCATGTAGGAACCACCTGCATTTTTTGTTTTGCTGTTTGGTTTTTTTTATTGGATTTGCCTGATAATTTATACTGATGAATCTAATATAGTATAACCACTTGGAAATTGTGTTTAAATTCTAAATGGTTAATACTTTGAAAATTTAAATGGTTTTGTGGCAACTTGTTTTATGATTGCCAACTGTTTGTCAAAATTCCCCAATGGATGTACCTTACAACATTGTGAGCTATGTGAAAAATTCCTAAATATTTATATTCATTTATTGGTATAGATTCAACAATGAATATGGCTGATAGTCTACTTATATCTTGAGTTCAATTATGGGCATTACTCACAAAAAAAAAAAAAGTCATGTAATTTTTGATTCATGTTAGGTAATTGTTGTGAAAACACCTTAAAGAGATAATGGTTGCAAGTGTTTGAAAAAATGCCTCAATGGATGTACATTTCATGGTTGTAAATTGGTTGTCATAATGTTCAATGGTTTCATCTAATTACATTTATGAACTGTCCATAAAAAAAAGAAAGGTTTAAGTTAATTTAGGATTTTCAACTGAGGTGTTTATAGCGTAATAACTCCATTGAGTTAAAGGGTCCTGCTGAAAAGTCAAAATTGGGGTAAGTAATTTGTTGCAATATTAGCTCGCATATGAATTCCTAATTATTGGATACCAACCCTATATAATTTGAATTATCCTTTTAAGAAAATAATTCATAAGCATGTTATTTATAACAAAATCAAATTAGTCACTCTTGAACACATTTAATTACAACAGAAATACCAATTAGCTTATTGTAAATTGTGGTTCATAAAGGTTGAAATTTATTCATCCCACTAAATACTTTATATTTTAAAGGTGATTTTAGTCTTGAGAAGTAAGTATTATGGTTGTATGTTTTGGATCTTGATAAACCTTGAACCTTGTAGCTTTGAGGATGAGTCAATAGAATTTAGGGTGTACTGTAAAGGATACAAATAAAAATATATGTATGGCCTTGCATTAAATTTTATGTCCTAGAAATATATATATATATATATATATATATATATATATATATATATATATATATATATATATATATATATATTTATTTGATTGAATATACTATTTCTCTATAATAATGATGGTAGGTAAGGTGGGACCTTACAATTTTAGATACATTATTTACATAAGACATTTGAAACCAACAGACAAGTTTGGAATGAAGTATGTATCAACGACCATCTACAAAATTCTGACCTTGAAGCTTTTGAATAAAATGCTACAATATCTAGAGTGTTCCATTTATACATTCATCAATATTGACCTAACAAAAACCAAAAATTACAAAGAACCAAAATGTTACATTAAAACATGAGGAATTATTCCTTCGCTCTAATTTCTGAGTCTCATGATTAACCATTAAGGAAGGGGGACATACCCATTTTTCCCCTACCACCAAAGTTCATATTGATTTAGCCTTGACCCCAAATTAACCATGTGATCAACCATGGATTTGTTTGATCTTAGAACATGGAGACATTTCTTCTTGGAGATAGAATGATACAATTGATAAATCTGCTTGAAAATATAACTTAACTTTATATCTGAGGGAATACATCCAAAATATAAATGGTGAATTATGTTCAAGGAATCACAAAAGACAATCACCTCCTAAATTCCTAGATTCAGAATTTTCCTCAACGCCTGATATAGGGAATATTCTTCATCAAAGTTCTGAGATGTGTGATCTAAACCCCAATCATACCTATGTTCTTCTTGATACTTAGGGTAATAATTTACCCGCCTCACTCCTACCACTGCCGGACTTCCTTTTGCTGCACCATTTAAGCTTAAGAAGAAATGTTTCTACTCCAAGATCTATTGATCGAATTCCTCCTTAGATAATCTTACTTTCCAATTTTGGTTGAGTTGTATTTCCTCCCTAATGGACCACTTTGGATCAAAAAATTTAATCCATTATGATTCCTCCCCATATAACTTCTGATACTATTCTTTATTTTCTTAACCCAGAAAGATTCTCCTAGAAGCCCTATTATTGATCCCACCGTGATGATGACATCCACCCTTTCATCTTGAAAAGTAACACGATTTCTAGCTAGACAAATTTTCCAACATACATAATTAGGTAGTACTTCCTAGATTGTCTTCATTGAGTTTTCCCCTGCAAAAGATTCAATATAAAATTATCCCAATTTTCCCAACAAGTCTTGTAGCGAAGAAGTCTAGATTACCCTTGATTTCAATTGATATAATATCACTCCCTAGAATTTAAGCATGAAAGGAAATTCCAAGAACAAATGATCTATATTTTTAGCAAAATGATTTCACAAGGCACATCAGAAAAGTCCAACAATTCCCCTTTTCAATAAATTCTCAGCTATTCAGATCCTCCTATGAGATAATTTCCAAAAATTAAATTAAATTTTGGGAGGTAGTCTGAGCTCCAAATAGAGTCCCAAAGCCAAGAAGAGGGAGGTCTAATATTAGGGAAGATCAAAGATTGATAACCCCTTTCAACATAATACAAATCACCTACCCAACCCCAAGAGTTGATCTGACAAGTAGGAAGGATCACATCCAACAAGAGCAGATTCAAGAGATTTGTCAATACTAAAAAGGTGACTTGGAATGCTACCCCAAGCACAACTCAACCTCTATTATGACGGATGTGTTGAATACATGATTCTATCGCCCCACCAAGATATTTTTTATGAAGAACCTATTTCCACCAATCATTATCCCCTGCCCATACTATTAGAGTATTTATTCCTCCTAAACCCCATTGTAGGTTAGGGATCCACAAAGAAGTATATTACCAAAGGAGTAAGCAGGGTAGTTATTGGTGAGTTCGTGATGTTCAACACAACAAAGGAAATATAATGAGTATAATAATCTCTACAAGTTGATGAAGAAGGCCCCCATCAAACAAATTGCAACCAGATTTGCTACATCAACTCTCAATCTACTCAGTGAATGATATTTTTATATTATTAATCCTGTAAAATCATAATATTGGTTTTAAGTATCAAAACATTGTAAATGGTTATAATATATAAAGATATATTTATTTTTACTTTATAGATTTATAAGTTATTAATAGATGAGTATGTATTAATGCATGAATAATTTTATGTAAATTTGAGAACCTTATGTTTCAATAATTTAATTTATGATTCAGAAATTTTAAAGATTGTAATAAAACATTTTGTAATTGATTTACATGATAAAAATGTATGTATTTTAAATGGTTTATATATATATATATGTGTACATATATATATATATATATATATATATATATATATATATATATATATATATATATATATTTTAAATAGAAAAAAATGCATATATTTATTAAGATCAATTAAAATGAATATGAAGAAAATAAATAAAGCAGCAAAAGCAAGTAATACTTGAGAAGCAGGAAATGTCTGCGTAATGATCCACTAGTAGAGTATAACTATAGATTCAATTAACAGTGACAATTTTGAGAGAAAAAAAGACTTTAAATCTATATGAAAATGCTAACCAAAAAGCATCTGGAAACAAAAATTATTGAGGACCGAATATAAAGGAATGGCAAGGAGTCTATTCCAATACCAGTGGCCAAATTTTCAGGAGAAACCAGAATTTGAGTGTGATCTCTAATAAGGACCAAACAGTAGATAATAAAACTAAATTAGTGAGATTGTAATCCAAAAAAACCCCTATGCAAGTAGAATAGTTTCAATAAAGAGAAACAAAGTATATTGCTAGCCGCCCAAAAGGAAAAGACAGGAAAGTTGCAAATCTTGTATCACTGTATATGTTGATAAAAAAGATTGTTGTGAAACAAATTAAAACCTGAGATATATGGAGAGTAAAAAAACATATTTAATAGCCTAGAAACTACAACAAATTCATTGAATAAAATATACTATTTCTGAGACTCCGATTTCCCAAAAAAATAACCATCAGAATATAGATAATCTACATAGAAAAATATATATTGAAGGAAGCCAATTGACATATGCATCGAAGGATAAGAGCATTAGTTGGAATTCAAGATACATATGAGAAATTTATGAGAAATTTATGCCAATGGGCCTAGCTAATGGCTCCTAGATATTCCATCATGGTTTTCAACAATTTCCAAATGCCCTTTATCTAATACCAATCCTCTCTTTGAAATTTGATCCATTAATTGATTATGTTCCCTGTATATATGTAGGAAAAGGATATGACTTTATGAATGCCATTTTGATAAAGAGGAACTAGGGTGTAGTTGTTCAGATTGTAGGAATCCTTCATTCGTTTGATGACAATTAAGGAGTCACCATAAATATGAAGCTCATTTAGGTGAAGATAATAATTAATCTGCAAGAGCAGTCTAGAGTGAAAATATCTACATTATTATTTGAGGCATGCCAAATTTTATAGGAGATAGTGAAAAAATGAGATTTTTAAAGATAGATGGTTCTCCCTGAACCTCATACAGTAGGATTTTGTGGAGAAGCCCCATTAAAGAAACCCCACAATTTTTCTTTGAAGATCTTCACTTCATTTCTATTCTGGATTTTATAAGAGACAAGAGGTTTTAGAACAAATGATAATAAATCCAAACTATTGGCAACCACTTTGAGAAAATATTGTCTCATATTGTTGAAAATGGAACTATTTATTTCCAGTGAGATTCCCCAGTAGAAAATTAGAGGGAGGGCTTAAATTTTTTTAGAGGGTTTCCTCTCCAACTATTTTTTTAGACACATATCCATAGAGGCCCTATTCCATTGAGGTTTGTTTCTAATAGTATTTTGAAATTAAGTACAAACTATGGTAGTAACAAGATATTTCATGAAGATATGCTAAATGTACTCAACATTTTCCAAATAGAGAGGGCATATACTACGCCCAGAGAAGGATATTTTTCATAAGTTATCCCATGTTGGAACTTTGTTTTTAAGGAGAAGTCACATGAATAATATTAATTTGGGCAGACAATGTTGTTTCCAAATATTTTTTTCCTAGTAGGGAGGAGGGTAGGCCCGTGTCTGATAATAAAAGGATAGATAACAAAACTTTAGACTATAGCTTCCCGAGGGGGGTGCTTGACCAAACCAGTGTGTCTTCAGAATTTGAAAGAGATAAAATATTATGGTAGAGAGAGTTAATAGTACCTATTCCATTCTGTAGCCAAATTCCCTTCCAAAATAAATTCAACATACTCCTTCCAATCTTAGTGGCCCATACAGACCATATAAGAAAATTCCTAGTTTAAAAAGTAATTTCCAAGAGAGTTAAGAGCTTGGATGAGCTGATAAGATAGTATGTGAGAATCAACGTAGCCTATCCATGGGTATTTTCCAACAAAAAAATTGTGTTGGAATTATGGTTAACATATTGTCCTTGATGTCAACTATTAAAATTATGCAACTGCGGTTAAATTTCACCTTGGAAAACTGAGATGGTAAAGATAATTATTGCATTTATTTTATCTTTTCGAGAGGACCAAAATTGACCTAAAGATCACCTCATTTGGACAAAAAGAAGTTTATTTTTTGAATTTATGTACCCACTCATGTATATTGAATTAGGTCAACTCTATGCACATGTACCAATGGACGGGTCGACCTCAACATCAATTGGACCCTCATCAAAGCCTATAAATAGAAGAGACCTCAAGTTCATTTGGACATATCACACAATCTCTTCTACTCTTCTATTTGTCTTGGCTCGCACAGGTCTGTTGGAGGAAGTTAACACAAGGGTATGAAACTACAAGGTCGAAGCTCGCACAAATCTAGGGTTTATGCTTCTCAGACACTGGCACATAATTGGGAATTTTTTTCTCTGGACGCACCCACAAAGTGGTCAAGGGTGCATCTGGGAAACCTCACACGAAAATATAGTATCCTCAAGGGAGTGTCTAGGGTTTTAGGCAGTCTAGTCCCCGAACACATGCACAAAGGGGTCAAGGGTGCCTTCGGGAAGCCTAAGACGGATGCAGAGTAGCCTTGAGGGTGCATCCGGGGGTTTGAGGTAGATTTGAGTGTATTTTTCCCTAGATGCACACACATAGTTCATCGGGGAGCAATCAGGACTGTCATAGATGCTTGAACTGCTCCTCTTCCATGCGTCCGAGAATTAAAGATGAAAAATTCAGTACTTTGAAGATTCCGCTCAATGATAGCCATGTTCAGCAGTAGGCTATAGACCGTGAAAATTCGTTACAATCCTCTTAATCAGGGTTTTGATGTTTATGTTCATTTCATGGATGTTCTAGTTGCTGTGAAGATATGATCATTTTACTCTCTTTTGCTGAATCAATGATGACAATCTATTAGAAGAAGAATTTGCAAGGGTTTTCCCCATAGTGAGTTTTCCCTGGTCTCTGACCAATCTTAGCATCTATATGTGTGCATGCTTTTCTACCAGTGTTCCTTTATATTCCGCTGCATTTATGATGATGTTATTTTTCTTTCTACATAGTTTCATATGCTGATAAATAACGATGTAAATATAAATAATTTTATGATGCTATGGGGTGAAATTAATGTGTTAATGATGAAATGAAAATATCAAAGCAAAGAAGAATATATCCCTTTGAAAAATTAACATGGTTTCAGAGATGGGCTGAAGAAAAGCCATGGAGATCACCCCCATGGAGACACTTTTGATGGAAGAAAAAGAGGATAGTGGAGACCTAAAATAATTCTAGAGTATGAAGGAAATCCTAGGTAGTTAGTGCATAAGGATTTGATGTTTTTGATAGAAACCTTAGTTTATGGAAAAGAATTGAGATCTGATAGATCAAACTCTAGCATGGTATATGTGAAGATGCTCAAGCACTTGGGACATATCTGATGAAGCCCTAGATGGGATAGTCTCTATTAGGCCTGATTTTTAACATTGAAGGCAACACTCTTATGTGTAATATGATGGCTCTTGAAGGCTAGTTCAAGAGGTAGAGGATCACCTCTCATTGAAGATAAGTATTTCTTGACTTATGATGCTCCTTTATGTCTTTAATATTGTCTGGACTTATGGATTTGATTATTGTTTTGATCATGGATTATACTTCCTGCATATATATTTTAGTATTTGGGATGTATATAACCTCCTTGATGAGATGTGATAAGTGGATCCCCCTTGAGGATCATTTGATATAGAGGAAAGAAGATCTAGATCTGGAAAGAGGTAAAGATGCACCTGATGAAAAGGTGACAAAGTACTACAAGTTGCCTATGTCAATAAAGAAGGTGCACAAGTATTTGAATACTACAAGGTATTAAAGTTATATTGTTTCAATGTTATGTTTCAGCTGAAGTATTGATGAAACTGTAAGACCTAAGGTATGAGGATAATATATCCTTCTCAAATGTTTCATGCATTCATATGAAAGTGATTTGGATCCAAAATTCTTATGATGAAATGATGCACCTGGTATTGAAACATTTTTTATCATTCTATGAGGCTACTTAATGTTGATCTTTGATATACATGATGTTTGGCTAGCATCTATCATTTTAGATATCTTGATCCCATAAATAAGGCTAGCACCTTGACTCTACTAAATGACACTCTTGACAATTGACATGCATAAGACATGATGGATCTCATATATAAGGTTACCTCATTTATTTCTATAAAAAATGGTATTAATTATTCTGATGAGCATGATGAAAGTATGGAAAAATGGTTGCGACTTTTGTTGTTTTGGTAAATTTTTATTTGAATGACATGTCTTGATTCTATTGATCATGATGAGCATGGTAACCATGATGATAGAAGTATGACTATGAGATTGAAATTCTAGATCCTTCCTTAACTATGGTCATGCTTTTATTAGGAAATATGGCCCTAACTTGATGGATTGACTTAATAGAAGTGATATTTTGTTCATGATCTTTGAAGTGTGATGTCTCACTTGTCATCTACCCTTATCATGTGACTCTAGCCCTTGATAAAAGATTAATGTGATGATGTAGTAGCCGATGTGAACATGTTATGACCATTATGGGTATATGTTTGATCTGACAGATCTGTTGATGTATGACAACATTATAGACAAGATGAAGGCATGAATCAAGATGAATGAAGTGGAATCACATGTATAGAGAGAATCCCTCCATAAGATCCCTTCTCCTACTATCATTTGCATTATATGTCTATTATGTACTGTTTAAATATGATTTATGGGAATTTGCTATTGATGATTTGCAACAAAGTTCTGATATGAGGTAAGAGAGTTTTCCCTTACTAAGCCTCAGTCGCATAGATGAAAGCCTATAGGGTGCGACTGTAACCTCCCAGTCACACGGAAGCAAGCTCAAGTGTGCAACTATGCCTATAGGACACAAAACTGAATTTTTGTGCATGAAATTAGATGTTCACCTAAAGGATGTCAGCTATACAAATGTGTATAAGATATCAGAAAGATATGAAAGAAGGGACGTTTTAATGTTTTATATAATATGAACATTAAGAATGAACTTGTGTTTGCAGGTGACCATGACATACATATATGTCATTATGTTTGAAGTTTATTCTACAAGAGTTTGACATGATTTGGTTAATTGATATAGATGAGATGTATGATGTATGATGATGACTTAGACCTTTGACTCAATGATTGAGATATGTCTTGGACTGTAGATCTTACTATGATAACAAATTTGGATTGTACATGATGTCTAATGATTTGACTTGATGACTAACGATTTTCCTTGATGACAATGATATATGGGCATAATGACTTCCAATGACTTGTATTATGATCAAGAGAATGACTTGATGAAGTTTTGGATTGATATTGTGTGGTTGATGAAAACCTATTGGCATGATAATATATGATGTCATGACTTGATGAAAGCTCTACCTGTCATCTCGTCTAAAGAATTGGCACCGAGATATTGATGACTTTTGATATTAGTATGGATTTGGCTTCTAAACTTTGATGAGATGATTTAGTTTATTTTATTTCAAAATAATGATTTATGAAAGGTTGGGCATGATGGCTTGGTAAAGTGTTATGGTTGCAGTGAGCATTGCATGAAGCAAGACCCCCCGATCGAGATATTTCTGTATTGACAGTTATGTGATGAAGCCAGGATGATGGGTTGATCCAAGCCTCTACTTCAGAAGTGCTCCAAGGTATGACCTTGATTTTGATTTGGTTTATATACTTATGATATATTATTGTCAGGTAATGAGCCTATCATGATCTAAGTAAGAGGGAGATGGCTTATGAAGCTCGAAATGATGTATCAAGGAATGATGAATTGATTTGTGAAGTTGGGAAAATATAATCTATATTGTGAAGATATTGAAGAAGTATTGGAAAGTGGAAATGCAAATACTTGGACACTTAGATATGAAGTTCAAGATGTTTTTGAACTTGACATGGAAACCGACAGTTGATTGAAGCATTGATGTTCCATTTAGAACATCCATCCATACACACACACACACACACACACACACACACACACACACACACACACACACACACACACACACACATGATGTGCATAGATCCTGAGTCAATTCATGATTGAGTCGCTTCATTCACATTGAGTTTCCACCTGGCATCCTTCGATACATCAACACAAGATTATATTATTTATATGATATGTGACTGCATGAATGTATTGATGATATTTGAAATTATTATTAATGAGCATTTGGATGCTGTTTTAAAATGAGACCTTCCATGATATATTGGATGAGAGATCCATAGCATGACCGAGGTTGAGTATGATGTTTCTAGCATGGCTATATATGAGCAGAATGAATAATATCCTTAGAGAGTTGTATGATCATGATTTAGATATGAAATGGATACATTATGATAATAAAGAGTGGGATCCAAAGGGCATATAATCTCATATATACAATTGGGACCGAGATACTCTCATTTATTGAGTCAATGCAGTTGTACAAGACAAGCTTTGGCTTGTGGTTGGAACCTCCTTAAGATGGAGGATGATTATGGTATCCTTTTGTGATTTATATGATTATGTATGTTCTGACATTATATTTGATTTTATTTCTTGTATGAACATGGGACAACTATTATTGATACATGATGATTCGAGCATGATGATATGTTGACGATTTATAGAGAGCATCGCTAATCAAGGACATTGAGCCAACTCTTCCCCCCTTTCTTATATCCCAAGGTGTAGAATTGAGATGAAGGGCTCTTGGGGTTGAGGGAAATATGTAATATAAGGTATCAACCCTATTTGTTACCCATAGGGTTGGAGTAGTAGCTCACCTTATCTTGGTATTTGCAGAGTATACCCCAGTTGGAATCATACCCACAATATGGGATTGTTGGGATTATCCCTCTCCGTCTAGACAATGGGTTGAGGAGGCTTGGAGGCATGTGATCTGTTGTCAATCCTAGAGACAACCTTGAGTTGTGAAAGACCAGTGCCTAGGACATCTTATATAGCAAGGAGCAAAATGATATGATGGGGATAATTAGTAAGACAAAGCTCTCATGCTGTTTCTTGTAGCAGGTAAATTAATTGGAGCGGGACCAAAACTTTCAGAAGTTTGATACAGAGAGAGAGAAATATTGCAGAGGAAAGATATGAAAATTTAACACGAATTGTATAAGACAATTCAAAGGCAGCTTTACCGCAAGGAGGGATGGATTCTAAATGCTTCACAGAGATTGATAATCATGAAGTATCTACTGCATACGTAGAATAAAGAAAATACTGACTACTGTTAAGACAACATCCAGAAATATATACCAGCATGTAGTGGGCTTATGAAATTAAGAATCCACACATGAAGATAACATTTGTAAATAACATCTCATAACAGCCAGTATAGCAGAAATACGGATGAATTGAAAATGAAACAGTATATCACACCTGAGCCATATTTAAACTGCCGAAAATCTTATGACATAAGTATCAACAAGGATAAATTTATATCAGAAATAGTGGGCTACTCGCATTCCAGAATGTGATACAAGATAAATGGATGTAAATGAAATGGACGGCTAAGTTAAAACACATAGGAGAAAATTACACACTATAAAACACCAAGACCAGAATCCTCATTAAAGATCAAACTCCTTTTCATTGAAACCCAACGGGCTCTTCACATTCGTATTAAAGCTTTCACAGAAATGCATACAAGAAAAATCTTCTACAGTCAATTCTTCAGAAAATTTGGAACCTGTTTTTCTCTTTGGATCTTTCTTATATAGACATCTTCATAACTGAGCGGGAAGATATTTTTGGGAAAAATATCTTCCTCGCATGACCAGAATTTGTTAAAGGTCTTTATCAAAATAACAAGATTTATGATGAGGAATAAAGGCCTCTCATCATGGATAGTCAGGCACTCGGCCGTTTTTAAAACAAAATTTTAAACAACAGTCTGGTAAAAAGTAAAATGTTGAAGTGGAACATGAAGCCCACTTGAAACTTGAAAAGTAGCTAACTAAGTAAAAAGTAAAAAGGCCACTGAGGCCGAATCATGAGTTGACAGTGTTTCACAGATGTGAAGGGGTTGAGGCAGTTGCTGACACTGGTGGTGGAACATTTGCAGACGAGCTGGCGATCTGACTGGAGAACTGAGTGCATCTTTGCTGGCTGTCTGCTGATGGTTCGGGCATCGCTGTGAATTTTTCCACATTGACATAGGCCTCCGTGAGGTTGTTGAAACTCGCCTCGGTGGGGAGCTTGTGCTTAATAAGATGAAGGAGGGCAAACTCTTGGCAGAGGGATGAAACAATTGTTTCGGCCTTTAACCGAGCGGTTTTATCTGACAGGAGGTCCATCCGGTCTTTTTCTTCCTGTAGACGTGTCTTATATTCTGTCAACGGTCGTAGCACGGAAAGAGTGGTTGGGTCCCAGCAAGAAGGAAGTCCAGCTGTTGTAATCTCATCCCATACTGCATCGAACCGACCCACGTTTGCTACCACCTGTTGTAGGGCTCTAGAAGCTGTAACTCGGGCTGCCTCCATGTCGATGATTTTCTGGCATTCAAAGGCTTCCATGAATCAACTTGGTATGCCATGCTTCTCCACCTCATCAGATCCCAAATCTTTCAAAAATGAGATATAATTTATGGCTTGCTGGGATCTGTCAGACAAGTTGAGGTCCTTTCATGCGGCTTTTGAGGTCAGTGATGGCTATCTGTTGGTCGGCTCTTGTCTTCTTTTCCTGCTCGATCTCTTTCTACAGTGTCTCTATTTTCCTGCTATTCTCAGCCAAGAAATTTTCCAAATCAGCGATCCTCTGCCTAGCGGTGGATGCCTGCTTTTCTAATATATCATTTGCAGCTTTTACTGCGTTCAGTTGTTCTGACAGCAGACTCGTCTCTGGAGGGGTTGTAGCAGGCGCAAAACTATGCATGTCCCAGGTGTTCTGCAGCTCCGTCAACCTACTCTGAAGAGTGGCAATTGTTTCAGCCATTTTTTCTTTGTTCTCCCTCTCCTTTGCCAGTGTGTCAGCCAATTCCGCTTTTTCCTTCTCTGCTTGCGCCAACTCGGCCGTCTGAACAAGGTGGGAGGCCAGTATGCTGACCTTACCTTTCAATGACGCGACCTCCTTCTACAATTGTTCTATCAAAGCGCGCTGCGGGTTTGTTTCTCCCGTGTCCTTTCCTTTGATTAACTCCTGGAGGCTGCGTATTTGATTTGCCCAGGAGCGAGAGTTTTCCTGTTCATTCTTTAGGGTCGCCCTCACCTGTTCATGCTTTTTCTCCAGTTTTCTCAGCACAATGGTGACCCGCATCACCTCGTCCTTCAACATATCACCGACGACTTGGAACAGGTTGCACATATCGGTTGCTGGTACCTTGGCCATGTCAATTGCATGCTCGAGCACCCGGTAACTAGTGGCACCTGTATCGAGATCCAAGATGGCCTCAACCATAGACAATACCAGGTGTTCTGTGTCCACATTCATGGTGGCGGAAATCCTGGTGTGATATTTCTCTACATACCCTTCCAGCTCGGCTTTGTACTTATCCCTGATCGTTCTATTTGCCTAGTTCCTTGCAACTGCCCTTGGTGAGGTATGATCTCTGATGGCCTGTGAGACTTCCGAGAAGTCGGAAGAGGTGGTACTGTCTCTCAACACTTTTATCCCGGCTTTACTCTTGTCCAGTTGACCATATGGTGTAAATGGTTCTAGCAGTTGCTCTTCCCCTATGACTTCTGCCTCACTGGAGGCTGTTTTCTGCTTTTTGCGAAGGGGAGAACCTGCTCCTGAGGGACCCACTTCTTCTCCACCTTGGACTTTATTGACATCTTCTTCTTCCCCTGTGGCAGATGAATCTTTCTCCATCTGAGAAATCAAAGGCCAAGTTTCAAGGTTAGCCCTCCACTCCATGAACGGCCTTGATTCATGTATATAAGGTGCGAACTTGTTCCTCTTTCTTCTGTTTGAGATAATTTCCCGAGGATCATAGGCCCAACCCTTTCCCAGCCTTAGGTCCATGCCTTGCAACAGTTTCTCGACAATGGGAAGGGCATGTCTTGAATTCACAACAAAAGGGCTGATTGTGATGGGGAGTCTCAGGATGAAACCCTTCTTTGCCGGGACAAAGTGGAGTTGGTCAGCCTTGAGGGTCTGCCGAATGTACTCCAGTGCGTAAACTCGTCGAACAGGAAACATAGGCAGCTGGTAAGGGGAAACCTCGGCTTCGTAGACCCGAATTTTTGTGTAATTGTCAAATAGATACCAATCCCTAGTGCTTTGGGATTTTCCGGCTTGTAGCCAGCTCTTCATTTCAGGAAAAACTCTAGGTGAGGGTGAATCATGGATAATAGTATAGGCAATGGACATGAACTCATTTACGAACCTGGAATAACCCTCCCCCTTAGGCAATTTGCGTACAGAATAATTCCAGCCAAAAACTGGTCGGGGTTGGGAATTCTCCTCATATAACCTATCTAAACCCAAACCCTCAAACTTATCAGTGTGCTAATGTAGGAAAAGATAGAAGACCATCGAAAAAAAGCGGAAGTGACTGGTTTCTGAAAGCTCTTGGAACTGGGTCCGAATGGTAGCAGCAAGGAAGCCAGGGATATCTAACACTACCCCCTTTTGCAACATTAGCCACAAGAAATAAACACATACCTTGGTGATTTCCCCCAAAGCGCCTACACCTAAAAGACCAGCGATGAGGGCAAGGATAGGCTGTACTTCCTCTGTGAACAGACTCAGTGGGAAAGGCTCTGCAGCAGGAAGAGACGTAGCCTGGTTGCTGGTGATGGAGGAAATGAAGTCGTTTTGGTGCTCCCATGTCTGTTTGGTGAACTGGGAGGTTAAAGCCACTTCACTGAAACTGATATATGTGGCGCTGGTGGGAAAGCGGAGGGCTTGCCTGATAATGTCGGGGGAAAGAGAAAAAATCTTATTCCCCTGAGGAGAAGTAAATGTGCCTTGACTCTCGTCGTAAGCATCTCTGAGCCAGCAAATAAAATCAACCATAGGGTAGACTGGAGGGGTAATTTTATGGTATAGACCAGACATAACCACCCAGTATCGGTCTCTATTCCCAATATGTCGTCTAAAAATCTTGGGTTTAATGTTGATGATGTGAAAAGGGTATTGGGGATCACAGATTTCGACTTGCTGGTCGATGAAAGGCTCGAACCCGGGTGGGTTTCTAGTTTCTCAGACCTTAGGGGTTTCTGGTTCGTCTTTCTTGGGCGTGCCCCTTCCCATGACTGACATATAAAACTTTTAAAAGACGAAAGGAAAGCAGAGGGAAAATGAGGGACGAAATACCTGTGCAACATGGAAATATGTTTAGGAAAACGACGTGGGGGGTGTTGATAGCGACTGAGTAGACCTTGGCACTGGTTCCCACTTAGTTTATACCACAGCTGAAAAATTTGCGACTTTTACTGGAGTAAAATACGGGGAGACTGTTATCTTACGACTGAGCGTCCTGAGGTAAAAAGGGTGGATAGGTAAAAAAAACAGGGGGAAAGTGTTGTAAGGACACTGACAGTGAAGCACGCGGCACGTAGGGATTGTGTGTCAGTTGGGAACAGGTGAACACCGCGTGCCGAGTTTAATAATGGTACGGGCCTTGGTATCAGCTCACCTAGAAACTTACCTTACCTTTCTGCTGCAATAAACCATACGATTCTTGGAACATCTCATTCGTAGGACGGGTTAAATACACAACATACCAGTTTTTAGGGCCCACATTCCGTTCTGCCACGTTACTGAAATCCCCATTTCTTTGATCTGCCACGTAGCTCTTTACCTTGGGCCCGCCCCGTGATGCTTCAATATAATTCCGCGGGGGTATGGGTCTGTCCCCCCTTCCGCCTCTCAACCCCCGCAGAAATTCCCATATGGAGAATTCCCTCTCGTGCCCATTTGGTACGCGGCCAACTTTTAAATTATTTCGTTTTGCATCCTTTGTACCATATCTTTGCACTTTTTGAATTACCGTTCCCATTTTTGCTTTATATTTTGACCTTTCTCGTATACATGTTTTGTTTTAAGCGCAATACTTGTTACATCTTCGTCTTCTTTTCAACCAACCTTTTAAATGTTTCATCATCAGCCATAACAGTCGATACAAATCTATCCAAAGGTGAATTCAGAAAAATGACTGATGTTACTTTATGATCAACATTGGCTCCACCTGGGGACAACACGTTCATTCTTGAGCGTGTCGAGAACTTCGCAGACCACCTGTTCTCTTCTGTGGACACCGTTTCTCTTCATGATTCATTACCACACACACATATTTCAAGCAAGGGTAAAAACATAAAATAATATACAATATGGTACATCAGGCTCTCCCGGCTCGACTTAGAATTGAAAATAAGGCTTGAAAAACTGACCGTTCACAGGGGTGTCGAGCAGATCTCCTTGTAAATTTTCCAATCTGAAGGTATTGTTGCCACCTTTCTCTATAATTTTGAAAGGGCCAAACCAGAGGGGATCGAATTTTCCGTGTTTCCCTTTGTCTGTCCTTCGAATGTCCCATATGAGAACCAGATCTCCTACCTGTAACTTTCTGTCTTTGGCATGTTGGTCGAAAAGGTCCTTCATTTTCTCCTGATATTCAATTAGCTTCTGACTCACCTGATTTCGCGTTTCTTCTAGCTCCACCAACTGATTAATCCTCCTGGTTACATCATCAAGCTCCTCTTGACTTTCTTGCATGAACCGAGCTACTGGTAAAGTCAGCTGCACAGGAAAAAATGCTGCCCTCCCATAAACTAATTCGTATGGGGACTTCCCATTTTCCCTCTTGCTAGTAATTCTGTTTGCCGACAGAGCGAATTTCAGCTGAGAATCCCAATTTTTCTGATTCTCGTTGATGGTCTTCTTTAGTGCTCGGACTAGAGTTTTATTTGAGGATTCTGCCAGGCCATTTCCCTATGGGTAATAGGCTGTAGAGTGACCCAGTGCAATATTATACTGTTGACAGAAGTTGACAAACTTTGTGGATTTAAAGGCCTGTGCATTGTCAGTCACTATCTTGGCAGGGCAGCCAAATCTGGATATGATATTCTCTTCCATGAATTTTATTACCACAGTGTCAGTTGCATTCCAAGAAGGTGCAGCTTCCACCCATTTTGTGAAATAATCCGTGGCTGTTAATATCCATTTATGCTGTCCACTTGAGGGTGGGTGTATTTCTCCTATGAAGTCGATTCCCCATTGCTGAAATGGTTCTTCCACATGAACTGGGATCATGGGCATCAGTGCCAACTTCTGTCTTTCAGCAAACCTCTGACATTTCTCACAAGCTCTAACTCGAGCAAACACATCTCCAAAGAGCTTGGGCTAGAAGAAACCAGCCTTCAGAATCTTGTGAGCAGTAGCTCTCCAACTGTAGTGGCCTCCACAAATTCCTTCATGAAACTCAACCATTATACTCTCCACCTCTTCTTCTGTAAGACACAGGAGTAGGATGCCTGAGGGATCCCGCCAATACAGCTGACCATTTGCAATAACATACTTTTGCGACCTCAACCTCAGTGATCTATACTTAGTTTTGTCACAAATGGGCGGGCAACTGAGGGTTAGGAGATATTCTACCATCTCTTTGTACCATGGGCTGATGAGGTACTTCATATGTATCTTCTGGGAGGCTATTTCTATTCTCTGTGCTTCTTCCTTTATCCCAGAATATTCATTTGCTGTCATAGACAAATTGATGTCCAGGGCCTGACAGTTTGATTCAGACAGGATCTTGGCTAAACCTTGTCCCTTGATTAATTTAGTAGGGCAAATATCTAACTCGTATTCCTGTATTTTGGCTATCCACTTCCCTCTTTTTCCTTCACTGTATCCATGTATAAGAATTTCTTTAACAGCTGCCATAGGTACAAATGCAGTGATGTGAGACTGTAAGACATACATACGAAAAGCTTTGAGGGATTTCACCAGGGCGTATGCTTGCTTTTCCAATATGTTATATTTCTGTTTAGCATCATGGAGCACCTGACTGAAAAAGGCAATAGGCTGTTCATACCCCTCTTTGTTTCTCTGCAACAGAACTCCAGCCACTGTATGAGGGGATGCAAAGGAGAAGATCATAAACGGTTTGGCATAATTTGGCCCAGCTAGCACAAGGGCTTTAGAAAATGTATTTTTAATCCTGGAAAAGGCTTCTCTTGACTCTTGTGACCACTTAACCTCATTATTATTCTTTAGCATATCAGTTATGTGCCTAACTATCTCAGCATAGTTAGGGATGAACCTCCTCAGAAAGTTTATACGGCCTAGGAACACCTGAACTTCCTTTTTATTTCTGGGCAGGGGAATACCGTTTATGACTTCCACTCTCTTAGGATCTATCTTTACTCTATCTCTGGTAACAATATGTCCCAAGAGCTTACCCTCTTCTAGTGCAAACAAAGAATTTTGGGGATTGAGGGAGAGGCCATAATTTCTGCACTTCTCAAAATTTCTGCGCAAGTGTTCAATGTGTTTTGAATCATCTTTTGAAAACATAGTAATGTCATCCAGGTATACCACCACGAACTTATCCTGCTCCCCGATAAAAGCAATAGCCATGGCCCTCTGGAAAGTGGCCCCCGCGTTGATCAACCCAAAAGGCATCCTGGCATACATAAACATCCCCCATGGAGTGGTAAAGATAGTCTTCTTTTGATATTCCGGCAGTACAACCACCTGATTGTACCCAGAGAATCCATCCATCATTGACATCCGGGACGCTCCTACCACTTTCTGCAAGATGTGATCCATCTTGGGCAGTGGATAGTTATCCTTTAAGGATGCTCTGTTCAGGTTCTTGAAATCAACACATAGCCTTATTTCTCCATTCTTCTTCCGTACAGGGACTAAATTTGCTACCCACTCAGAATATCTCAATGGTATAATGATTTTGGCCTTCAACAGTTTCTTGATTTCTTTCTCAATCGAGGGTAGCAACAGTGGATTTATCTACCTAAGCTTCTGCTTATGTGGTTTGGCATCTCCCTTCAATGGAATTTTGTGTTGCATAATACTGATATCAAAAGTTTTTAGGTCTTGGTAAGACCAGGCAAACACATCTTTATAGGACTGAAATAACTTCTGATACTGCTGTTTATATTCTTTTGGGACCTTCTTGGACAGCTTCATGATCTTGGGGCCAGCCTCAGTGCCAAGATTCAGATCTTCTACCTGATTCTCCTCCACAACTTTGTTCGGCTGTAGTGGAACATCGTTCTTATTAAACAACCTTTCTAAGGGCACTAGTTCTCTGGGAATGACATTCCCTTTCAACTGCAGAAATTTGTGACCAGCTACCTTTTCTTCCCACTTATCTCCAGAAGCATCTTCAGTCTCTTCCTCTTCACCACTATCAATATCCATGTTGGAAAATTCTCCAACTGTTTCCAAAAATCTCTTTACCTGCTCCTCATCTTCAAATACTTGCCAGTGTTTGATATTGTCCGAGATTGATGGCCTATAACGTACCTCAATTTCATATCTCAAAAGAGGATTCTGAGGTGGACGAAAAGTACTAGTGGCCACTGCAAGGGATTCTGCCATTCTATTCTACGCCCGGGGCATGATCTGAATATTAAATGCCAAGAAGAAAATCTCCACCAAATCCCAAACTTTATTCCTATAAGCCCTTAGCCTGGGATGTTTAGCTTGGCACTAGTTCCTCACCTGTTTGACTATCAGTTCCGAGTCTCCTAGAACTTTTAGACTTTGTATGTTCATACTCCTGGCTGTCTGCAGCCCCAGTAGAAGTGCTTCATATTCGGCCACATTATTTGTGGCTTCATACTCCAGTTTGAAAGATAAAGGGACCCATTGGCCTGCAGGAGAAATCAATAACACTCTAGCCCCATTACCTTCCCTGGAGTTAGCCCCATCAAAATGAAGTGTCTAGATTTCTGATTCAGGACTTTCTATGGATTGTTCGGTCTTGATCTGGAAAAATGATGGTTCATGTGCATACTCTTGATCTTCCTCCAGCATTAAACATGAGAAATACCCCTCCATGCTATAAACAGGACAATTAACTGAATCATCTGCCTTAGTAACTGTCTTGACAAATCTGGTTTCCCGGTACAGCCTCCTCTCTTGACCACCAAACACAGGGATAGTGGCATAGGTTAGGTCCAGCTTGATCGATCCACCAATTTTGGTCCCCTAAGATCTTGACAGTAGCATGCCAAAGCAAGCTGGAATGTCAGCCACCACTATATCCATCACTACACTTTTTGCTGGGATCTGAGCCAAGTTAACCACCGAGTCTCTTATCATGCCCAGGCACTTAACTCTTTTGGAGTCAAATGAATAAAGGTCTTTGTATGGGCGGGTGATCTGTAGTCCTAGTTGCTCCATGACCGAGAGGGGTAAAAGATTATGAGAGGCTCCCGAATCTAACATGTAGTTATGCAGCAGCAGGTCATGTATTACTAAAGACACATAAAAAGGGGGAGTGGCTGCATCCAATTCTTCGACGTGTGGGCCAAAAACAACCATAGGTATTTCTTCTTGAAGGTTCAGACTGTTTGGAATGTTTATTACTTCTGGAGGGAGCATAAAGGACGTGACCTGGGACTGATATGCGGGTTGTTTTAAAAATTCGGTCAAGGGAACTGGGATTTTCACCTTCTCAAGCTCCTTTTGCAAGCTGAAGGCAGAGGAGGACTTATCTACTGACACCTCTTTTCGTTCTTTATCTTTGGAGTCTTTGTTCTAAGGGGAAGGTTTGACTTCTATTAAGGTTGGCTTGACACTGGGGGGTGTAGCCACTTGTGAAGATGAAGGAATTTGATCAGCAGACTGTAAATATTGGTTAAGGGGGCTCTTACCTTTGTCCGGGGTCTTTTGAGGAGTTACTTCCTTTTGAGCAGGTGCTTCTTCCTGGGGTGCGTCCTCCTCTTGGTCCTGAGTGCGAGTTCTCTTTCTGGAAGATATGAGGTCATATCTTCTATTGAATTGAGCTTGCATCAAATCGACGAACTGCTTGCAGTAGTCATCAATCTCAGGATCTTCAATGTCTTCACTAGCTTTCCCTTCTGTGTGTGCCTGCACCTCCACTTCGTCACTTTCATGCAAAGGGCATTCAATCTAATCACTGTTTGAGAAAGCAAGGTATGCCTCTTCTTGCTCATAAGCAGTGTCTTTGGTAGAACCCTCTACTTTCCCTTCCAAGTATAGAGGGTGTGGTACCTGATCTTGCTGCTCCTTTTGTCCTCTTTGCAGTATCTGCAAAGGTGGTTTTTTGTATTGAGGGTTAAAGCCTCTGTTTGGAGCATTTTGAAAATTCTTGGAGGATGAATTCTTTGCCTCCATTTCAAGCTTTACCAGCTTGCTTGAGAGATTCTTAATCATCTTGTTCATCTCCTCAATCCTGTCATTAGCTGAATCTCTATCTTGGCTCGAGGTGGATACCTCTTCCTTTCCCCTTCTTCTCGTATCCTGCTTAGATTTTCCCTTGGATTTACCAGTGGAAGCAAATTTTGCCTCAAGCTCCAGTGCATCTGTCTGAGAATCATCCAGAGTGGCTGGATTTCTTTCTCTCAGAGAGAAGCCGAATCTCGAGTCGAAGGCTACCACAAACACAAATTTGGCAGCAGTCTGATGTGGTTTCATTTCGGTGGGAAGGCTCAGGTACAACTTGTTAAATCTCTTAATAAACTCGACCACCCCTTCATTGTGTCTTTTCTTGAGTGAATTAAACTCAGTCAGACAATGTCTGTGGTCTTTCTTCACTCCCCATTTTTTGAGAAAAGTGTCTTCCATTGCTTCCCACGTGTTTATAGAACGGTCTCCCACTGTCTTGAACCACTATCTGGCTTCACTGTCAAGGGATTGGAAAAATATTCTTAGGACTACGTCAAGATGTTCCACGTTGAAATTTTCTGCGAAGGAGCAGAAGACTTCAAGGTGTTTTTGAGCTTCGATCTCGTTCTCTCCATTGAAACGAGGCAGGATCTTTAGATAATCTTGTGGCAGGTCGTTCAACACTTGAGGTAAAGCTAGGGGGGCATATTTATTCAGCAAGACGCCCAAAACATTTGCCATTGGAGGAGGAGGTGGAGGTAACAGAAGGTTTTGCTGTGTAAGCGGAGGAGGAGGTAGAAGTGAGGTGTGGATGATGATGGGAATGTAGTGAACAACAGCTTGGGATGATGGAGATGAAGGCGGAGTATTAACAGCAGATACTTTAGTGACTTCTTTGACTTCTTCGGCCTCTGGAGTGGGGTGAAATGTATAACGGGTGGTATCTATGGATTCAGCCTCGTCCTTGACTTGGATATTTCCCAGAGGTAAGCTATCTGTGTAGTAGCCGGTTTCTCCCATAGCGGAGTCAGAACCTTGTACTTGGGCCACTTGAGAAGAGAAAGAAGGAAAGTCTTCTACAGAGAATTGTGGAATCTCAGTATGGATAAATTGTCTCTCCCTCCAATTTCTTCTATGTAAAATTCTCTCTGGGTCAGACACAGAGGGTGTCTTTGGCTGAGACGTATCTGACCTAAGGTGTGGCTTCTAAGGAGCCAGGACTGCAATTAGATCTATCTAAAAATCGAATGTGGAGTCGCCAAGGTGAGGGATATACAACTCTCAACTCTCCATGCTCACCTAATTGAAGAGTGAATAGGGTCTTGTCGAGGCCCAGGGATTTCAATTTTTCTCAACTTCGTTCCCCGGCAACGGCGCCAGAAATATGTTGTCAATCCTAGAGATAGCCTTGAGTTGTGAAACACCAGTGCCTAGGACATCTTATATAGCAAGGAGAAAAATGATATGACAGGGATAATTAGTAAGACAAAGCTCTCATGCTGTTTCTTGTAGCAGGTAAATTAATTGGAGCGGGACCAAAACTTTCAGAAGTTTGATACAGAGAGAGAGAAATATTGCAGAGGCAAGATATGAAACTTTAACACAAATTGTATCAGACAATTCAAAGGCAGCTTTACCGCAAGGAGGGCTGGATTCTAAATACTTCACAGAGATTGATAATCATGAAGTATCTACTGCATATGTAGAATAAAGAAAATACTGACTACTGTTAAGACAACATCTAGAAATATATACCAGCATGTAGTGGGCTTATGAAATTAAGAATCCACACATGAAGATAACATTTGTAAATAACATCTCATAACAGCCAGTATAGCAGAAATACGGATGAATTGAAAATGAAACAGTATATCACACCTGAGCATATTTAAAGTGCCGAAAAGATTATGACATAAGTATCAACAAGGATAAATTTATATCATAAACAGTGGGCTACTCACATTCCAGAACGTGATACAAGATAAATGGATGTAAATGAAATTGACGGCTAAGTTACAACACATAGGAGAAAATTACACAATATAAAGCACCAAGACCAAAATCCTCATTAAAGATCAAACTCATTTTCATTGAAACCCAACGGGCTCTTCACATTCGTATTAAAGCTTTCACAGAAATGCATACAAGAAAACTCTTCTACAGTCAATTCTTCAGAAAATTTGGAACCTGTTTTTCTCTTTGGATCTTTCTTATATAGACATCTTCATAACTGAGCGGGAAGATATTTTTGGGAAAAATATCTTCCTCGCATGACCAGAATTTGTTAAAGGTATTTATCAAAATAAAAAAATTTATGATGAGGAATAAAGGCCTCTCATCATGGATAGTCAAGCACTCGGCCGTTTTTAAAACAAAATTTTAAACAACAGTCTGGTAAAAAGTAAAATGCTGAAGTGGAACATGAAGCCCACTTGAAACTTGAAAAGTAGCTAACTAAGTAAAAAGTAAAAATGCCACTGAGGCCGAATCATGAGTTGACAGCGTTTCACAGATGTGAAGGGGTTGAGGCAGTTGCCGACACTGGTGGTGGAACATTTGCGGACGAGATGGCGATCTGAATGGCAAACTGAGTGCATCTTTGCTGGCTGTCTGCTGATGGTTCAGGCATGTGTGTGAATTTTTCCACCTTGACATAGGCCTCCGTGAGGTTGTTGAAACTTGCCTCGGTGGGGAGCTTATGCTTAATAAGATGAAGGAGGGCGAACTCTTGGCGGAGGGATGAAACAATTGTTTCGGCCTTTAACCGAGCGGTTTTATCTGACAGGAGGTCCGTCTGGTCTTTTTCTTCCTGTAGACGTGTCTTATATTCTGTCAACGGTCATAGCATAGAAGGAGTGGTTGGGTCCCAGCAAGAAGGAAGTCCAGCTGTTGTAATCTTGTCCCATACTGCATCGAACCGACCCACGTTTGCTACCACCTGTTGCAGGGCTCTGGAAGCTGTAACTCGGGCTGCCTCCTTGTCGATGATTTTCTGGCATTCAAAGGCTTCCATGAATTGACTTGGTATGCCATGCTTCTCCACCTCATCAGATCCCAACTCTTTCAAAAATGAGATATAATTTCTGGCTTGCTGGGCTCTTTCAGATAGGTTGAGGTCTGCCTCCTGCAATTTCCTGTTGAGATAGGGTATAACAGATTTGTTTTCTCCCATCGTTCTTAGGAAACCCCACTGTTCCATCACTGCTGAGATTATGTCCAACCAGATTATACCTCTCGCTTCACTGAGGGTGATATTTCCCTTCATGCGGCTTTTGAGGTCAGTGATGGTTTTCTGCTGGTCGGCTCTTGTCTTCTTTTCCTACTCGATCTCTTTCTGCAGTGTCTCTATTTTCCTGCTATTCTCAGCTAGGAAATTTTCCAAATCAACGATCCTTTGCCTAGCGGTGGATGCCTGCTTTTCTAATATATAATTTGTAGCTTTTACTGCGTTTAGTTGTTCTGATAGTGGAATCGTCTCTAGAGGGGTTGTAGCAGGTGCACAACTGTGCGTGTCCCAGGTGTTGCCAGCTCCGTCAACCTACTCTGAAGAGTGGCGATTGTTTCAACCATTTTTTCTTTGTCCTCCCTCTCCTTTGCCAGTGTGTCAGCCAATTCCGCTTTTTCCTTCTATGCTTGTGCCAACTCGGCCGTCTGAACATAGTGGGAGGCCGGTATGCTGACCTTACCTTTCAATGACGTGACCTCCTTCTACAATTTTTCTATCAAAGCGCGTTGCGGGTTTGTTTCTCCCGTGTCCTTTCCTTTGATTAACTCCTGGAGGCCGCATATTTGATTTGCCCGGGCGCGAGAGTTTGCCTGTTCATTATTTAGGGTCGCCCTCACCTGTTCATGCTTTTTCTCCAGTTTTCTCAACGCAATGGTGACCTGCATCACCTCGTCCTTCAACATATCATCGACGACCTGGAACAGGTTGCACATATCGGTTGTTGGTACCTTGGCCATGTCAATTGCATGCTCGAGCACCCAGTAACTAGTGGCACCTGTATCGGGATCCAAGATGGCCTCAGCCATAGACAATACCAGGTGTTTTTTGTCCACATTCATGGTGGTGGAAATCCTGGTGTGATATTTCTCTACATACCCTTCCAGCTTGGCTTTGTACTTATCCCTGATCATTCTATTTGCCTAGTTCCTTGCAACTGCCCTTGGTGAGGTATGATCTCTGATGGCCTGTGAGACTTCCGAGAAGTCGGAAGAGGTGGTACTATCTCTTAGCACTTTTATCCCGGCTTTAATCTTGTCCAGTTGACCATACGATGTAAACGGTTCTAGCAGTTGCTCTTCCCCTATGACTTCTGCCTCACTGGAGGTTGTTTTCTGCTTTTTGCGAAGGGGAGAACCTGCTCCTGAGGGACCCACTTCTTCTCCGCCTTGGCCTTTATTGACGTCTTCTTCTTCCCCTGTGGCAGATGAATCTTTATCCATCTGCGAAATCAAAGGCCAAGTTTCAAGGTTAGCCCTCCACTCCATGAACGGCCTTGATTCATGTATATAAGGTGTGGACTTGTTCCTCTTTCTTCTGTTTGAGATAATTTCCCGAGGATCATAGGCCCAACCCTTTCCCAACATTAGGTCCATGCCTTGCAACAGTTTCTCGACAATGGGAAGGGCATGTCTTGAATTCACAACAAAAGGGCCGATTGTGATGGGGAGTCTCAGGATGAAACCCTTCTTTGCCGGGACAAAGTGGAGTTGGTCAGCCTTGAGGGTCTGCCGAATGTACTCCAGCGTGTAAACTCGTCGAACAGGAAACAAAAGCAGCTGGTAAGGGGAAACCTTGGCTCTGTAGACCCGAATTTATATGTAATTGTCAAATAGATACCAATCCCTAGTGCTCTGGGATTTTTCGGCTTGTAGCCAGCTCTTCATTTTAGGAAAAACTCTAGGTGAGGGTGAATCTTGGATAATAGGATAGGCAATGGAAATGAACTCATTTACGAACCTGGAATAACCCTCCCCCTTAGGCAATTTGCGTACAGAATAATTCCAGTTAAAAACTGGTCGGGGTTGGGAATTCTCCTCATATACCCTATCTAAACCCAAACCCTCAAACTTATCAGCGTGCTAATGTAGGAAAAGATAGAAGACCATCGAACAAAAGCGGAAGTGACTGGTTTCTGAAATCTCTTGGAACTGGGTTCGAATGGTAGCAGCAAGGAAGCCAGGGATATCTAACACTACCCCCTTTTGCGACATTAGCCACAAGAAATAAACACATACCTTGGTGATTTCCCCCAAAGCGCCTACACCTAAAAGACCAGCGATGAGGGCAAGGATAGGCTGTACTTCCTCTGTGAACAGGCTCAGCGGGAAAGGCTCTGCAGCAGGAAGAGACGTAGCCTGGTTGCTGGTGATGGAGGAAATGAAGTCGTTTTGGTGCTCCCATGGCTGTTTGGTGAACTGGGAGGTTAAAGCCACTTCGCTGAAACTGATATATGTGGCGCTGGTGGGAAAGCGGAGGGCTTGCCTGATAATGTCAGGGGAAAGAGAAAAAATCTTATTTCACTGAGGAGAAATAAAAGTGCCTCGACTCTCGTCATAAGCATCTCTGAGCCAGCAAATAAAATCAACCATAGGGTAGACTGGAGGGGTAATTTTATGGTATAGACTAGACACAACCACCCAGTATCGGTCTCTATTCCCAATATGTCGTCTAAAAAGCTCGGGTTTAATGATGCTGATGTGAAAAGGGTATTGGGGATCACGGATTTCGGCTTGCTGGTCGATGAAAGGCTCGAACCCGGGTGGGTTTCTGGTTTCTCAGACCTGAGGGGTTTCTGGTTCGGCTTTCTTGGGCGTGCCCCTTCCCATGACTGACATATAAAACTTTTAAAAGACGAAAGGAAAGTAGAGAGCAAATGAGGGACGAAATACATGTGCAATAGGGAAATATGTTCAGGAAAATGACGCGGGGGGTGTTGATAGCGACTGGGTAGACCTTGGCACTGGTTCCCACTTAGTTTATACCGTAGTTGAAAAACCTGTGACTTTTATTGGAGTAAAATACGGGGAGACTTTTATCTTACGACTGAGCATCTTGAGGTAAAAAGGGCGGATAGGTAAAAAAAATGGGGGGAAAGTGTCGTAAGGACACTGAAAGTGGAGCACGTGGCGCGTAGGGATTGGGTGTCAGTTGGGAATAGGTGAACACTGCATGCCGGGTTTAATACTGGTACGGGCCTCAGTACCAGCTTGCCTAGAAAATTACCTTACTTTTCTGCTGCAATAAACCATACGATTCTTGGAACATCTCGTTCGTAGGACGGGTTAAATACACAGCGTACCAGTTTTTAGGGCCCACATTCCGTTCTGCCACGTTACCGAAATCCCCATTTCTTTGATCTGCCACGTAGCTCTTTACCTTGGGCCCGCCCCGTGATGCTTCAATATAATTCCGCGGGGGTATGGGTCTGTCCCCCCTTCCACCTCTCAACCCATGCGGAAATTCCCATATGGATAATTCCCTCTCGTGCCCATTTGGGATGTGGCCAAATTTTAAATTATTTCGTTTTGCATCCTTTGTACCGTATCTTTGCGCTTTTTGAATTACCGTTCCCCTTTTTGCTTTATATTTTGACCTTTCTCGTATACATGTTTTATTTTAAGCGCAATAATTGTTACATCTTCGTCTTCTTTTCAACCAACCTTTTAAATGTTTCATCATCAGCCATAACATTCGATACACATCTATCCAAAGGTGAGTTCAGAAAAATGACTGATGTTACTTTATGATCAACATGATCCTTAACTCTTGGTAAGTCGGGTATCTCGTCCAAGATTGATTATGATTCATGTGTTCTACCACATTATTATTCAAGGTCATTGATGGGAAGATCAGTAGGAAATAGGATGGGTTGATTAGTAGCTCTCCTATATCACCTATTTGTTGATATCGGGTTGTAGTAGAAGCTCCCCCATGAGATTATGGGTTGAGTAGTAGCTCCCCGATGTGGTTCTAGGTTGAGTTGTGCTCCCTGAAGATATGCACTCCGATGATGATCCAGGTCATAGATCTAACTCCCCATCGATATTTCAGGTAGTTGCCCATTGACACATTTCCAGGTTTGTAGCATGATGACACATTTCTGGGTAGTAGCCCGATGATACATTTTCGAGTAGTAGCTTATGCAGAAATTTCTGGGTTGTAGATTGTTGACATATATTCTGGGTAGTAGCCTGCTGAGAGTTCTGGGTAGTAGCCCACTAATAGATATTATGTGTTGTAGCCCGATGAATAGAGGGTGGTAGCTTAAGCTCCCCTACGGTAAAACATTATTATTATTTTAGGTTCAATAATATTTAACATATGGGAAAGAGAAATCAAGAGATAACCAATAATTAGCAAGAGATGTACATTGATGATTCGAGATGATGTGATACTTGAGATGGGATGTATTTCATATTGATCGATGATTATGCACCTGCGGTCAAATTCCACGTTGGAAAACTCATATGAAAAGGATAATGATTGCATTGATTTCCTATTTTCGAGAGGACCAAAATCAACCAGAAGATCACCTCATTTGGAAAAGCAGAAGTTTGAATTTTTGAATTTATGTACCCACTCATGTATATTGGATTAGGTCAGCCCTACGCACACGTACCATTGGACATGTCAGCCTCAAAATCAAGTGGAACTTCATGGAATCCTATAAAGAGAAGAGACCTCAAGTTCAATTGGACACATCAAAATCTCTTCTCCTCTTCTATTTGTCTTGGATTGCACAAGTCTAATGAGGCAAGTTCAGACAAGGGTTCGAAAGTACAAGGCCAAAGCTCGCATGAATCTAGGGTTTTTGCTTCTTAGATGTTGGAAAAGTACTAATAAATTTTGTCTTTAGAAGCACACACCAAGTGGTCAAGGGTGCGTTTGGGAAGCCTTGGACCCCACACAGAAGCTAGAAGGGACTGTTCAGGGTTTCAGGTAGTCTGGTCCTCGAACACTCTCAAAAAGGGGTCAAGGGCGCATTTGGGAAGCCTTGGATGCACAAAAATTAGCCTTAAGGGTGCATTCCAGGGTTTGACATAGATTTGAGTAAATTTATCCCCAGAATCACGCAAAAAGTTCAACAGGGAGCATATAGGACTGCTATAGATGCTTGCACAACTCCTCCTCCATGTGTATGAGACTTAAAAATGAAAAATTCAGTACTCCTACGATTCCTCTTAGTGATAGTTGTGTTCTGCAGTAGGCTACATACTTTGACAATACTTTACAGCCCTCAGAATCAGGGTTTTGATGTTTAGGTTCATTTCATGGATGTTCTAGTTGTTGTAAAGATATGGATCATTGTACTCTCTTTTTCTAAATCATTCGATGACAATTTATTAGAAGAATAATTTTCAACGGTTTTCCCCATAGTGGGTTTTTTCCCTAGTCTCTGACCAATCCTAGTGTATCTATGAATGCATGCTTTTCTTCCATTGTTCCTTTATGTTCCGTTGCATTTATGATGATGTTATTGTTCTTTCTACATATTTTCATATGTTGATAAATAATGATGTAAATATAAATAAGGTTATGATTATGTGGGGTGAACTTATTGTGTTAATGATGAAATGCAATTATCAATGCAAATAACAATATATCCCTTTGAAAAATTAACTTTCCAAACAATTTTTTCCCACAAGGGAGGAGGATAGGCCCGAGTTTGACGAGAAATGGATATATAATGAAAATTTAGACTATAACTTCCCAAGGGGTGTGCTTGACCAAACCAGACTGTCTTCATAATTTGAAAGAGATACAAGATTATGGTAGAGAGAGTTACTAGTACCTATTCCATTATGTATCTAGATTCCCTTCCAAAATTTTGTCATCAAACTCCTTCCAATCTTGGTGGCCCATACAACCCATATGAGAAAATTCCTAGTTTAAAAAGTAAATTCAAACAGAGTTCAGAGCTTGGATGAGTTGATCAGATAGTATGTGAGAATCAACACAACCTATCCATGGGTCTTTTCCAAAAAACACTTTGTGTTGGCATTATGGTTAAAATATTGTCCTTGATGTCAACTTAGATATAATATGATTTCACCCCAGAAGTCAAATGTGGTCCTTGATGTCCACCTATGATTACATAGATTTGTTGAACTATTGCAAATGATATCAACTATTGTATAGGTATGGAAAAGGATAGGTATGAGGCTTTGAATCTTAGTCATAATATGCATGAAAAAGGTTAATTTTGAAAAACATACGCCAATCCTGTAAAGCAAATTTTCATACATACAAAGAAATTATGAAAAAGAGCCACGTACGTGACCCTACCCATGGAAAATAGAAAACAATAAGCATTTCCCATGGTAATATCCCACGTTTTGTGATGCCAAAATCTATCTAATCCCCGCAACAATTATCGACAATAAATACAAAGTATTTTCCCATGGTATTGGCAAGGCAAAGATATATAAAATGAGAAGGAGATCAAACATTTGTGTGTGTGCATTTTATGGATTATTCATCTGTTATCTGATATGGAACAAGTGTGCACCAGGGAGCAAGGAGAATGCTTGGATCCGAGAGATATGAAAGTGTATCAGAAAGTTAATCAATATGCTTGAATGATTTTCTTATTACAAGTGTAATTATGGGAAAATGTTTAAGTTGCTAAAAAATGCATGATCAACAAGCTATGATATGAATATCATATGCGGAGATATGCTTTGGGTGTGTATGTGGATGCAGAAATATGGTTTTATTGTGTATGCAAATGTTGAGATCTGATTTAGTTTTTTATGCAGATTCAAATATTAGTATGTTGATTTTACAATGTATCATGAAACTGATTAATGTTGTGTTTAATATGATCATTTTGCTAGACAAAGAATATGTTTGTAGAGAGGTTTTAATGAGTAATGTTTTGAGATACATGCATAAGTTTTATTCTTGAATACCACGTACGTATGCATATATGCTTATGAATAGTCACATATATTGTGTGAATAGTTGTGGTTTGTTTAATGCTACGATTTGTAGATGACTATGGGATTTACTGCTATTGATTGATGATTGACAAAGGTTGATGAAGTCACTGTTATGGATGATTTACTTCCAAGGTTTGATGAATATTGATTTGAGATTTGTACACAGTTTCCATGAATAAGTTACACGTATATACACGAATCCCTTTTATGACATTCACTTATATGTGCTGATGTGATTCTGAAAAACTATGAATTGAATGAGTTTCTATATTATTTGCTGCTGATTGTCAAGGATATATTGATCAAGAAATTTAGCAGTTGACAGTGTTGGTTATTAATTAGAGTTTGGTTAATGGATTTTATTTTATTCAGTGTTTGGTATTCGTAGGATTGATTTGGTTGTTTCTTGATATATTGGTTTGATTAATGATATGGTTGAAAAGGTGTAAAATGTTATTCAGTGATTTAGTGAGATGATTTGGTATTCAGTTTCAGTATATGGTTGCATGGTATACATGTTTTGGTTTTGATGTGTATTTGAGAGAGTTGGATCTAGAATGAAACTATAGAAACACCTTCCATAGAGGTGTTGATGGTTGGAGAAGTTGGTGAGGTTGTAGGAGCTTCCTTCCAGTGGTAGTCGGTAAAATTGTTGAGGGATTTGGAGCTTCCTTTTGGTAGCAGCCAATAAAATTGATCATGGAGTAATATTTTTCTCCCAATAGGAGATGGAGAAAATAGAGGTTATAGCCTCCTGTAGGTAGGATCCCGCGTATTGGTAAGAGTCTTCACCAATACAAGATGTAATAAAGATTTTGTTAATAATAAGAAAGAAGACAAAGACGAAAACAACAATGGTTTTCTCCAACATTGGGTTTCCACCTAAAATCCCAATGTCCTTATGTGTTGATGATGTGTTATTTTTTATTAGACTACTACTCATGGTTAATGAATAATGACTGAATAATGAAATACTACTGCAATGGTTAAGTTAAACAACTAATGAAAATTGTGAAATATTGGTAATCTGCACATATGTGGATTTCATTCACTAAAGGTGCGTACACACATGAGTTGTATGAATAACAATAGTGTACACTTCTTTGAATGTGAAATTGAATACTAAGAGAAATAACATTACTAATTCACCCCCTCCCTCCCTCTTAGTATTTTTCTAACAATCGATATCAGATTAGGCCTCTCTAGTAAAGCTTGATCACTTGAGAGTAGATTAGGAATCATGGGAAATAAGCACAAAAATAAGGTTGCACAAATAATTTAGTTCAAAATAAATGTGACATTGATAATGATGTATCAGATGCATTGGTGATATCAACAACCATAGATCAAGGAAAAATGTACTGAAGCAATTCATAAATTCAGAAGCACCCCATTTTCTACTGATCAAGGATGAAGAAGATAATGAAGATAGTGACAAGGGATTATTAGTTACTAATTTTTGTTTTAATTATAATCTTGATGACCATTGTATAAATGATTTCCCATTCCCTTGCTCATTTAGTGATGATGATAGTGAATCAATTGAAATTTATCTTTTCGGTATAAGTGGAAGTAATCATTTTGCAGAGGAACCAGATTAAAACAGAATGGCCCTAGAAGCATATATTAAAAGGCTTACCAATGAGAATAAATAAAATCAAAGTTATTACAACTTTTTTATGAAATGGAATATGCCTACAAAGAAGAAATTATCAGGTTAAGGACTCAGCTGGAAGAAGGAAGAAAAAATGAAGAAGGAATGAGGAATCAATATAAGGAAAGGGAAGATCAATGTCAAAGACTGGATAATGAAGTAGATTCATTGAGAAATTAAATCGGAAATAAAATATTCTAGCTACAAGAGACAACAAGAACTTAATAAGATGTAGAAATCAAGGAACTTAAAATAAGAAGCATTTATTACGAGATACTGGAAGCAGAGATCATCTCTCTCAAATATGATCTTGAAAATTGAAACAAACAATATGAGGAGACACTTCAAGTATTTTAAGAACAAGAAAATGAGATTAAAGACGAGTTCATTGAGTTGATAACTCAATTGGAAAAGACAAGAGGAGAAAAATAGGCCTAGTTATGCATCTTAGAAGGGAAATGATAAAAAAAAGAATAAGTAATTGAGATTTCAAGATAGTTATAAGAGATTGGATAATATTCTTAACAGTAAAAGGTATCTCTCCATTAAATCAAGCCTTGGTTTTCATGAAACTTTGAAGGGAGAATCTAGCTCACAAGCTTATACAACTAGTCTTGAGGTTAACAAAGAAAACTTTGCAAATTCTATTAAATAATTAAGAAGTCAACCAAATTAACACCCAAGAAAAGTATACTTGCAAAGGAAATCATTTTCTCCCAAAAATATAAATATCAATCCATTCTCTCCTTTGTTCAATGATGTTGAATGTTTTATCTATCATATGCTTGGACACTATTGGTGCTGGAATCAACACTTGGACTGCAACAAGCGCCTAACCAAACACATCTTAAACTCTAAGGAAATTTTAATGTTTTGTTTTATGGGATTGGAATATGGTATAAAATTTGATTCAATGAAGAGATATTTAGGTCCAATCCATAGTTCTACTAAAAGAGGGTATTGTAACTTGATGTGGTAGCAAGGTGCAAGTTTGTAGTCTATGAGGAGAGGAAATTGTAAGATGAGAGGAGAATGAGTAGGTCTGTAAAACATAAATCTATTGCATTTAGTAGAAATTCAAAAAAGTAGCAATTTGAAAATATTCCATTGAGAGAAAGCTATTTACAGTCTGACAAGATTCTCACTGAAATATCATGAAGAATAACTATCATGAGTGAAGCTCTTCCACTGTTATAACATATATTTTATCAGGAATGCTCACTGTGTGAGACTAACAAAAAATGATAAAACACATAACATGATTAAGAGACTAATAAAAACACATAATAGTATGATGATTTGCAAACTGGAACTGGAAGAAAGGGGATATGGAAACACAAGTAAATTAGACAATGCACACAACAAATTGGTAATAAGTCCTCAGTAGTATCATTCCATTTCATTTACAAAAAATGATTACAGATCATATAAGTCAAAAATCTATAACCACCAACCAACTTTGACTTCATATCAGTTTGGCATATATATACAAAACATGATACTGTCATCTTCCACAGAAAACGGTGGATCTATTTCCAAAACTTATTACGATCTCATGCAAGAGATGAGGCTTATCCATTAATCTTAATTACAAAGTGCTATGACATAATGGAAATAAAAACATTAAGGCTAACAATTTGAAGTGGTTTGTATGATGTGGTAGTTTTATGGGAAGACTCTTCCATTATGGTGCAACCAACTCCATAAAAAGTGCAAACAATAGTGAAAATGGTGTGTGGCTATTCCTTGAATGTTGTTGGATGCTTGGTAAAAACGTGTTGGTACTGAGAGTAGTGGTAGAAAACTGTTCGAGAGAAATTCTATCATTGTTCTGCTATTCCTTTCCCTTTTTTGGTTGAAAACCCTTTGTAATGGCAAAAAACCTGAAACTTTTGGATAAAATGGTGAAGGTTCATCTTATGAGAAATTACAAAGAAACCCTTTAAAAATGTTTAATTGATAGAGGAGACATGGAGCGGAATTAATGATAAGTGAGGGGGGTGATGATGTGGCAAAGAAGTGGGACCGATCGCTGATCGCAGATCGCGCATAGAAAGTTTTATTATGAAATGTGGGAGTCAAATGTTGAAAATGGTGAAGTGCGATGTGCGATGGGAGCGAAGGTGACGTGGCAGAGAATTGTGACCGATCGCAGATCATGCATCGGAAGTTTTATAAAAATACACACGCATGCAATCAACAATGTTTATAAGAAATTTAAACAAAATGACAACTGCTCCCAAATAATAAGCATACACGCAGAATTGTGGTTCTAGGACCCCACAACATGTTGACCAATCGGAAGCAATCGCACATCGGCCGCCCGCAAGTTTAACATTGCACTGATAATAGCTAAACTGTAAACTATGTGATGCACAAAATCACGCTGGTGCGCTATGCTGACACGTGCCCCTCGCCTCATCGCATCGCAAATAACTTAACATACCATGTGAGCGCCTTAACGATAAACCTTAAAAACTGCGATTTGCAAAATCGCTCCATCTGCGCTTTAATCTCCACCATTGATCTACGCCTAGATCTGATGGTCTTCCTTGCTTGCCCTTCACCTCATCACATCGAAAATCACTTAATATACCACGTGATTTCCTTAATGGTAAACTTTAAAAACTATTATTTGCAAATTCGCTCCATTTGCGCTTTGATTTGAGCCGTCGGTTTCTTCCCTTTCGGATCTGTGATTGGATCATGGCCGTATGCTCATTTTGCACATGGTTCTTCTCCGTCGCTTCATTCCTTAGTTTAATTCCTGGCGAGCTCCCTTTAAACATTCTTTGCTTCTCTTCTTCGGATCTCCCGCTGTGTTGGTCAATCTGTTTTCTGCAGGCTGCACTTTGCTTTTAAAGAACTATGATTAAAATAATATCCACGAAGCCTCAATTCGCCTGCTTTGAAAACTGATTACATGTTTACCTGTAGCCTCTTTTATGAGATAACCAAAATCTCAGTGAAATAGTTGTGCTTTTCACTGTGTGGACTATATGACTTTCATTTATGAGAAATAACTTCCTTTTATTGCATTACTATTTTGACAATGAATTTGCAACAAAGGTAGCTATTATTCCAGACCAGATGACTGCAACTTTATTACCAAAAAAATGACTAACCTTCAACACTAACATAAGTCAAAATAGAGATTTTAACTTATTTTAGGACTCTAAAACACTATGACCCCTGTTCACTTAAAAATACCTCGATGTTGGGAATCTTTTTAACTTTTATTGAAAATGACGCAAACTTTAGACATGGACTAGGACACAATAAAAATTTGAAAACAGTGACACAATGGTGATTACACCATTAACATTTTCAGTGCTTACAGTGGCTCCTATTGGGGATGAATTCCTCCCTGTTAGGCTTCAAGAACTGTAGACTCAGTGCCTCAAAAACTCTTGAAACTCAGAAGAATTCTTGAAAATAAATATTAGGACTTACCATTGACTGACTGGACTCAAGACTGACCATATATAAAGACCTAAGTACCATTGGGAATGGATTTTATTGACTCATCACACCGGATATTTACAATGGAGTGACTCAATTGACATACTAAATAAAAAACCTTTTAAGAAAATGACCATTGACTGGGCCTCCAGTCAGCTGATAATCATCCATATGTTTGAGCATAAAAGTATTATTCCCGAAAAATTCAACAATTCTAAGTGGCCCAAACCACAGGTTGTCGAACTTACCATGATTTCCATGGTCTTCTCTCCTAGCATCCCAATGCAACACCAAATCATTCTCCTGAAACAACTGCTGATTTTCTCTTTTATAAAAAAACATATTTGACTTTAGCCTGATACTTCTAAACTTTTTCCAGCAATGATTCTCTGATTTGGTGTGCCTCTATCAAATGTAGCATTCTCCTTTGGACTGGGTTTTCATGATAAACTTAATCTTGTAGGAACTTCATTATGGGAAGAGATAATTGCAAAGGCATTACAACATCAGTACCATATACAAGCTGAAATGGAGACATTCCAATTGATTTTTTACCACTTACTCTATTTGCGCTCAGTTCATGTATCAACTGAGTGTCCCAATTCCTCTTATTTTCAGGCAAATTTTTCTTAATAATCCTCACCAAAATTTTATTGGATGACTCAGCCAATCCATTACCTTGAGGGTAATAAGGCGTGGAATGAGTCAATTCAATCCCATATTGTTGACAAAAGTTATACATCTTGGTGGAGTTAAAGGCCATTGCATTATCAATTACTAATTTTTATGGATAACCAAATCTTGACATAATATTTTCCAACAAAAATTTAATAATTACCGTATCAGTAGCATTCTTGGTTGGTACAGCTTCAATCCATTTAGTGAAATATTATATAGCTGTAAGAATCCATCTATGTTGTCCTGATGAAGGTGGATGAATTTCACCAATGAAGTCTAGCCTCCACTGCTGGAAAGGAACATCTGCTGAAATAGGGATGAGAGGTAATGGTAGCGATTTCTGTTTACCAACAAAATTCTGACATTTGACACAACTCTTGAACTTGGAAAAAACATCAAAGAATAGAGTTGGCCAATAATAGCCATCTCTTAAGATTTTTTTTGCAGTGGCTTTCCAATACAAATTCCCTCCACATACTCCTACATGTATCTTTGTCATAATCTCCTGGGATTATGCTTAATCTACACATATTAACAAGACTCCAACATGATCCTTCCAATAAAGATGGTATTGCAAAATGCAATACTTCACAAAACTCAATTTAAAAGCCCTTCTTTTAGACTTCTCCGTTTCAGGTGGATAGTTGAAATTTAGTAAACTATATCTTTGTACCGATCTGAATTAAATATTTCAAGATAATTAGCAATACCTTCTCCATATTCTTCTTCAGCTACCTCTACATTCAGATTTAAAGCTTTGCAGTTGGATTCATCCATCAAGCGAGCCAAGCCCTAACCCTTTATCAATTTAGTTGGTTTGATTTCAACATAAATTCTAGAACTTTGGTTAGCCATCGTCCCCTTCTGCCATTTGTATCTAGCTGCAACAATACACCTTTAATAGTGATATCGGGCATAAAAGGAATTATTTTTGAATGCAGCACATAAACTCGAAAAGACTTCAAAGAGTTAACTAGTGCATATGCTTGTTTTTCAGTCAAGTTGTACTTGAATTTAGCATCCCTTAAAACACGAATGAAAATGAAATTGGCTGCTCGAAACCCTCCTTGTTCTTCCGTAGTAATACAATTGCAATTGTTTCTTCTGAAGCATATGAAAAAATCAGAAAATATTTTTCAAAATTAGGACTAATCAAAATTGGTGCTTCAGTCAGGGTAGAATTAATTGTTGAAAAAGAATTCTTTGCTTCATCTCGCCACTTAAATTGTACAGCTTTTTTCAGCAAGACATTTATATGTTTGATCAGCTCTACAAAGTTAGGAACAAAACACCTCAGAAAATTGATTTTCCCTAAAATGACTGCAATTCCTTTTTATTTTTTGGCAAACCAATATTCTGAATAGCTTCTACTCTTCTTGGATCAATACAGATGTCACTTTCTGTTACAGTATGTCCCAATAACTTACCTTCTTGGAAAACAAAAGATGAATTTTTTGGGTTTAAGGACAAACCAAAATTTATGCATTTGTCAAAAACTTGCTTCAAATGTTTCAAGTGATCTTCATCAGATTTTGAATATACTGTGATGTCATCCAAATATATGACCACAAATCTATCCTTTTCTCCCACAAAGGCAATATCCATTTCCCTTTGAAAGGTTTCTCCTGCATTCATCAAACCAAATGGCATTTTGTTGTACATGAATGTGCCTCGGGGTGTGGTAAATTTTGTCTTTTCTCCATCTTGCCTGTCAACTGAAATCTGATTATAGCCTGAAAAGCCATCAATAATTGACAGTCTTCTGGATCCTAAAACCTTCTGCAAGATATAATCCATATTGGGCAGTGGATAGTTATATTTTAAGGAGCACCGGTCTAGGTTGCGAAAATCAACACAAATCCTTATCTCTCCATTATTTTTTTGGACTGGGACTATATTAGCTACCCAGTTAGAAAATCTCAAAGGCAGAATTATCTATTCTTCCGATAACTTTCTGATTTCTTTCTCAATGATTGGGAGTAGCATGGGATTGATGTGTCTAGTTTTTTGTGCTACAGGATTTGAATCTGTTTTCAAATGAATCTTGTGCTCCATTATGCTCTTATCATAAGTTTTCAACTCACTATAAGACCATGCAAAAATATCAACAAATTCCTTCAACAATTTGATATATTTTGTTCTGGTTTCCAGAGGAAGGAATTTGGACACTTTAACTAATCTTGGCTGGTCTTTTGTACCAATGTTACATTCTATTGTACTCTCTCCATCGACCTTGCTTTCAGGTTTGAGAAAAACATCATTATTATCAAACAATATTTCTAAAGGAACTAAAACCTTAGGAATAAAGTTAGTTTTTAGATCGATAATTTTTTTCCCAACCATAATTTTCTTAAAAGGGCTACTATTTTGGTTTTCAACAATTTCCTGCTCATCATCAACTTGTGTGTCTGCAAACTCTTCTACACTCTCTAAAAATTTTTGAATCTCCCTTTCATCCTCAAATGCTTTCCAGTGCTTGATGTTATCAGGAATTGAAGGTCTTTTTTTTAATTGAACATCATAGTCTGCCTTGACATCTAGAGGAACTTTGAAATTACTAGCAGCAATAGCTAGTGAATCAACAATTTGATTTTCCTCTCTAGTGAAAATTTTTATTTTAAATGCTGAAAATTAATGCTCAATCAAATCCCAGACCTCATTCCTATAATTCTTCAATTTGGAAATTTTCACTTAGTAATTTTTTCTCACCTGCTTAGTCACCAACTCTGAATCACCAAAGGCAATTAGTTGTTCTGCTCCCAAATATTTCGCTGCCTTCATACCCAACACAAGTGCTTCATACTCAACAGTGTTGTTAGTGGTATCAAATTGTAGTTTGTATGATATGGTTACCTTCTATTGAGTAGGAGAAATGAGGAATACACCGGCTCTCGATCCTTCTCTTGAAGAGGCTCCACCAAAGTAAAATTTCTAGATCTGTGCTCCTTCTGAATGCTGCTCATTTTCACCTTGAAAGTGTTGTTTTTCACTTAATTTAGGCTGGAAATCATTATCATCAACAGAAAGGTGCATAATTGATGACCCTAATTCATTTTCTTCAGCATATATGGGATGGTTTGATAGATTGTGCTGATCACTAATGATGTAGGCCATTTGAGTTTCCCTATAAAACCTTATGAATTCCCCTCTAATTACTGGGATGGTAGCATATAACATGTCCATTTGAAGGGTACCTCTCAATTTCTTAGACAAATATCTGGAAAGTAACATCCCAAATCTAGAAGGAATGTCAGCAAACACAATGTCCATCACTAAGCTCTTCATAGGCAGCTGGGTAAGGGAAACAACCAAATCCTTAATCACTCCTAGACACTTGACTTTTTTGGAGTCAAAGGTGTAAAGGTCATGGTATTGCTTGGTGATCTCTAATCCCAATTCATCCATCACTTTCTTTGGCATGAGATTGTGGGAAGCCCCAGAATCTAACAGTAAATTATGTAGCAATTTTCCATGTATGTTAAGTGTCAGGTAGAAATGCGATGAATTATCATCATTTTGGTCTTAGACATGGAAACCTAGATAAATAGTGGGATGCTCATCCTCAAGGTTGACTGAATCATGAGCGAGAGGAGGCTGCAATCGACTCTTAAAAGATTCTTTATATGCTGGATTTTTCAATAATTCCGGGAGTGGAACTGGAATTTTGATTTTATTCAATTCAGATTTGAAACTGAAATAAATTGGAGCTAATTCCTTATTTTCTGCAGTAATTTTGACAATTGGGGTATAATTTTGAGGTGGAGGAACCTCATTTACCTTGGTCTTCTGTTTAGCATCTTGTTTATCTGAATCTAATTTTTGTTGAGGTTGCTAAACAAGACCTTTTGACCTCAAAGGGTAATTTCTATTTTGAACTTCTTGTTGTTTTTTTATCATTAGGTGCATAAATTTGAGCATTCATATCATCAAAAACAAACAAATCCTTGATTTATATTCATATTCATGTGATGTCAAACATGTTTACTATGAAGTTTCTCCCACATGGTTTATTTCTTCATTTTCTTCTTCATTTCCTTGTTGTTCTTCTTCAGAAAAATTATTCAAAGGAGGCTGAAAATTTTCATCATCAACATTCCTTCTTGGGTGCTGTAGGATTTTTTGAGGCTAAAAAGGCCTCCTTAAGGGAGCCTGATTTCTATTAGCTTCATTTTGATTGGCTCTAGCAGTTGGTTTATTTTCTACCTCTAATTTTGACATCTTAGAGGCAAGTTCCTTTATCAAATTGGACATTTGATCGATCTTTTCTTCCGCTGAAAGAGACTTGGAAGAAGAAGGCTTTTCTTGTTTCATCTTATTTTTATGTTTAGCTGCCTTTTCTTCCTCCATTTTTAATTTATTAGAAGCTGTTGAGAATGCAACAAGATGATGAGCTTAGTGGAAAGAAGTCGCCTTCACTAAGTGGGCCCGCAGGCTATTTTTGGCGCAAAGTCTATTTTTAGACATATGGATCATGTTCTATGAGTTGCAGGATGCTATTTGTGGATGGTTGGTCAAGTCGGTAAAAATAGATGGACTTCTATTTTTAGACATACTGGGCAGAATCTATTTTTAGATTGCCAGTCTAAAAATAGATATGTCGAATATTATTAGCTCTTAATAATATTTGGACTATAAACATTATCTTATCCTCTTGGAGCACTTCAGTTTGATGCCTGGATGTGGCACATGCAGCTGACAGAAGGAATTACGCTATTCCTAGGGTCTAAGTGGAGCTATTGCATGATGACTTCAGTTAGAACTTGATTGAGGAGTTGATGGAGTTGTGTTCAGTTTAACTCAGTTAAACATAGTTGAAATAGTTGTATCTAGTCGAACTGATTGATACACTAGTGAAAGTGGTGTGAATTAATTATTAATTAATTCACTAATTAATCAAATAAAGAACACATCATTTAACTTCAGTGCATGGATAGTTTCAGTGGAGATCAGTGGAGAGGTAGGTGAAAGAGCAGGTTGACTATCAGTTGTGACTATACTGGTGCATGAGTTTGCACCACACATTGATGGAGATGCCAATGAGGATTGCGCAGTACATACCAAGGGGATTTGAACTTGGATCTGAACAATTATTCATCTTGGATTGCGCAATAGAGGCAGGCTAACAGGTGGACAGGATAGGAGCATGTGTTTTGCTAGATCTGAGCTTGTGTAGTGTGTAACAATTGGAGATTGTGCTGAGAGCTTGTGAGGAGTTTGTACAATGATTGTTACATGAAATCTATCATTATAATATACAGATAGTTGGGGGTTTTCAGCTTTAAGCTTTCCCATAAATACTGTGTTTATATGTGTGATTAATCATGGTTTTAATGTGCGCATGCGATTGTTTATTTTCCGCAAATTAATGATCAATGGTAGAAGAGGTTATGTATTATGCATGAAGCTCAAATAGGTGTGATCAGGATAATATCGGTGAATAATTTAATAGTTATTCAAATTTCTACATGGTATCAGAGCAATATTGATCATTGGAGCAATTGCAAAACATTGAAGCGGTTGAGTTTTGTGCTGGCGGAATTTGAATTTGCAGTAGTGTTTTCTTGGTGTCGAAGTTGAGATGTCTTTCAACGGATTGCGATTGGAGTATGCCCTTGAGGACAGCTTGAATTATATTTCATGGAAGGACAGGATGGAGGCAGTGTTAGATGACAATGGGTTGAAGGATTTCATAGATGCAGAAGTCCAGAAACCTGCTTCTAGCGATGCTACTGCACTTGACGCATGGCAAAAGAAGACAGCAAAGTGTCAAAGGATTCTATTGGAGGGCGTGAAGGATCACATAGTATCCAGCCTTGATGGTAAGGCTTCTCCATTCTTGATGTGGAAAGCCTTGATAGATTTATTCCAAAGCAAGAGCGACCAAAGGAAGTTGGCGCTCAAGGATAAGCTCAGAAACATAAAGATGGAGAAAGGCGACAGTATGCCCAAGTACCTCACGAAGTTCATCCAATGCAGGGATGAGCTGGGAAGTGTGGGGGTGACTGTAGATGACGAGGACTTGGTGAGATTGGCTCTCCTTGGGCTTCCGAAGAGTTGGCATTCCTATCAGGATTCTGTCAATGGTCGGGAGAAATTGCCAGGATGGGAGCGACTTTGGTCGGATCTTGTGCAAGAGGAGATAAGGCGAAGTACCAGAGACGGATCTTCATCAAAGAACTCCAATGAAGAAAATTGCGCTTTGGCTACGAAAGCAAAGAAGGGGAAGAACAAGAAATCTTCTCAATCCGGTGCGAAAGGCAAGAAGCAGGACATGTCCAAGGTGAAGTGCTTTCACTGTCACCAACACGGACATTATGCCACAAATTGTCCGCAGAAGAAGAAAAATAAGCAGGTTGCAGGGACTGCAGCTGGAGAGGCCTTAGCCTCGCAGTTTGAGCTGGATTTTTCACTGATCGCATGCTTGGTCTCAAGTGTGATGGGTTCAGTGTGGTTTCTGGACAGTGGTGCGTCTTTTCACATGACAGGAGATCGATATTTGTTTACTGATCTGGATGAGAAAGATCTTGGAGTGCACATCGAGATGGGCGATGATGGTAGATACAGTGCGACCGGTATCGGTACCATTTCCTTTGAGAGGGAGTCTGGTAAACCCTTCGTATTGAAGGAAGTGATGCATGTTCCGGGATTGAAGAAGAATCTTATCTCTGTGGCGATGTTAGAAGACAAGGGATATGATGTTGTCTTTAGCGAGGGAAAGGCTTTCCTGCGCAGTAAGGCAACTGGTGAGACCCGGAGGATAGGGGTTCGAGTTAAAAACCTTTATCAATTGCAGGTAGATGGCTGTGCAGCAATGGCAGGCAAGGCAGAAGGAGTGGTGAGCCGGGATGATGGCGAGCTGTGGCACTGGAGATTGGGCCACCTTCACCATGGAGCTTTGAAGATACTGTAGGAGATTTCTACTGGGCTTCCTAAGGGTACTCTTGCACAGTCAGATCAGTGCAAGGGATGTACCTTGGGAAAATTTGTGAAAGCCACCTTTCACGAGAAGGATAGTCGCGCCACGACGATCCTTGAGAGAATTCACACAGACGTGTGTGGACCTTTCTCAGTAGCTTCGACAGCAAAACACATGTACTATGTGATTTTTGTTGATGATTTTTATCGTAAGTGTTGGATCTTCTTCATGCAGAAGAAGAGCGAGACATAATAAAATTTCTGTGAGTTCAAGGCACTGGTTGAGAAAGAATCGGGGAAGCAAGTGAAGGCTCTTAGGAGTGACAATGGTGGTGAATTCATCTCTGGCGAATTCAAGGACTTTTGCAGCATAGAAGGAATTCGAAGAGAGCTCATAGCACCTCATAACCCATAGCAGAATGGGGTTGCTGAGCGGAAGAACAGAATGATCGTGGGTGCTGCACGGGCGATGTTGCATGATCAGGGCCTTCCTATTCACTTGTGGGCGGAGGCATGCAATACTGCAGTATATGTGCAGAACCGTTGTCCTCACAGGATACTTGGCATGAGTACACCCGAGGAGGCGTTTTCTGGTAAGAGGCCTGATATTTCCCATTTGAGGATTTTTGGTTCACCTGTTTACATTCATGTGACGAAGGATGCCGGGAAAAGGAAAGTTTGGAGCGGCTTGCGAGAGGTTGGGATATTTGTGGGGTACAACGTACGCCCCACAACTATCGTGTGTATTTTCCGGATAGTCGCAAGGCGGTGTGCGACGGGATATCAAATTTCAGGAGGAGAAAGCCATGAAGTGTTTGCTTGAGAGGGAGCCACACTTGCATGTAGATGAGGAGCTATTAGTTCCTAAGGATGAGCCTCAGCATGTGGATCAGCCACAAGAGGAGGTTCATGGAGTGGAAGAGACCACTCATGCAGTGCCAACCATCAAAGGGCGGAAGTGCACTACAGAAGCTGAGCGACTGGCTCAAGATGTAGAGAAGATTGTAGGAGCACCTACATCACAGCGCAGATAGAGATAGTCACCTGACCGGTATACTGGATACATGGCTCTTGTGAGCAAGTGTATCATGACAGAGCCATCCTCTTTCGAGGAAGCTGTGGAGGACCCCGCATGGGTAGATGCCATGGTGGAAGAGTATGATTCGATTGTCAGAAACAGTGAATGGGAGATTGTCCCGAGGCCAGAGGGGAAATAAGTGCTGGGTTTGAGATGGATCTACAAAGTGAAGCAGGCAGCTCACGGGAGTGTGGAGAAGTACAAGGCAAGATTTGTTGCCCGAGGCTTTTCACAGATTGAGGGGATCGATTATGAGGAGACCTTTGCACCTGTCGCAAGGTATTCTTCCATACGGACGATTCTTTCTCTCTCAGCGCAGATGGGGTGCCACATTCATCAGATGGATGTGAAGACTGTGTTCCTCAACAGAGTCATTGAGGAGGAGGTGTACATAGAGCAGCCCGAAGGTTTCGAGATCTTTAGTAGCGAGTCGCATGTGTGCAGGCTCAAGAGAGCATTGTATGGGTTGAAACAAGCACCTCGTGCTTGGTACACATGGATAGACAGTTATTTCACCGGACTTGGATTCTCCAAGAGTGAGGTGGATCCTAACCTATACCAGATTGTGGTGGAGGGTAAGTTGCTGATCATTGTACTTTATGTAGATGATTTGATTCTGACAGGTGATGAGCTGTTGATACTCTCATCCAAGGAGGATCTTGCAAAAGAGTTTGAGATGAAGGACTTGGGCCTCCTTCATTATTTCCTGGGATTGGAAATTTGGCAGCACAGTGATGGACTGTTTGTTTCTCAAAGCAAGTATTCTCGGGAGATACTAGAGAAGTCCAACATGCATGGCTGCAACCCTGTTGATACTCCTCTTCCTGGTGGATGGAGGAAGGAGGATGCTACTTCGGCGGAGGTAGTGGATGCCACTGTTTATCGACAATTGGTGAGGTCGCTTATGTATCTGGTCAATACACGACCCGACATATGCTATGTTGTTAACCAGCTTTCACAAGCTATGGTTAAGCCTACCAAGATCTTCTGGAAGGCAGGCAAGCATTTATTGAGATATCTCAAAGGCACATCGGGATATGGATTGTGGTACAGACAGTCGGATGAGGTGAGGCTATGTGGCTTCACGGATGCAGATTGGGCAGGGAGCCCAATGAAAAAAAGGAGCACATCTAGAGGGATTTTCAGTATCGGGTCGACAACAGTTTCTTGGCACAGCAGGAAGCATAGATCCGTGGCACTCAGTTCAGTAGAGGCCGAGTATATGGCAGCAAGTTTGGTTGCATGCGAGGCTATATGGATGAGGAAGATCCTGGTCGGGTTGTTTGGTTCACACTTAGAGCCTACTATGATTTATTGTGATAATAAGAGTTGCATCAAACTCTTGGTTAATCCAGTATTTCATGATAGATCTAAACACATTGACATCCGGTATCATCATATCAGAGATTGTGTGCAGCAGAAGATCATGTTACTTTCATACATTCCCATGGAGGATTAGGATGCTGATATCTTGACGAAGGCGCTCACCAGGAGCAAATTCGAATACCACAGAGGTAGGATAGGGGTTGCAGATAATCCATATCTTGTTGAGAGGGAGTGTTGACAATGCAACAAGATGATGAGCTTAGTGGAAAGAAGTCGCCTTCACTAAGTGGGCCCGCAGGCTATTTTTGGCGCAAAGTCTATTTTTAGACATATGGATCATGTTCTATGAGTTGCAGGATGCTATTTGTGGATGGTTGGTCAAGTCGGTAAAAATAGATGGAATTATATTTTTAGACATACTAGGCGGAATCTATTTTTAGATTTCCAGTCTAAAAATAGATATGTCGAATATTATTAGCTCTTAATAATATTTGGACTATAAACATTATCTTATCCTCTTGGAGCACTTCAGTTTGATGCCTAGATGTGGCACATGCAGCTGACAGAAGGAATTAAACTATTCCTAGGATCTAAGTGGAGCTATTGCATGATGACTTCAGTTAGAACTTGATTGAGGAGTTGATGGAGTTGTGTTCAGTTTAACTCAGTTAAACATAGTTGAAATAGTTGTATCTAGTCTAACTGATTGATACACTAGTGAAAGTGGTGTGAATTAATTATTAATTAATTCACTAATTAATCAACTAAATAACACATCAGGTAACTTCAGTGCATCGACAGTTTCAGTGGAGATCAGTGGAGAGGTAGGTGAAAGAGCAGGTTGACTATCAGTTGTGACTATACTGGTGCATGAGTTTGCACCACACATTGATGGAGATGCCAATGAGGATTGCATAGTACATACCAAGGAGATTCGAACTTGGATCTAAACAATTATTCATCTTGGATTGCGCAGTAGAGGCAGGCTAATAGGTCGACAGGATTGGAGCATGTGTTTTGCCATATCTGAGCTTGTGTAGTGTGTAACAATTGGAGATTGTGCTGAGAGCTTGTGAGGAGTTTGTACAATGATTTTTACATGAAATCTATCATTATAATATACAGATATTTGGGGGTTTCCAGCTTTAATCTTTCCCATAAATACCATGTTTATATGTGTGATTGATCATGGTTTTAATGTGCGCATGCGATTGTTTATTTTTCGCAAATTAATGATCAATGGTAGAAGAGGTTATGTATTATGCATGAAGCTCAAATAGTGTGTGATCAGGATAATCTCGGTGAATAATTTAACAGTTATTCAAATTTATACAGAAGCCATGAGATTAGACTACACTCTAATTGCAGTCTGTTGCATAGTTGTCAGTGTTTGTGATTTCTCATCCCTCAACCATAAATAAAACTCAGAATCTGAAGCATTTGCAAAATTTATCATAGCTGTGGTTTCAGTGGGTTTAATTTCTTCAGGAATTTTCTGATAAATCTTATTAAACCTCTTAGTAAAATCAGCTAAAGACTCATCTGCCTTCTTCTTCAAAGTTTCAAATTCTGTAAGATAATAAACATTGCTTTTCCTATCACCCCAATGCTTCATAAATATCTCTTCTAATTCATAAATTCCTGTAATTGAATTTGGAGCCAAACTTCTAAAACATTTTCGAGCTTCACCATCCAAGCTCTGAACAAAGAGTCTTGACCTGACATCTTCATGTTGAATATTTTGATTGTCAGCATAACTATAGAAAACCACTAAATGTTCTTCAACAAAAAATCCTTCTCCCTCCCAGTGTATTTTGGAAGATATTTCAAGTAATCTCCTTGAGGAAGTGGATGCAAGGGTTGAGGGAGAACAAGTGGCACATCTCTCTTAGCCACTATCTGCGGCATCCTTGTAAGGGCAGGCTGGGCCATATTTTTCTGATGTAGTTTTTTGAGAAATAGGAATTACAATTGGTGAATTCTAATTCTAATTTAGGACAGTAGAAAATTGGGGGTCTTGAGCTGATTCTTTAGGCTTTGGAACTGAAAAGAGTGGGTTTTCAAAAAGATGAACAAAGGATGTCTTGAATTTTCCTTCAATAGAAGAATCAAAATCTAAAGTTGTCTCTTGAGGGGATGGAGTTAATTCAACCTTATTTTTCTGAGCAAGGAACTCAGATAGATTAAAATTAAGACCTTCAGGTACAATCTCTTCAAGTGTATGAGAGGAAGATGCCCTAACAATTGGATTTGGAGAGAAAGGAAAATATTTTTGTTGAGGGGTGACAAGAGACTGGTATTCAGGATGAGTATAAAGGAAATTTAAAATAGTCTTGAAGTCTTCTTCAACCAAAATATCCCTATCAAGAAAAGGTGCAATAGCTAATACTTGTTCTAGTTTCCCTTTAGTCAGCACAAACTCTTCTGATTTCTTATCAACACTTAGAAATTCAGTTTCTCCTTCTTTGACTAGAAAAATACTTATTTCATATTTACTAGGTGATGGGTAAGAAAAATTTTCAGCTAAACCTAGGTTAACAACGTCCACTTTATTTTCTAGGGGAGTAGCTTCAACTTGAGATTTTTCAACAGAATATTTTGAAACTAAAACCTCTTTAGATTCCAAAGTAGATAGAGGTAACTTTTGCTTTGGAACGTAATTTTTGTGTACCTTCTTCACTGACTGAGATGTGGCTTCAATTGATATCTATTTTCCTTTAGCATCTTTGATGATTTTCTCTGGGTCAGCAATTGGAGTCACAGCTGGAGATATTTGATTCCTCCTTGTAGAAGGAGGTCTTGAAACCCATCTTCCTCTTCATGCAGTTTCCATGTGAACATATTTGCAGTCTTCTTTAGGTCACCAATTCTTTTTCACCATCAAGAACTGATTATCAGAAATTCATAACAATATACTTGGGAGAATATTCGTTACAAGGCCTTCGTCTCCTGATAGACGCACCAAAAGATGTTGGTGCTGGAATCAACACTTGGACTATAGCAAGCACCTGACCAGACACATCTCAAACTCTAAGTAAATTTTAATGTTTTGTTTTATGGGATTGGAAGATGGTATAAACTTTGATTCATTGAAGAGAGATTTCGGTCAAATCCAGAATTCTACTAAAATAGGGTATTGTAAGTTGATGTGGTAGCAAGGTGCAAGTTTGTAGTCTATGAGGAGAGGAAATTGTAAGATGAGAGGAGAATCAGTAGTTCTATAAAATAGAAATCTACTGCATTTAGTAGAAATTCAAAAAAGTAGCAGTTTTACAATATTCCATTGAGAGAAAGCTAGTTCTAATCTGACAAGATTCTCACTGAAATATCATGAAGAATAACTATCATGAGTGATGTTCTTCCACTGTTATAACATATATTTTATCAGGAATTCTCACTGTGTGAGACTAACAAAAAATGATAAAACACATAACATGCTTAAGAGACTAATAAAAACACATAACAGTATGATGATTTTAATACTAGAATTGGAAGAAAGGGATATGGAAACACAAGTAAAGTAGAGAATACACACAACAAATTGGTAATAAGTCCTCAGCAGTATCATTCCATTTCATTCACAAAAAATATTACATATCATATAAGTCAAAAATATATAACCACCAACCCGTTGATAAGTGGTTGTCATTGATGTCAACCAAGCAGCACCAGGGGCTACCCCGATATTTCTTGGGAATTTTTACCTACCAAATTACTATATTCCAAGTCAAGGATATTTTTTATGGTTTCTTCTTGTCGAGAAGTTTTCGTCGATATATGGCACGCCACGTAATTCTTCACGGTTTGAGAGATATTCATGTTTGAAGTTAGTAACCACAGTTAGTGGGCTAAAACCCCATGGGGTTGTGGCATGGGTCATTGAAAAGTCAATAATTAATAATTTTTAAGCTCCTAAAATCCCTCCCATGTTCACTTGTTGAAGTCCCTCTCAACCTAAGCATTTATATAAATTGTGATCCTCTTATCCTCCTCATGTGGGGATTTCACTACTTGGAACAGGTCATCGTGGAATTTGTGCTATAATTTTTTTCTACGAAGGTAAGCTAAATTTTTTATGAGGCAAAGCCAAAATCCTGAGGAAGCCCATGTAAAAATTTAGATCACGGTGCGCAATATTTTTGGAGATATGATCTGTGTAATTTAGGGTTTTCGCAGGCTCCTGAACTTCATCTAAAATAGGTGACCTTGGGAAAATTGTCATAACTCTATCTCTGAGTATCGGATTGGAATTTTGTAATAAGTGGTAGATAGTGCAGAAATTGTGGTTTTCTTTGTATCAATTTTAGAGCCGAATGAAGAAACAGGGACACGTGGCACGCCGTACAAGTTCAATCTACTGAACTAGTCCATAATTAGGTCATTATGAGATATTGGGCATAAATTTCTCTTAAAGAATCCAAATTGGATCAGACCTGTGGCATTGGAAAGAAGATTTAGATGAATACTACAAGACCGCAAATCACATATTGTGGATCTGAAATAACATAGATACACCATATTCAATATCGAGCTCCTAGAAGGAAAGACAAAGCTAGATTATGTGTTGTCAAGGGCTGCAAGGACCAAACTTTCTAGGGCAGCAAAGCAAATCAAGGTGCAGTAGAGGTTGGCTCCAGGTAAGTACATTCTATATATGCATGTTCATCTCTCAATTGCATTAGGTTCTTTGTATTATAATTTTTTCTTTCTGTTTAACACTGACATATGCTCTGCAGGATGAGGTAAGTTTTGCTATTATCATGTCATGGGTATTTCCTTGAAGAAATTTTGTAGGTATTATATATTCATCAAGATAAGACTCAATGCATGATATAATGTTCTGAAGAGTGAGAAAGTGTAGCATGACAAGAGCAGCAATAAAGGTGCATAACAACAACAAGAAGTTCACCACATGAAGTCTTCACATGGGCAGCACTACATACAATCATTGTAAAGGTATCACTATACTGAGTCATTGTAAAAGCATCATTGTAAAAATTGTACAAGTGTATATCTACCAAGAGTTGAAGAGGCAATGTTGAGAGATATAGGATCATCATTAGGTGGTTGTGTCATAGTTGGGGTTATGGTCTAGTGTGTCTTCTTCTTCTACATCATTCTATATCATTGTAAAGTGGACCATTTTCCCTGGTTTGGGAGTCTGTTCTTCTTTTATTCTTCTATAGGATGGTAGGGTGGTGCTAGGCTGGTGCATGAAGTCACCAACAGGTTCAAGCGTGTGAAAAATTTAGGGTGATAGGGTGGTGCTGGGGTGAGTTGTAGCTCATTGGGTGTTGGGGCATCCGTTCAGTTGACTACTGAAGAATCTCGGGCGTTGGAGCGTCCAACTAGTGGGAGCTGGAGAAGAATTCTTTTCTAAATTATAGGAAGTTGGAGCTTTATTTTCAATTGGAGTTGAATATTAAATAATTATTAGAAAAGAATTCAAGTGGTTTTTGTCCCAGAGGGGGTTTCCACCTTAAAAAATGTGTGCATTTTTGTTCCTTTTGTTTACTACTATCATTGTACAAACACTGATAATAATTTAAGATTAACTAATGCTCTAAAAGATTAATAATAATACTAATTAAAAGGAATACTGATTCAACCCACTCTCTCAGTATTTCCAACACAACCAACTCTAACTTCATATCAGTTTGGCATATATATACAAAACATGATACTGCCATCTTCCACAGAAAAAGGTGAATTTGTTTCCAAAATTTATTACGATATCATGCAAGAGATGAGAATTATCCCTTAATCTTAATTACAAAGTGCTATGATATAATGAAAAAAAAACATTAAGGCTAACAATTTGAAGTGGTTTGTATGATGTGGAACTTTTATGGGAAGACTCCTCTTCTGTTATGGTGCAACCAACTCCATAAAAAGTGAAAATGGTGTGTGGTTGTTCCTTGAATGCTGCTCGGTGCCTGGTAAAAATGTGCTGGTACTGAGAGTAGTGGTAGAAAAATTTTCGAGAGAAATTTTGCTGCTATTCCACTATTCCTTTCCCTTTTTTGGTTGAAAACCCTTTATAATAGCGGAAAACCCAAAACTTTTGGATATAATGGCGGAGGTTCATCTTATGAGAAATTACAAAGAAACCTTTTAAAAAGGTTTAATTGATAGAGGATACATGGAGCAGAATTAATGATAATCGAGGGGGGTGATGATGTGGCAAAGGAGTGGGACTAATCATAGATTGCACATCGGAAGCTTTATCATGAAATGTGGGAGTTAAATGTTGAAAATGGCGAAGTGGATGTGCGATGACAGTGGAGGTGATGTGGAAGAGAATTGGGACCGATCTCAGATCATGCATCGGAAGTTTTATAAACATACATATGCATGCAATCAACAAAATTTATCAAAAATTAAAAAAAAACCGCAGTTGCTCCCAAAAAATATGCATACATGCATAATTGTGCTTCTAGGGCCCCACAACACATTGACCAATTGGAAGTAATCGCACATCAGCTGCCCACAAGTTTAACTTTTCACTGATAACAACTAAACCGTAAACTATGTGATGCGCGAAATCGTGCCGGTGCACTACGCCGACACATGCCCCTCACCTCATCGCATCACAAATCACTTAACATACCATGCGATCGCCTTAACGATAAAATTTAAAAACTACGATTTACAAAATCACTCCATCTACGCTTTAATCTCCACTGTTTATCTGTGCCCAGATTTGACGGTCTTCCTTGCTCGCCCTTCACCTCATCGCATCGCAAATCAATTAACATACCACACGATTTCGTTAATAATATACTTTAAAAACTGCGATTTGCGAATTCACTCCATTTGTGCTTTAATCTGAGATGTCGATTTCTTCCCTTTCAGATTGATGATTGGATCATGGCTATCTTCTTGTTCTACACATGGTTCTTCTCCGTCGCTTCATTCCTAATTTTAATTCTTGGCAAGCTCCCTTTAAACATTCCCTGCTGCTCTTCTCCGGATCTCCTGCTCTATTGGTCACTCTGTTTTCTGCAGGTTGCACTTTGCTTTTAAAGAAATATGATTGCAATAATATCCATGAAGCCTCAATTCGCCTGCTTTGAAAACTGAATACCAGTTTACTTGTAGCCTCTTTCCTGAGATTACCAAAGTATCAGTGAAATAACTGCGCTTTTCACTGTGTGGACTATACAACTTTCATTTCTAAGAAATATCTTCCTTTTACTTGCATTACTGTTTTGACAATGAATTTGCAACAAAGGTAGCTATTATTCTGGACGAGATGACTACAACTTTATTACCAAAACAATGACTAACCTTCAACATTAACATAAGTAAAAATAGATATTTTACCTTATTTTAGGACTCTGAAACATTATGACACCTATTCACTTAAAAATATCTTGATGTTGGGACTCTTTTTAACTTTTATTGAAAATGACTCAAACTTTGGACATGGACGAGGACACAATAAATTTTTTAAAACAGTGACACAAGGGCAATTACACCATTAACATTTTCAGTGCTAATAGACACATTGTGACCAATTTCAGAAGCAAACTATTCATATCTCAAAGATATTGTCTCTCCACAATAAGATCAACGATTTTGAGGTGCTCAAGTTTCTTTAAGGGTTATTGTTTTTCATGCAATGTATTTGGTCACAAAGCTATGGATTGCAATAAGAAAAATACGAAGCAAAAATATTATGATTCTCTTGCCCCATTTTCTGGTCATGTAAGGTGTTATACGTGTAATAAGTTTGGACATGTAGCAAATAATGCAGGAACAAGAGAATTAATTCATACAAAAAAAAAATAGATTCCCTCCAAAGCAATCAACCAGACAATAATATTGCTATCAAAATATCTAAAAAAGATGGATCCACCAACACTCATATTAAGTAGAAGGAAAAGGAACAAATAAGGTGTGGCCTTGCTTTGTGCACATTTGAAGAAGAAGATCAATGGTACATAGATAGTGGATGCTCTCATCACATGTATGTAAATAAGAGAAAATTTATCCCTCTCATGAAAAACAAAAATGGTAAGGTTATTCTTGTAAATAATGCACCTGCAAAGGTACTAGAAGAGGGCAGTACTGAACTCTATGTTAAAAGTACAAAAGCATATAATGTATTATTGGTTGAAGGTCTAAAGCAAAACAATCTAAGTGTAGGAAAAATAGCTGATAAATGGCATGTAATTGTATTTTCATCAACTGGATAGCAAGATGATTTGGAAATGAAGAAAAATTATATGTAATAAAAATGAATCCGAGAATAAATAATAGGTGTAGCTCCTCTTCTTAAGATTTAGAGTAAATGAAGATAGTCCCCACTAGAGCCTATTATATTTGATGCTTCTTTCTAAAAGGATTGTAGAAGTTTATGTGGAGCAGTTCATAGCTTGATTCCAATAAGGTCCACATGATTAGTGGTACATGATATTAGGGGGAGCTATGCATGTGTACCATTTGATGCAGGCCTAAACCTACAGCCCAGAATCTTCACTCTATTCTATGCATATAAGAATGCATCTCAACTATTTCCCCAATAAACTCAATCTGGCAATCTCAACTTTTCCAATTTCAGGAGCTCATAGGATTTAAAAATCTGATTCCACAATCAAATTCTTTTATTGTCTCCCAATTCCCATTCAATTCAAAACATTCACATATGGATATGTTTAAAAACCAACGTAACCATGCTTTAAGTCTCATCTTGACCACATATGAATTAATCTCCTCAATAAATCGGATTCCATTTAATACTCTATTTAAATAATATCATTGCAAATATTTATTATATCTGCACTTAACAATTTCCACATATCACAATTGATTCAACTATGCAAGAGATCAATCCTTTCATTTTAACAATAAAACCTCCATATGCTACAAGGTGCTTACCTCAACAAACACCTCTCAAATTCATAGTTTGCCCCAAAGAATCCAAACTCACACATTCGTGGTTAAGGTGGAGTGCGCCTGATCTTGTAATCTCTGTAATTCGACTAGAACTTCATAATTCTTCTGCTACATCTGCTTCAAGCACTTTCATCTTCTCTAGATTGATTTTCATCAGTTGTGTTCTCTGTCAAACACGTATTACAGCTCTAGATACTTTAAGTGATAGCATTTCAGCAAATCGATGTCCTTACAGCAAAACCATTTTAATCACATCGATCCACACAAGTTATACATCTTTACGGACTTACCTTCATAAACTCCCTTCAATTTCAATTGGGCCTCCTCGCTTTGCTGTGGTCATTACAGAACTCGACATTTACAGCTCCATGCTACAATTTAATTTGTGTGAATCCCTGCACAGTTTCCTATACGCAAATTCAATTAAATTCAGAACAGATTCCAATAAAAAAATTCTCTGCGCCCTTATGAAGTTCTGCGTTTCATATGACTGTGCATTTTATTTGTTTTTAAAACACCACAGCTTAACTCAATTCAACATCTGATCGAAATTACTGTGAGCTCACCTCATCGCTCACGATTCTCCCACCAGTCGATTTCTATCTGCAAACTTAATAAACATTCAAGACACATTAAATTACCTCTGCTCCCATTACAACTCGCCTTTAAATCGAGTCACTGTATTCACATTCAGACTTGCGCCCTTCACACATCGACCATTTACCGCTTGCCCATTATCTCTCAACAACCATCTAGTTGTTAAAAGCCCTTCAACACCTACAAGCCCACGAGCATGTATCCCGTTTATTCCAACCTCGTACCAAGACCAAAGCAAGCTCCATCACAAAAGTGTATACTCGCATTATGAAATACAGCAGCACTGTCTACCTGACGTAAGGAAACCTCCGCAACATCACGATCTTCAGTTATTATACAGTCCTCATTTACTACACTGTCAGTTCACACCTCAATCATCTTTCATTTTATTCAGCAAACGCTCCACCAACCTTAACATATCTATGGAATTAGCCATGAAATCGAGCCTTGCTGACATAAAATAAAATTCCTCTGCCCATTCAAACGATGGTGTTTTCTTGCCTGCGCCTACAATACCACGGATCGCCTTCAAATTCACTGCAAATTAATTTCAATCACAAATTATTCACACTGCATCTCAATCAATCATTGTTTGGTTTACAAATGGATAGAACTCTGCATCAAAACAGAACTCTACGCCATGTTTCATACAATGTATATTTAATTCTGCATTCGATTTTCAATCAACAACTTTCCTTCAAGGTAATTTTGTTCAGCTCTATAAACACAATTTCACAGTGCGCCTTACTACAAATCGACATAAAAGCATTCAGATTCATCATTACAAACATCGATTCTTAACTTATGTGCAGAGCTTGTCTACAAAGCTTATCCTATGACTGAATTTACCAATTCGACCAGAAACACACACAAAATTCCAGAACAAATTCCTCATTGTATAAACAAATGTAATCAATTTCAAAACCCTTTGTGCATGGCCAGATATTTCAATTCTGTGGCCCTTTACAATTGCTGAAGGCTTACAGCCTTGCTGTTCAAGCCTACTCTCAAACTCACACTCTCTCACAATCTCAATATATTTTTCTCTCAAAACCCCCTCCTATTTATACAATTTTAAAAGTAATCTAATTTAATGCTTTATCCCTTCAATTCCTCAACAAACCCCTAAATCTCTCAACATCCCTAAAAGAGAGATTCTTATCCCTAAGACTTAGAAACTAATTCCAACTTAGGATCCATCATTAATTCTAAATAATATAGAAACTAATTTCTCTCACATATACAATTTCTCACAAATAATTAATTAATCACTCAAAATAATATTAATATTTACATGAAATTTTAATATTTCTTCAAAACATGAAACCCCCTAGCTTAGGTAAAATACAAGGTGTTTTTCGGAGCTAATGCTCCTGCATCAGACTCCCCATGTAAGAAAATTCATGACCACCTGGTCATAAGTCTGGATAATTATTTCCTCCTGGATCCCAAATTTTATTTTCCTTGCTTGTCAATTGCTTTACTGCTGTTGCTATCTGCTGTTGTCCTCCAGGTTTCCATATTTTGTGTTGTAGTGCTCCACTTGCTCTGCCTTCCAAGTCTGCTACAGTCTTTCTCTGGTTGTCTTTCCTTTTCTTTCTTATTGCCGTCTTTCTCTGGGATTCTTTCGTCATCAGTTTTCTGATACTTTCAATCTCTCAGTCCAATAAATCTCCCGGCTGCTGATTTCTAGCTGTCTGCTGAGCTAAGACGGCTTGCTCAGTTTGTACTGTCACTCGCTGACTTCTTGCTTCTATGCTTGTTTCTGTTCTGACTGCCACCCCATCATCCATACCCTCTTGTCTTCTGGAACAGAAAACTTCTTCTCCCTTCATTTGACTACTCAACTGAGTCAAATGTTCTGCAACAATACCTGCATTCACAAAACACTTGTTAGAACAAAAATCATAAGGCATCAGTGCCTTGTACTCCTTTGTCAGCATTTCAGTACGCTGTTCTGAATTCTCCTCCACTATCAGCACATCAGTATGCTGATCCAAACTTCCCAAAGAATCCTCTGAAGAATTCTCAAGACTGTCAACCAGTCTTTCTCTCATATCATCTGCTTCCATGACATCTTTCTGCACTCATTTACTGTACTGAACTCTTTCATCTGCTGCAATCTCCTTGTCATACTCCGAATTCTCCAACAAATATTCCAACAATGCAATTTCTCTGTAGCATTGCTGAAGCATATCATCATCACCTGCATTCATATATAAACTTTCAGTTTGCATATCAAAATGTTCAACAGTATCAACTGTTACTTCCCTTATCTGTGCTTCAGACTAATTCTCTTCTTCAGCATCCACAAGAATTTCTTCTTGTACTGCAACAGCGTCAAGTACAAACACATCACTGCTTCCTTCTTCAGAGTACTTTTCTATACTTGTGACCGTTTCACAAGATTGCGCATCATCCTCAACAAAACCTGTAATCACATCACAACTGTCAGCTATAAAAACACAAGAGTTCTCACTATCCAGCTGATCTGGATCTACCCAGTAACTTAAGAAATCATCAATGATCTCCTCCTCTGTTTTATCAATGGAAACCTCCACTTCCAACTCAGCTGCTCTGAGTTGTGTACACCTCAACTGTACATCCATCATCTGCTTGAGCTTCTTCAGCTCTTCCGTTATCTGCATGTTTATTTGTCGATCTCTTTTCTGTTGTAGCCTCTGCCACTTCACTCTCTTCCTCATCAACTAACCCTGTCTCTGGCCTTTCATATTCTCCTACAACAACTCCATCAATAACTCAAGATGAATTGCAATCTCAGCTTTCTCTTTCTCGTACTCTTCATCAGTCCACTGCTTCAATATGCCATTTGTCTTGGCATCTCTCTCCCTCAGTTTACTGTGGCTTCTTTCTGAACCTCTTATCTGATCCTCCATGATCATATTCTCCATGAGTTGCACTAGCCTCAGCAACAAGCTCTCATATCTTGCCGCCACTTACCTCACCAAGCTCTTCTCACTCAGTCTTTTGGTAAGTACTGGTTCACTGCCTCTGGAACCTCTTGAGCATTCTCCTCTGCTCCTTTAGGCTTCTCTCATCTGCAACTGTCAAGAACACACTTTTCCTTTTCATTCAACCTCTGTTGAATCTTTAGGTTCTGCCACACGTCTAGAATCCTTTGCTGGACTCCTTCATCACCGCCCTTCGGCTGTGATCTACTTCTTCCTGCTGAGACTTCTCCACTATACCTGCAACCAAATTCTGCAAATAGTCTTCAAACCAAGTTAAATATCAACTACACAATCTCACCTTTCAAGATCTTGTTGATCTTGTTCTCCTTTCGCTTCTTCCATCCTGTTCACTTGCAATTGTGTATACTACATATCAGATTTAAAATCTGATCTTCATCATTCATCACACATTCAAAAATACATTTCAGTTCAACAAATCTTCTTGTCCTCATTCAGAAAATAAACATTTTTCATTTCAACAGAGCCAAGCTCTGATACCAAAAATGATGCAGGCCTAAACCTACAGCCCAGAATCTTCACTCTATTCTATGCATATAAGAATGCATCTCAACTATTTCCCCAATAAACTCAATCTGGCAATCTCAAATTTTCCAATTTCAGGAGCTCATAGGATTTAAAAATCTGAATCCATAATCAAATTCTTTTATTGTCTCCCAATTCCCATTCAATTCAAAACATTCACATATGGCTATGTTTAAAAACCAACGTAACCATGCTTTAAGTCTCATCTTGACCACATATGAATTAATCTCCTCGATAAATCGGATTCCATTTAATACTCTGTTTAAATAATATCATTGCAAATATTTATTATATTTGCACTTAACAATTTCCACATATCACAATTGATTCAACTGTGCAAGAGATCAATCCATTCATTTTAACAATAAAACCTCCATATGCTACAAGGTGCTTACCTCAACAAACACCTCTGCAAATTCATAGTTTGCCCCAAAGAATCCAAACTCACACATTCGTGGTTAAGGTGGAGTGCACCTGATCTTGTAATCTCTGTAATTCGACCAGAACTTCATAATTCTTCTGCTACATTTGCTTCAAGCACTTTCATCTTCTCTAGATTGATTTTCATCAGTTGTGTTCTCTGTCAAACACGTATTACAGCTCCAGATACTTTAAGTGATAGCATTTCAGCAAATTGATGTCCTTACAACAAAACCATTTTAATCACATTGATCCACACAAGTTATACATCTTTACGGACTTACCTTCATAAACACCCTTCAATTTCAATTGGGCCTCCTCGCTTTGCTGTGGTCATTACAGAACTCGACATTATAGCTCCACGCTGCAATTTAATTTGTGTGAATCCCTGCACAGTTTCCTATACGCAAATTCAATTAAATTCAGAACAGATTCCAATAAAAAAATGCTCTGCGCCCTTATGAAGTTCTGCGTTTCATATGACTGTGCGTTTTATTTGTTTTTAAAACACCACAGCTTAACTCAATTCAACATCTGATTGAAATTACTGTGAGCTCACCTCATCGCTCACGATTCTCCCACCAATCGATTTCTATCTGCAAACTTAATAAACATTCAAGACACATTAAATTACCTCTGCTCCCATTACAACTCGCCTTTAAATCGAGTCGCTGTATTCACATTCAGACTTGCGCCCTTCACACATCGACCATTTACCGCTTTCCCATTATCTCTCAACAACCATCTAGTTGTTAAAAGCCCTTCAACGCCTACAGGCCCACGAGCATGTATCCCGTTTATTCCAACCTCGTACCAAGACCAAAGCGAGCTCCATCACAAAAGTGTATACTCGCATTATGAAATACAGCAGCACTGTCTACCTGGCGTAAGGAAACCTCCGCAACATCACGATCTTCAGTTATTATACAGTCCTCATTTACTACACTGCCAGCTCGCACCTCAATCATCTTTCATTTTATTCAGCAAACGCTCCGCCAACCTTAACATATCTCTGGAATTAGCCATGAAATCGAGCCTTGCTGACATAAAATAAAATTCCTCTGCCCATTCAAACGATGGTGTTTTCTTGCCTGCGCCTACAATACCACGGATCGCCTTCAAATTCACTGCAAATTAATTTCAATCACAAATTCTTCACACTGCATCTCAATCAATCATTGTTTGGTTTACAAATGGACAGAACTCTACGCCATGTTTCATACAATGTATATTTAATTTTGCATTCGATTTTCAATCAACAGCTTTCCTTCAAGGTAATTTTGTTCAGCTCTATAAACACAATTTCACAGTGCGCCTTACTACAAATCGACATAAAATCATTCAGATTCATCATTACAAACATCAATTCTTAACTTATGTGCAGAGCTTGTCTACAAAGCTTATCCTATGACTAAATTTACCAATTCGACCAGAAACACACACAAAATTCCAGAACAAATTCCTCATTGTATAAACAAATGTAATCAATTTCAAAACCCTTTGTGCATGGCCAAATATTTCAATTCTATGGCACTTTACAATTGCTGAAGGCTTACAACCTTGCTGTTCAAGCCTACTCTCAATCTCAATATATTTTTCTCTCAAAACCCCCTCCTATTTATACAATTTTAAAAGTAATCTAATTTAATGCTTTATCCCTTCAATTCCTCAACAAACCCCTAAATCTCTCAACATCCCTAAAAGAGAGATTCTTATCCCTAAGACTTAGAAACTAATTCCAACTTAGGCTCCATCATTAATTCTAAATAATCTAGAAACTAATTTCTCTCACATATACAATTTCTCACAAATAATTAATTAATCACTCAAAATAATATTAATATTTACATGAAATTTTAATATTTCTTCAAAACATGAAACCCCCTAGCTTAGGTAAAATACAAGGTGTTTTTCGGAGCTAATGCTCCCGCATCACCATTTCACTAATTATACCTTGATGATGATTTAGATTATTCTTTTGGTGATGGTTTATGCTACTACTTTTGTATCTGATAAGGCTGTTGTCCTTAGGAAAAAATATGACATGTTTAGGGGGATTTACAATAGAGAAAAAGATAGTATTTTATAGGTTATACATGCTTATTACAAAGGAAATTCACATATGTATGTGGTTCTTAATTCAGACAATCACACATGATTCTTTGTGGTGACAAAGAAGTGGCACAGATTCAAGGGGGACTTCTCATATGCTCCCATTAGTTCATTATTTTTTATGGTTATGAAATTGGTTGAGTGCAGTATGTTGATGATGCCCTTATACTCCTTGGGAATTATTGGTGATGAAGGATTTACATAGGTTCAAGGGGGGCACATTCTATGCTTCCAATGGTTCATTGTTGGCATTATGGTTTTTGATGAGTCCATGGTCATTGTTGTTGTGATCAATCTTCCTACACTTGTTCTTCAATGCAATGATATGTTGTTGTCACTATATACTTCTTGGGTTATATGTGGTGAATCTATTGATGGTGCCTTATTATTGCTACTATTGTATAAATCAATATTCATGATGCATGAGGAGGATATATATCATGGTTTCTGACATGAAATGTTCACTATTAGACATGTTGCTGATTAGTCCCATTCTATTTAATGGATTGTGATTTCAGAGGTCTTATTTATCTTTACAGATGTTGTTATTGAGTCTCATGCTTATGAAATGTTATCAAAGCGATTTCTTGAATCCATGTATGTATATGTTTCCTTATCTTCTGGATGTATGTATCATGAAAATACCCATGTTGTAAAATTTGTAATGGGTGATTGATGTAATCTTGGATCATAGAGTCATTGGTTGGGATTGTTATATGGGAAACATGTGCTTATATAAAGTTATGTAATTTCTTCATAAATCCTTGTCCAATATATGCTTAGAGAGAGCATAGTCGGTATGCACACTTCATGGTTTCAATTAACATAACAAATTTATAGTATTGAGCATGACAAGGGGGAGTTCTTCTCTCAACATGGTTCTCACCTTTTCTCTTGATGTCAAAGGGGGAAACAACACTTCGTGTTTTGGTGATTTGTAGAAGGTTGACATCAAGTCCAAAGGGGGAGATTGATGGAATTATGGATAATATGTTGTCCTTGATGTCAACCTATATATAATATGATGTCATTTTAGATGTCAAATGTGGTCCTTGATATCAACATGTGATTACATAGATTTTTTAAACTATTGCAGATGATATTTATGATTTTATAAGTATGGCAGAGGATAACGATGAGGATAGGTAGCTTAGTCACAATATGCATGAAAAAGGTGAAGTTTGAAAAACATACGTGACACCTATAAATCAAAGTTGCGTACATATGCAAGATTTATGAAAAAGAGTCATGTACAAGCCCCTACCTATGGAAAATAGTAAACCATAATATTTTCACATGGTAATCTCCCACGTTTTTGTGAAGTCGAAATATTTTATCCCACCAATAGTTATTGACAAAAAATCCAAAGGATTTTCCCATGATATTGGCAAGGCAAAGATATTATAAAAGGAGAAGGAGAACAAGCATTTGTATGTGTGCATTTGATGGATTATTCATGTGTGATGTGATCTGGAACAAGTGTGCACCGGGGAGCAAGGAGAATTCTCATATATGAGAGCTATGAAAGTGTATTGGAAAGCTAATGATATGCTTGATTTATTTTCTTATTGAAGGTGTAATTATGGGAAATTTTTATGAAACCGGCTCACAAAATAGAATAAAATATAGATCAATGACTTAGAATTCAACCTCTTCGAGGGGGAAACCTCCTTTACATTACATAAATGAAAAATTCTTGGAAGACTCAAATGAAAAAACCTCCTTTCTATATATAGGAGTCCAAGGGGTCACAATATAATCCTAGTCAATATAACAATAATAATGGAAGGGCACAAAAATAACAATAGTGGGCTTCTATGGGGCACAATAATAACAGTATGGGGACTACATGGGCACAACGATAAAAATAAGGGTGCTACACTAACAATAATAAGGGGATACACTAGTATTATGGGGGCCAAACAAAAATTGTTTAAGTTGCTAACAAATGTAGGATCAATGAGCTATGATATGGATATTAAATGCAGAGATATGATTTGGGTGAGTATGCAGATGCAAAGATCTATTTTAATTGTTTATGCAGATGTTGAGATCTGATTTGGTTGTTTAAGCAGATGTAAAGATCAATATGTTGATTTGAAAGTGTATCATGAAACTAAGTAATGTGATGTTTAACATGATTATTTCTCTAGACAGAGATTGCGTTTGCAAAGAGGTTTTAATGAACAATGTTCTCAGATCTATACACAGGTTGTATTTTTGAATGCTACGTACATACATGGATATTCTTATAAATAGTCACGTATATTGTAAGAGTAATTGTGGTTTGATTAGTGCTTCTATTTGTAGATGAATATGGGATTTACTCCTATTGATTGATGATTGAAAAAGGTTGATGAAGTCACTATGATGAATGATTTATTCCCAAGGTTTGATGAATATTGATTTGAGATCTGTACATAGTTTCCATGAATAAGAAAATCGTATATACACAGATCCCTTTTATGACAATGACATATATGTCCTCATCTAATTTTGAAAAGTATGAATTGATGATGAGTTTTTGTATTATCTGCTGTTGATTTTCTAGGATAATTTGATTAAGGAATTTGGTATCTAAAAATATTGGTTATTTATTAGAGTTTTTTTTATTGGCTTTGATTTTATTTAGTGTTTTGTATTCATAGGATTGATTTGTTTGTGGCATGGTATATTGGTTTGATCAGTGATATGGTGGCATATGTGTAATTTATTCTCTAATGATTCAATGAGATGATTTGGCATTCAGTTTGAGCATATGGTTGCATGGTATACATGTTTTGGTTTTGATGTTGTTGGTGTCCTGTGTTTTGATAGTTTGGAAAATCAAAAGACAAGGCAACATCAAAACCAATATTTAGAGTCTTAGGATCTAGTCCTCCTATTCTCAGAGAGGGATATCTTGAATGTTTGTTTTCAAAGGTTTATATTGTGTGCTTAGAGTATAGATTTTAGACTAGTTATTAAGTGCAGGTGTTTGTTTGTTTGTTTGGTTGGATTGACACATCAGAACATGAAAGGCCTAGGAAAGACATATAGAATGGAGGAACATCTGGTTCATTGGGCAATGGAGTCAAAAAGAGGTCATAACATACTTATCAGGGCTATGGGATATTAGGGGGCAAATCTAACTTGGCCGCAGGATCCTTTGGTTTTTGGAATGAGATGGACATCAATGATTTGGAAAGAGAAGTTTAATTCTCAACAAAGGGAATTTGAAAACACAATTTGAACAATAAAGAGCTTTTTGATAGACAGGGCTAACCATGAATTCTACATATCACACCTTTAAGCAAACAATGATTTCAAAACAACTTTTAAAACAAAATCTAAGATTCGGGGAACACCCTATTTCCTCAAAGATTTTATTTCAAATGATTTAGAAAACATAAAAGATTCACTGATAATTACAGTCATAGAAGAGGGAACACCTAACACATCTATGATAACAACTAAAAAGACCTTTGAGACAACTATTTAAGTAAGGACAAAGGGAAAGATCAGAACAAACCTCCTTGACTCACTGTAAACATAAAACTACAAAGGGAGACTTCAATAACAGTTTTAAAGCGGCAACAGACAAGCAGGGAGAACCATAAATCATGTTGAAACCAACTATTCAAACTATTAAGGAAATAAACAAGCATGAAGACTAAAGAGAGAGATTAAAGACTCTAAAATACTTCAGCAGAAGAAAAAATAAAACAGTGAAGGATGAACAGGTCTAAGGTGCTTCCAGGAGTCATTTCTTAGCCTAAAACTTTCAACCTACTATAGTAAGAAATTATGGAACATAATGAAAACAGGGGAAAAACATAAAACAGTTCAGAATACTTCACCAATAGCCAAGCTCATGGATCCGATGATAGAGCCTTCACAGTAACAAGCATGCAACAACATCATCAGGGCTTCAAGACTTAAAATTCTTCTTGAACTTCAACAGACTATATATTATTTCAGAGAGTTCCAATATTACAACTAGTGATCAACCAACCCCTCACTCATCTTCTCCAGAAGTATATATAGAAGAATGAGGAGGTGAGATCTGATAAAATATTTCAAAACTAATTAACACAGACTTAAATGGCTTCTTGGCCCTTGGGGGGCTCAATGAAGAAACTTACATAAATATCCTCTGTATTAAATGATTTACATCAAAGATTAAGCTCGGTGGGAGCTTTTGTTGACCTTTGAGGCTCTGTGTGATGTCGAAGTTACTCTGCTGATATTTTGTCATTAGTTTGTCAGCATAATTTATCCTCTGGATCTGTTGTGAGGCAGATATTTGGTCCTGATCAATAACTTCGGCCTTTGATTGAATACTTTGAGGCACAGGTGGCATTTTGGTAGCTGGGAGGAATCAATTTTCCTTAGATTTGGCAGTGGGGGCTTTCCGTTTGATGATCCTTTATGATTTTTCTTTAAACTGTGTTTAGTCAGGAGGATTAGGCTTCTGATAACCCGTCTTAGCCATAATCCCATAGATCTATCTTCAATCTTCTGTCCTAGTGCATTTTTGTCTTCGGCACTGATACTCTCTGACTGTGCTTGATTTACTATGCTTTTTTCTAGTGTGCAGGGTTGCGCAGGGATAGTATGGCATCAATGCCTCATGGATCATCGATGAAACGTGAATTTGAAACCCTGCGAAGGATTCTCTTTAATGGATTAGAGGCGGGAGGATCGTCACCCTCTGCTTTTGGATTTCTTTAGTCATGGTGGAAAAAACCATTAACCTTGCAAAATACGAACAAATATTATAAAATACATGCATGTATAGGTTTACTGCTTCAGAAGGCACGTGGAGGGAGCATGGCCATTGGATGGCATCATCCAACGGTCGAGATTGGTCAGAAGAATTGAAGGGAAGGCAAAAGAATGGTTTAAATTAGAGTCGTCGATTGCGCAGAGATCGACGGTCAGGATCGAAGGTGACTGTATGGAAAAAAAATGGAGATCCGCCCCAATTAAACTCTGCCGCATGGATGCTAATGTGGTGCTGGAACCACCGACACTGCTGTGGACGGGGGGAAATGGGCGATGGAATGTAGGCCGTCGATCTGTAGATCAGATTGACGACGGAGATCTTTTGAATGCCACGCCGTAGCCTGGTTAACTGTCGGGCTTCTTTAGTGAGCGATCGCCATCCAATGGGCAGCCTCAGATCGGATGGTGGACGTCAATATCGCGCCGAGTCCTCGTCCGATCTTTAACATGCGATGGATGACGGTTTTATGAACAGTGCCCAAGACACGTGTCGGCCAGCGTATGGAATCGCTGCGAAATGGAAAAAACCACCTCGCGCTCAAAAGCGGTGCGATGGACACCGTGTGGTTTTGGAACGGTGAGTGGACGGCGGGGACCACCAGGTAATGGATTTCGCGCTGTCGATCTGCAGATCAAATCGACGGTGAGGAGTGCTTTGAATTTTGGACCAGTGGAAAACCTTAGAAAATAGTAAAAAACCCGAAGTTTCAAAATAACATAAGGTTTTAATATTTTCGAGGGAGGGAAATATATAAAATACGGTTAGGCGCCCGGTTGCGGGGCCATGGGTTATATGGGAGAACATATGACTGGGGGTTTAAAAGGAAGGGCTAATCGGCATCGAGTGATGCGATAAGCGCTTGGAGGGCTGGCACTCGGTTCCAGCACCAGGCCGTATGGAGGGGAGGGTTAAAGACTTAGCTCAAGGGGGCTTCAGTCTATAACATATAAAAATATGATTTTGATAGATTTTTAATAATTTTCAAAGGGGTTTGGGGGGTTTTGATAAGGTTAAGAAAGGGTCTTAAACCTTACCAACGGGGTTTTGATGAAGGGGAAAAGGGAAAAAAGGAAAATGAAGGTTTTTCAATGGGGAATAGAGGGGTTAAAAATGAGGTTGGCTTTGGAAGAAGGGGAAAGAGGAAAATGGTGCTTGCAGCAGTGTTCTTTCTTGGGAATCAGTAGGATTTTCAGAGTTTGAAATGGAAACAACAATGAAGATTTGGGCAGAGGAGATGAAGTTTTTAAGAGTATTCAAGAGATAACACTTTTTAGCAATAAAATTTGTTCCTTGAAGGCTAAAAAAAAAAATGTTTTAGCCACCATTTGATATGACAATTTTTATAGGTGGCTAACAGATGTGTCACTTGAGACAGGTGGATCCAATATAAAAATGATGAAACATGGTCCATAGAGGTGCTGAGGGTTGGAGACTTTAGTGAGGGAGTAGGAGCTTCCTTCCGATGGTATTTAGTAAACTTGTTGAGGGAGTTAATAAACTTGATTAAGGGGAATTAGATTCCTTCCATTAGGAGCTGGAGAAACTAAATGTTGTAGCCTCCTACAGGTAGGATCCTGCATATTAGTAAGAGTATATTCCAGTACAAGATGTGATTATTTATTTATAATAAGAAAGAAGATAAAGACGGCAACAAAAATGGTTTCCTCCAACATTGGGTTTCCAGCTAAAATCCTAGTGTCATTATGTTTTGATGATGCGTTATGGTTTATTAGAGTATCGCTCATGGTTAATGAATAATGAAATAATGATGAAATGGTTAAGTTAAACAACTGATGGAAATTGTGAAAGATTGGTAATCTACACATACACGACTTTCATTCACCGAAGGCACGTACACAGTATCATACACTTCTCATAATTTGAAATTGAAGACTAAAAGATATAAAATAGTGATTCACTGCCCCCTCTCAGTGTTTTCCTAACACTTTGGACCCATTCCCAATCCTCCATCCGATACCTTGTAATATTGGCACACAATTTTTTAAGTATTTCCACACCATTGATCCTCGAGGTGAGAAACAATTGGGAGAATGAATACAATCCATAAAATAATAAAGGCATATATATTTTTTTCTATGACCCTTTTCCACGTCTTCGTACCCCGAATTAACTTCAATACCCCCTTAGTATCAAGCACCTTACAAAACCACATGATATTTTTTAAACCCCAACCCCCGAGTTTCTTGGGGATGGATATGGAGGACCATGTTGTGAGTGAAAAGGGGCGACGATCCTTGTCTCACCCCCATAAATATCCTAAATAATTTTTTTAATTTTTTTGTAATATTCCCAAGGGTACCCAAGCAAGTAAGGTCCAATAAATATGAATTTCCTCAACTACAACCTTGAAGACAATTAGACTACCATATATGGAAAGCCATTTATTACACTAGTTCCTGATGCAGAATTCAATCTTTGTGATGAGGGCCCAATCCTATTTTCTTTAATCATTAGTTGTTAAATAGAACCCCACATACTTGACAAGATCGTTTATAGGAGATGGTGGGATAGATAAGGTCATACAGACACTTTGCACGGTTGATTATCATACTGGTGGCTAGGGAGAATTGATCGAATATAATATTCATTACTTGAAGATAATTGACATCCGTAGTAAGGAAGATAATGATATCATCCACAAAAATAAGATGCGAGATAAAAAAAATTTGAAGATATCTCAATGCCTTTAATGAGGTGACGAATTTTTACATCTACCACGGTTCAACTGAGGACTTCAACTACAAGTTGAAAAAAGAGAGGGAATAGAAGGAAACCTTGTCTAGCCCTCTGTGATGATTGGAAAAGGGGGATGATGATTTTTTGATTAAAATATCCAACAAATATGAACAAATACAACTATGAATCCATGAAACAAAGGAGTGAGAGAAGCCTAAACGAAGGAGAATTATATATATATATACATATTTATACATATATATATATATATATATATATATATATATATATATATATGTACATATATATATATATATATATATATATATATATATATATATAGATGTGCATATATATATATGTACATATATATATATATATATGTATATATATATATATATATATATATATATATGTACATATATATATGTACATCTATATATATATATATATATATATATATATATATATATATGTACATATATATATCTATGTACATATATATATCTATATATATATGTATATATACATATACATATATATGTATATATACATATACATATATATGTATATATACATATATATATGTATATGTATATATACATATATATATATGTATATGTATACATACATACATACATACATACATACATACATATATATATATAATGATTAGTTTATTATTAATTAGTACTGAAGAGGCATGTCTAAATGGGACATGACCTTCCATGAAGAGGTACCCTCCTAGGGTATATAAGAAAGGCCCTCACTCTCATTTGTATCATATTCTCATTCATACATTTTAATATATATTCTTGTATCTTCAATGGAGATATACATATTCCAAGTCTTCTGGAGTATTTAATTTAAGTACGAACTTTGTTCGTAACATTGGTATCAGAGCCACATTGACAGATCTCGGCCTTTGGCCATCAACTTCTTGTTGCAACTAAAGCGTTTCACTACACGAGTTGGAGTTTTTCCATTTTTAGTCAGAACCTTGGCCACTTTAAAAAATAATGGTTAAAAAAAATAATTGGAAAAAAAATTATAAATAAAAAGAGTTAAAAATAAATATATATAAAAGGGTTTTACATTATTGATAAAAAGTGCATGAGAAAGTCATAAGGGAATATTTCCAAATATCTTTAAAACTATACATAAGATAAGTAAGAGTAGATAAGATTATCTTGATTCTTCATTAAGTGGTTTATAAGCTCGTGGTCTTAGCAACCCATGGTAATTGCCCTGGTATTTTCAAGGTAAAAAAGAACAAAAGTAATACCTAATCTCTTTATGTGAATGGCAAGTTTTACGTTTTACGTGGAGAAAATTAACAAGTCAAAGACACATAAGTGGAAATATATTTTATATTATACCCCAAATAGGGTTTTAAATTTTCAAAAAGAAAAAAAAGATTATAAATATATATAAGAAAAATAGTTTATTAAAAAGAACTAAAAAAAAATAAAGTTAAAAATATAAAGGATAAAAGGGTTGATTTAAAGAAAATCCCCAAGTTCATATTGATAAAAAAAAATAGAGACAATCGCTGAAAAGAAAGAAATTGAGTCTAATTTAGAAATGAAAGAGGGAATATTTCCTAAAACTTTTAGTATATGTGTCAGTGCGATATTTGAAATCAAAGGATCACTTGCAGGAAATGATGTTAACATCTCCATTGATCCTACTAAAAATAATAACTATGTTAGTACTAAATGTGCTAACCAATTAGTGAATCCTGAATCAAATATAATCGAAATGATTTTTTTTGACACAAATGACAAAAAATACAACATAAGAAATCTACAACTAATTATTGGAGACTATACTTTTGTCTCACAATTCACCATTAAAACTGTATTTTGTGACGATGGTGATATAATTCTAGGTTCTCCCTGGATCAAATCACTAGGATCTGTTAACCTAAATATGAAGAATATGTTTTTGCATTTTCATACAAAAGAAAAATATAACATTACAGGATGTTACAATGAAGCCAAATTCCGTACCATCGAAAGATATGCAAGATATCACAAAAGTCATTTCTCAAGAAAGTAAAAAATTATAAAAAGGGAAATTGACAAAATGACCACTCACAAAAATGAATAAGTTACTCGCCTCAAGGAGCACAATGAGAAATTATTCACACAAATTAGGAAAATTAAAAATGACAAGAAAATATTGAAAATCAAACTAGAAGAACTCAACACGGAAAACATATCGAAGTCTTCAGACATAGCTGACCAAGTTGAAGAAAGAGGAATGAATACTGATTCAGTAACCCAGTTGAAAGGAAAAAACATTCGGATGTTATAGTTCAGACGATGAAAATTCCAAGTGAAGAATATGTAATTAAATCAACAATATTAGTTTATTAAGTAAATCAAGAAAATTCCAGACACATGATAAATGAAAATCAAACCAAAAGAACTCCTTATGTACATCCAAATCACAAGGATAAACACCATAGTTCCGCGAATTTGTATCACTCATAACATAAACAATAAACTTATGTTCCGAAGAAAAATGATGTCAACACAATACAATATGATGATAAAAAATTATCCAAACTATCAAGTAATTGCCAAGTTTCATAGAAGATCAATTTAGGATGGCATGATCCCTTCTCAGTTCGAAAATTTTATTTATCACTCCAAGGATCATATCAACTTGTATAGATGGATATGATAGTTGTGAGGTAAGAATACATTCGAAGCAAAAAAATATATCAAAGACTTTTCATTAGCAAGCTTTGAGGACAAAGTTTTTTGAGGAAAGCAATGATATGAGTAATATATATATATATATATAGAAGAAATATTTATAATTGTAATAATGATTAGTTTGTTAGTAATTAGTATTGAAGAGGCATGTCTAAATGGGACATGACCTTCCATGAAGAGGTACCTGCCTAGGGTATATAAACATGGCCCTCACTCTCATTTGTATCATATTATCATTCATAGATTTTAATATATATTCTTGTATCTTCAATGGAGATCTACATATTCCAAGTCTTCTAGAGTATTTAACTTAATTACAAACTTTTTTCACAACATAGAATTAATTTTTGAAAATCTAGTCCACCCTATCAAAATATTTAGATAGGTCCATTTTGTAAATAAATACCCTTTATTTTTTAGAATGAATAGATTGTAAGCCTTCCTGAACTATCCCAATAGATTCATGCATTTTCCTGTGCTTGAGAAAGCCAAATTGTTTGATGGAAATATGGTCAAAGAGAAAGGGTTTAATGCGAAGAAAAATAATATTACATATGATCTTGTAGATAATATTGTAGAGGGAAATGGGAAAAAAATGAAAAAATGAGTCAAGCTTATCAGATTTGTGGATAAGGGAGAGAGGTGGAATTGAAAAGGGTAACATCTCTCCATGTCTTCTGGAGTATTCCATAACAAAAAACAAGTCATTCCCAATGAAGTTGTAGTGGGCCAGGTAAAATTAAATAGAGAGGTCATCAGGCCAATGGATTTTGTATTTTTGGAAGCTATGAAGGAAAACTTATAATTCCTATTTTGAGAACTCCTTTGTAATCTCTTCATTATCGTCCTCCTCAATGGAATGCGGAAAGTATGCTTCTATTTACAATACTTTGACAATGTTCTCTCACCCCCTCGATTTGAAGATGCCCTTGAAATAAGAGGTTCCTTATTCTAAAATATCACTAAAATAGGTCACTTTTTGATCTGGATTTATGCAGGAACACAATGAAATGAAAAAATACACATAAAAGTAGAGATGCAATAGAAATAAAACTTCATTTCATTAATAACAAATAACTAAAATATGCTTACAGACAGAATGGAAATAAACAACTAGGGCACTGGTAGCTTATCTCTAAGAAGAGACGTGGCATCTACAGGCCTCTGAACTGTGTTACATTGAGGTTTGAGGGCCTATTTATTATTGAGAAACAATGGAAAGCCCTAAACATCCAAAAACCTAACCCTAGGAGATGAAGCACCAAAACTATGGGCCCGTTTGGGTAAATTGGTACATCAATCTTCCTGGGGACGTAACTTTGGCATACGATCTCCATTTGACACACACAATACCTCGTTAGAAAGATCTATCCGAGGAATACAACTTTTGATGTGAGAAACATTGAAGGAATTTCCATGTTGCTCCCAGGTTTTCCAAAAAAACATCGTTTAGTGCCTCAAAATGGCTCCAAAAGTTCAGGACCCCAAAAAATACTAAAAATAGTAAATTGTGCTACAATTAAGGAAACTAAAAAAATGAAAGAAGAAATGGTGGGGCCTCAAGTGGAATAGGCGGGTGGCCACCAATCTCCACTTGGATCATTCCTCCCCCCTTAGGAAGCAATGGTCCCCATTGCGTTGAGTTCCTCGATGAGATGAGGAAAATTTTGTTGAACTTAGTCCCTGGTGAACCATTTGCCTTGGTGCAGGAGTTGGCCATCTTTGACAACCCGATACAGTTGGATATTCTGTTGGTGAGTGTTATTGATTTTCCTGTCCATGATACGATCTATGGTGGCCTATTCCATGCAGTCTGGGTTTAACTCTATTGGTGTGATTTGTTCTGCAATGTTGGAGGTGTACAGTAGAGTTGGGAAGTAGGGGCCAAAGGTGGTCCACATTGAACACTGGGTGTAGACCAAGGAATGGTGGAATACTGAGCTTAAAGGCATTGGCCCCTACAACCTTGGTGATGGTGTATGGACCATATTAGAGTAGGCGAAGTTTGTGATGGGGTCCAGTGAGGCACTCCTTCTGCAAATGTAGCCACACTTTGTCACCTACCTAAAAGTTGTGTGGCACTCCATGTTGATCATGTCATTACTTGTACTTAGCATTGGATCAGTCCAATATGTCATGAACCTGTTGGAGGATGTGCTGAATACGCTCAATGAAGTTGTTTGCCTTATCAGCTTTAGACTGGACATGAGCCAAATCGGCCTGAGTAGCCGCAAATGGCATGGTTATGTCAATGGGACATAGTGGCTAAGATCCCAAGCCCACCTGAAAGGGGTTCTGGCTATATGAGATATGGAGAGCTTGTACATAGGGAAGGATCTCATCCCATGTGCATGGCTGCTTTGAATTTTACATGCGCAAAATGTGTACAATCATCCTGTTTATGACCTCTGTTTGGCCATCAGTTTGGGGATGGGAAGCTGTGGACTTGGTGAGATTGGTGTCTAGCATTGACCAGAGGCTAGACCAAAATGTGCTGAGGAACCTGCTATCCCGATCTAATATGATAGACTGTGGGATCCCAAAGTGCACCCACACTCGTTCAAAGAAGATATTAGTAGTGGCTTCTTTTGTGATATTCTTCTTGCAGGTCGCCATAATGGCCATCTTTGAGAATATATCAATGACCATGAAAACATATTCATTTCCATGCTTAGTAGAAGGAAGGCCCGACATGTAATCAATGGAGATGGATTCCCAAGTTCGACTCGGGGTAGGTAGCATAGTATAGAGTTCTTTATTCTCGATGGTCAGTTTGGCAATAGCACAAGCAGTGCTGGATCTGATGTACTTCCCGACATCTTGTCGAAGGTTCGGCCGATAGAAATACTTCTGCAGTACTGCCACTATTTTCTCGACACCGAAATGGTAAGTGACTTGACTGTAGTGTGCTTCCAAAAACAACTTGTCATGCTCAATTGAAGGAACACAAAGGTGTCCCAGGTGACATAGAAATGCATCCTAGAGGTGAAAATTTGGAACTTGCGTACCCTCCAAGAGTGCCTTGTATGTGTGGCCGAATTCCAGATCGCTCTTGTAGAGAAATGACCAAAGTCTCATGTCCACAAGAGTTGAGAATGGTGGTTAGCACTATGATCGGTGGTCGACTGAGGAAAGCTACAACATTATTGGTGCTGCCCTTCTTGTACTTGATGTTCAAATGTAACTGTTGCAGATATGTAGACCACTTCTGATGGCGATCGTTCTGCAACTTACAAAATGTAATGCTTCCATTGTCGTTAAGCCTGCAAAATGGAATACATTTATTTGTCATAAGTGGGATAATTGTGAACTATGTCGGATAGTGTATCACTGTGATATGCCATTGGGTGCCCCTGTTGAGTAAGAATTGCCCCAATAGCATAGTCAGAGGCATTTGTCTCAATCTCAAATAGTTGTTGCAAGTCTAGTAATGTGAGCACTGGGGCACAACAGAGACAATGTTTCAATTATAAGAATGGCTTCTATTGAGATTCCGACCAAAATAATTTTTTTTTTCTCATACCTTGGTGACTTGACTCAAGGGCCAAGTGATATGAGAGAATCCCAACATGAACCTGTGGTAGAAATTAGCAAGATGCAGAAAATTGCGAGGCTATGTTAGAGTGGTTGGGGCTGGTCAATCCTAAATGATTTGGATCTTGGTTGGATCCACATGCAGCCCCCCCAATCAATAATGTATCCCAGATATTGAACCTCAGTCATGCCAAAAGTGCACTTCTCCAAATTGGCACACAACTTATGTCAACGTAGTGTTTGGAGGACCTATCAGATGTGGTGGAAGTTCTCTTCCCAAGTTTGGCTGAAGATCAGGATGTCATCCAATTACACTACTACAAATGAGTTGGTGAATGGCCATAAGATGTCATCCATTAGCCTCATGAAGGTTTCAGGAGCATTCGTCAACCCGAAAGGCATGACCAACCATCTGAAAAGGCCCTCTTTGTCTTTGAAGGCATTATTCCACACATCAGAGGGTTTGATTTGTACTTGGTGGTACCCAAACTTGAATTTGGTCTTGCTGAAATTTTTCACCCCTTTGAGTTGGTCCAGAAGGTCATTAATCAGTGGGATCGGGTACCTATTCTGGACAATGATCTTGTTCAGTGCCCGATAGTCAATACAGAGTCTCCAAGTCCCAACCTTGTTCTGTACCAACACGATCAGGCTCCCATAGGAAAATAAACTCGGCCAAATGTGACCTTTCTGCAGTAGCTCCTAAATATTCCTCTTTATTTCATCATTCTCCAGAACAGAGCACTGATAGATCGGTCCATTAGGCAGTGGTGCACCCAGGGTAAGATCAATGGGGTGCTTGACTTGATAGTCCAGAGGCACCCCTGTGGGTGAGGTGAAGTTGTCCACGTACTCCTCCACGACCTTATTATTTTTTTTTTGTCGTGCGGGGGAGCCCTATCTAGAGGTTGTGGCCACAATATTCTTCTTTCCTGAGGGAGGATCATCAGGAAAACAAATTTCCTAGTTTTGGAAATAAGCTTACTCATTTTTTTGTAGTAACCAAATAGATAACGATAGGTGATGGTACCTCTAGTATCGTGTACAAATTATTTCTCAAAGTAAAAATAACAATGCGAGGTCGAGACTCATACACAACATGTCACTTCCACAAGGATGGTTGGCCTAATAATACATGAAAAAAATTAAGAGGAGCAATGTCACATAATACCTCATATGTGAAGGGATTGATGTTGTAGGGAAGGCGACATTGCTGGTTGACGCGAAGATCCCATCCTTGGTGAAGCCACCCGATGTTGTACGACTGTGGGTGTGTTGTGGTCAGCAAGCCCAACAACTTCACAACCTCTACTGAAATGAGTTTCTTTTTTCTCTCACTATCGAAAATTAATTTTAGTAGGGAACCCTTTACCTACATCTAGGAGTGGAAGAGAAGCTCCTCCTCCTCTGGATCTTACGGTTCCTCCTTCTGGATCTTCATGGTGGAAACACTGGCTTTGGCTCTGCATCGATAATCTGCTTCCCTTTTTCATTCCCATTGTCGGGTTCTGATTTAGAGTCAAAGCATGCATCTGATTTAGAAGCCTTCATCTAGGCCACTAGTGACTGCTTGGCCTGACACTCACTTGTGTTGTGAGTGGAGCTCTTATGGAACTCACACCACTTCCCTGTGTCCTTCTTCAGCTTCGCGGTATTGTTATTTGCTTGCAGCTTTGGTAGGTTGTCTTGGGCCACCATGCCTTGGCTTTGTCCTTTGTTGTGCGGTTTGGGGGCACCTTTCCCTTGCTTTTGATTCATAGATCCAAAGTCTGGCTTCTTCTATTTGAAATTCTGCTCAATCTTGGCAGCATACTGGTATGTCGTTCCAAGAGAGGAGACGTCGAGGAACTCCATTTCCTCCTGAATGTATATGTGTAGGAAATTGCGGTACTTCAACACCAAATGTTTCTCCTAATATTTGATACCCAAATTTGTGCATAGGCTATGGAATAGATTCATCAGCTCATGCACATCTTGATCCCTTTCCCGCCGCAACGTAGTCCATTGTATTTACTTGTCCTCATAGCTCCCCACGGGATAATATTGTTCCTTGATGGCATCTTGGAAAGAATTCCAAGTGGGTATGACTGAGAAAAAATAGGGTCCCCCCTCTTCCTTTTTCTCACAGTAGGTTTCCCACCATTCCTTGACATGGGGGACGAATTTGAGGAGTGAAAAACTAATATTCTCCCGGTCAGAAAAGTCATGAACCGAGAAATATCCTTCTAATAGATTCAACCATCTATCTATGAAGTTTGCATATATTTTTCCCTCAAATATGTGAAGGTCAAGTTTACTTGTACCTTAAAATGAGTGGCACCTCCAGAGTGACTGTTGGATGTAGATGCGCCTCCGGTGGGCAGCCATTGAAGGATCTAGGCAAAGTTATCCATCATCGTGTTCCTTTGTTTCTTGAGGGCCTCCTTGAGAAATATTTTGATATGATCTCCTACTCCCTCATCTTTCTTTTCTTCCCCCATGGGTGGTCGTTAGGTTTTGCGAGGTTGACCTTGCAAAGGTTCAATTAGATCGATCCCTAACTCCTTATACCTCGACCTCGTTGGGGACATGCAAAGAAGGATTGCGAAAGAGCAGACCGCTTTGATACCACCGATTTGGATTTATGTAGGAACACAATGAAATACATAAATACACATAAAATAAGAGATGCAACATAAATAAATTTTCATTTCATTAATAAAAAATAACTAAAATATGCTTACAGACATAATGTAAATAAATTAGCTAGGGCATTGGTAGCTTATCTCTGAGTAGAGATGTGGTGGCTACAGGCCTCTAAATTGTGTTACAATGAGGCTTGAGGGCCTATTTATTATTTAGAAACAATTGAAAATGCTAAAAATCCAAAAACCTAACCCTACGAGATGAAGCGCCAAAACTATGGGCCCCGTTTGGGTAAATTGGTGTTATGAAGGTAAATCCTCTCTATGGATAGAGGCGCTCCCTCTAGCCCTAGGGTGGGTCTAGTAACAAAATGACACGCTAAAGTGTTGCTTCCTAGTTAATGAATGAACAAAATACATGGTATATTGACCTACCTTTAATCCAACATTGCGTATGTTGCAGAAAGAGTAGTGGTCTCTCGCTCCTGCCTTGACAAGTCACGATCCGTTCGCTGTCACGCCCAGATACCTGCACATAAGACAGAGAACAAGAACAACATATAGAAGCGTAGTTTCACTCACAACTATTAGCCAGTCAAAGAGGGCTAAACATATCATATCAAATAAACATCATAACACAATAGTGGAACCAAACAGTAGTCATGTATATTAATGAGTAGAAGGAAGAGTACAATCGATGCTTTGACATCATGATCTCCTCCAGCGGGGTTTAGATGAAACACGTCTCAACTGTCAGTTAGGGAATTTGAACTCAAACTCTCTTAGAAGTCATCGATTCAAGATCTCTCAACACTATCTTTCTTACTCTATCTCCTCTAGTAGTTTAGCTATAGTATAATTCTCTAGTTCAGCTATTCAACCATTTTTCTATAATGTGTTTAGCTAGCTTCTACTAAAGGAGATAGTTTCTTATATAGAGGGAAAAGAGGAGGTTGGGATCCCTACAAAGGTGGGAGGGAGTCCTATCCTTTAGGAGAGTTCTAAGGGAGGTGGAAACTAATAACTAAAGGAAGGAGTCCATGGTTGTTTCAGTTCAACCACTCTCAATGACTCATCCCCGAGGTGGTTGGAATCGAACCTCCACCTAATTTTTTTTTAAAAATTCCATAAATAGCTTAGTGATGGTGTCTAACTGGCACAGAGCACCAAGTGGCGTGGGTTCAGTGTTAAATTTCCTGGTCGGCGTGAGGATGTAGCGGGCTACTCGCGCCAAGGTAAAAATAGGGATTTTCACAGCTCTGCTTAGGGAAATGTCAACAGGAAGAATGTTGCTTTCATAAAAAGGGATGCAAGGATAGTATTTGTAAAGCATGACACTACGTATTGGTCATAGAAATGACCCTTCAATGTGCGAGTTGGGGATTGCAGGGACAGTGAAAAAATGTTGTGTAACAGATGCCCCCTAAAGTATGAAGTCCGATAGAGAGGGAGGGGTGAAATGCTTTATGAGAACGCGTTCGAACCAAACACCGCTGTCGGAAGACCTGAGATTACAAATAAAACTGATATATGTGATACATGAATCACATGGCATGGGCACAACCATCCATAACAGAATATATAAAACTGAGATCTGGGGTATGGACATAGCCATCCATCAGGAAGGATCAATAAATAGACTCAGGTATGGTCGCAGCCATCCAATCAAGAGAGTCATGAAATAAGTCATAATAATCCACAAAAACCCACATCCTGGAATTTATCAAACAAAAATCCAGGGTCTTGCACTCCATCTCAACCCAAATAAGTACAATTTCGAGCATGCGAATGAATGAGCTGAAGTCGAACATGCAGGAAAATCATCTGATTACCAGCCAATAATGAAAGTTGTTAACAGACATGGGAGAAACCACCAATGATGACGATTTCCCTCAAGGTACAAAAGGTACAATATTTGAAATGCAATAAATGATCTGACGTCAAACATCTACAGAATCACTCGATCAAAGGACAATGATGTGAACTTTGCGTCAAATGCGAAAAACCTACCATTGAGGCATGCAGGCTCCAAGGTACTAGAAGGAAGTCTCTAGATCAAATTTCTGTATAATGAGTTGAAGTTGACAGGAAGTGACCTGGTCAAAGGAGGGCCATAATGTTTCCCACATCATCGACACGAGACAGAGGAACATGATGAAAGTGGACCAGGACCAACAGAATATTAGAGGAAGGTTGACAACTACAAAGGAAAACTTCTCTTGAACATATCAGTAGCATGACACTGGATTTGGCAGTATTTGAAATCAAAGGATCTGAGGTCATGATGATGTGGCAAAGAGCAGATGAGAGGTCAAAAGAGATTACCCAAACCCATGGAGGAAAAAAATGGCAAAATGAGATGTCCCCAACCCGACACGAATGCAAACAAGTGCCATGTTCAAGAGTGACATACTTCCAACATAACTAAAACTTGGTTCCATTTTCCCCCACCATTTCTGGTGAGTACCACAATTTTTTTTTTAAAACAAGCTTGAAGGGGATAGCATATGCTTGTGTTATAAGTTTTTCCTTCGGACAAATCCAACCTAGTACATTTTACGAGCCCTAGGAAGGAGGAACTCGAAAAAATATCATGGTGATGAAGTCTAATGTCATCAGGGTTTAACGACTCTAAAAAAGGGAGAACTTGACATATTTTCATGTTTAGAGAGTTTGAAAAGAAGGCAGAAAAGAAAACTCCAGAAGTCCCTTTTCGTAGGTAGTCTCATAGATCCAAAAAGGTAGAAAACTGTGTCTGAGAGAACCTCTTAGTAGCGATAGGCTAAGGTATTCCTTTTTCGTAAATAATCCATCCCATCACGAAAAAGGGTTAAACGTATACTGGGTAGATATCGTTTCGCAGCCATTTAACGAGTTCAAAATGACAAGAATCTCAGTAATATTTTCAATTTTTGAGAGTTAGAAAAGAGCTGAAAGGTGACTCCAGTAGCGAATTTTTCGTGTTTTTACCAAGTCCGAAAAAGTATAAAATATAACTTGTTACTTCATCATTTTCGCATGAAAAACTTGTTGCTGCACAAGAGACATTTATAAAACCCATTTTTCGAAAATAATACAATAAAATAATCGAAAAACATGCCTTAAAACCTAATTAGGGTTTTGAAAAAGTTATAAAATGCCAAAAATGGTAAAAATAATTACTTTTCACTTTTTACCTCTTGTGGAGAAATAGTTACCCATTTTACTGTGCAATCTTGCGTTGACGATAGCGATCAATCCAGTAGATCAATCACAAATCCGTCAACTCTAGGTAAGAGCTGAGATCCCTCTTGTCATTTTAAGCTATTTCTTGCTTCCTGCAATTGTCAATTTCAAATTTTGGGGGAGGAAATGTAAAAATTAGGGCTGTGCGGTTAATGTAGGTTTTGGACACGGAGTTGCGCCAACCGCCCGATTTTTAACAATAGGGCACGCCAGCGACGCAAACCGTTTCTAGCAAAAAATATGCATCAAATACTCCAATTGTTTACAGAGTTAAGGGTTAAAATTGACTACTACCACTCATATGAATGTGTTTGCAAGTAGAAAGAGGCAAAATGGTTATTGAATGGAAAGAATGAGAACATAGTGAAGAAGATGAGCTAGCCATGGAAAATGAGGGAGTTATGGAAGCCCTCAGAAAATGTGGTTTGAAAAAATTCTTCCTAACACCATGTCTTCGAGCCTAATCAGAATTACTACAGTATTTGATCAGACGAAAATCAAGAGAAGTTCATCCTTCGGGATCAAGAACTTGAGATTGATGTCTCTGACGTGTACTTCATCACAGGATTATTGCGGAGGGGTGTATCACCACTCCTAACCGGCACCCGTCCTTGCATGGAAAACATGACCATGCTGATAGATAGGGTATGTCGAGGAGCAAGTAAGGGTTCAGGTAGTGGGAAAGTTGATATACAAACTATCCCAGGTTTGACACTACGCGTGGTATTGCATACCATCACATGGGCTGCGGGATCACAAGCACCACACGAAGCACAATTGCTTCTTTCTGTAGACTGCATGGTGTTGGGTCTGTGTTATATTCTTTCCACGACTAGCCCCACACGCTGTACGTTGCGCCGGGTGCAGCAAGGGGGAGGCAGCCCCCATTTTTGGGGTTCGGGGCAACGCCCCGACGAATTTTTTTTTGGTGTGCAGACCCACCCATGTTTTGTGCATGAGTTTGCACATGGTTTTGGGGTACGATGGTTTTTGGCCCCTGGTATTTTGTAGATCCGGTCAAGGGAACTACGATTATGTTCTAATCCAGGGTTAATGGATTGGGGTTTATGTATGCTTCGGCATGTATATATATGTGTTGTAACACTAAAAGGAATATAATGAAAAATCAAGCTGGTCATCCCAATTTGGGATCCAGGGAAAAATATCTGTGTTTATCTGTTTTATGTTTTATGCTCTCGCTATTGTTTATTTTCTGTTATAATATTTGTGTGTAGATAGTTTTTGTTCAGGGTTAAAACCTATATTTGGTATCAGAGTTGTTTCAGCTTCAAGGGGACGCCTTTGCTATTGAGGGTTTTTTTGCTCGGGCCTGAGGTAGACCCTGTTCAGTGGGAGATCTGCGGGATCGATTCTTGCGGTGAAAGAAGATGGCGAGTGGCGGAAATATAGAAATTGAGAAATTTAATGGTGATCCAGGTGGATATTGGTGGCCACCTGCCTATTCCACTTGGGCCCCCACCATTGTCTCTTTCAGTTTTTCAGTTTCGGCATAACTTACTATTTTTAGTAGTTTTTTGGGTCCTGAACTTCCAGAGCTGTTTTGAGGCCCTAAACGAAGTTTTTTGGGCATCGCGCCTCCAAACAATATCATTTCGTTCCAGAATGATATTCGCGGCGAAATTTTTAGTCCTTGGATAGAGATTTATAATGATGTATCATGTGCGTCAAACGAAGATAGTATGCCAAAGTTACGTCCCTGGGAAGTTGAAACACCAATTTACCCAAACGGGGCCCATAGTTTTGGCGCTTCATCTCCTAGGGTTAGGTTTTTGGATGTCTAGGGTTCTCCATTGTTTCTCAATAATAAATAGGCCCTCGAGCCTAATTTTAACTCAGTTTAGAGGCCTGTAGCTGCCACATCTCTCCTCAGAGATAGCTACCAGTGCCCTAGCTAGTTTTATTTCCATTCTGTCTGTAAGCAAATTTCAGTTCTTTGATATTAATGACATGAAGTGTTATTTCTGCTGCATCTCTGTATTTATGGTTATGTGTTTATTCTGTTGCATTCCTAAATAAATCCGGATCAGTGGTATCAGAGCGGTCTACTTTTTCTCGATCCTTCTTTGCATGTCCCCAACGAGGTCAGGGTATAAGGAGTTAGGGCTCGATCTAGTGGAACCTTTAAAAGATCAGCCTCGCAAACCCCGACGGATGCCCATGGGGGATGAAAAGAAAGATGAGGGAGCAGGAGATCCTATAAAAATATTGCTCGAGGAGGCCCTTGAAAAACAAAAGAACGCAATGATGGATAACTTTGCCCAGATCCTTCAACGGCTACCCACCGGTGGCGCATCTGCATCCAACAGCCACTCTGGAGGTGCGACTCCTTTTAAGGTACAAGTAAATTTTGACATTCCCATATTTGAGGGTCAAATAGATGCAGATGTCATAGATATATGGTTGAATCTATTAGAAGGATATTTCTCGGTTCATGACTTTTCCGACAGGGAGAAGATTATTTTTTCACTCCTCAAAGTTGCCCCCCATGTCAAGGACTGGTGGGAAACCCACTGTGGGAAAAAGGATGAGACAGAACCCTCTCTGTTCTCGGCCGTACCCACTTGGAATTCTTTCCGAGACGCTGTAAAGGAACAATACTATCCCGTAGGGAGCTATGAGGACAAGTACATACAATGGACCACGTTGCGGCAACAAAGGGATCAAGATGTGCATAAGCTGACGAATTTGTTCCATACCCTGTGCACCAAGTTGGGTATCAAAGATTCAGAGAAACATCTGGTGCTAAAGTATCACAGTTGTCTGCACAGATACATTCAGGAGGAAATGGAGTTCCTCGACATCTCCTCGCTTGGTACGGCATACCAGTATGCTGCCAAGATTGAGCAGAAATTCAAACAGAAGAAGCGAGACTTTGGATCTGCGAATCAAAAGCAAGAGAAAGGTGCTCCCAAACCACAGAACAAAGGATAGAGCCAAGGCATGGTGACTCAAGACAACCTGTCGAAGCCACAAGAAAATAACAACACCGCAAAGCCAAAGAAGGACACAAGAAAGTGGTGTGAGTTCCATAAGAGCTCCACTCACAACACAAGTGAGTGTCGGGCCAAGCAGTCGCTGGTGGCCGAGATGCGGGCTTCTGATTCAGATGCATGCTCCGACTCTGAATCAGAACCTGAAAAGGTGAATGACAAAGGGAAACAAATTATTGATGCGAAGCCCAATGCCACTGTTGCCACTATAAAGATCCATAAGGAGGAACCAGAAGATCCGGAGGAGGAGGAACGTCTCTTCCACTCCCAGATGTGGGTAAAGGGCTCCCCGGTACAGTTCATTGTCGACAATGGGAGCCAAAAGAACCTCATTTTGGTAGATGTCGTGAAGCGGTTGGGCTTGTCAACCATAGCTCACCCACATCCATACACCATCGGGTGGCTTCACCAAGGACGAGATCTCCGCGTCAGCCAGCAGTGCCGCCTTCCTTATAGCATCAAGCCCTTCACGGATGAGGTATTATGTGACGTTACTCCTATTGATGTTTCTGATGTATTATTAGGGCAACCATACTTGTGGAAGCATCATGATTTGTATGAGTCTCGGCCTCGTGCTGTTATTGTTACTTTGGGAAATAAGTTGTACTGGATACCAAAGGTACCACCTCCTGCCACTATCTCTTTGGTTACTGCAAAACAATGCAGTAAGCTCATTTCCCAAACCAGGAAATTCATTTTCCTGATGATCCGCCCCCAGGGCAAGAAGAAGACTGTGGCCACGACCTCCAGAAAAGGCTCCCCTACACAACAACAACAAATGGATAAGGTTGTGGAGGAGTATGGGGACATTTTCACCTCACCCACAGGGGTTCCTCTGCACTGTCAGGTCAAGCACCCGATTGATCTAACCCCAGGTGCGCCGCTACCCAACGGATCGATCTATCGGCACTCTGTTATGGAGAACAATGAAATCAAGAGGCAGATTCAAGAGCTGCTGCAGAAGGGTCACATCAGACCAAGTTCATCGCCCTGTGGGAGCCCAATCGTGTTGGTATAGAAGAAGGATGGGACGTGGAGACTCTGTATTGACTATCGGGTGTTGAACAAGATCACTGTCCGGAATAGGTACCCAATCCCATGGATTGATGACCTTCTGGACCAACTCAAAGGTGCAAAATATTTCAGCAAGATTGACTTGAAGTCGGGGTATCACCAGGTACCGATTGAACCCTCTGATGTGTGGAAGACTGCCTTCAAAGCCAAGGAAGGACTTTTCGAATGGCTGGTCATGCCTTTCGAGTTGATGAATGCTCCCGCAACCTTCATGAGGATGATGGACGACATCTTGCGGCCATTCACCAACTCATTTGTAGTGGTGTACTTGGATGACATTTTGATCTTCAGCCAGACTTGGGAAGAGCACCTTCACCACATCCGACAAGTCCTCCAAACACTGCGGCAACACAAGTTGTGTGCCAATATGGAAAAGTGCACTTTTGGCATGACCCAGGTTCAATATCTGGGATACATTATTGATGAAAGGGGGGTGCATGTGGATCCAAACAAGATCCAAGTCATTCGGGATTGGCCAGCCCCAACTACTATAACAGAGCTTCGCAACTTTCTGGGTCTTGCTAATTTCTATCGGAGGTTCGTGTTGGGATTCTCTCATATCACTTGGCCCTTGAGTCAAGTCACCAAGGGAGGAGCGAGAGAAAAATTCTTTTGGTTGGAACCTCAACAGAAGGCATTCACAGAATTGAAAAATCACCTCTGTTCTGCCCCAGTGCTCACTTTACCATACTTGCAACAACCATTTGAGATCGATACAAATGCCTCTGACTATGCTATTGGGGCAGTTCTTACTCAACAGGGACATCCAGTGGCATATCACAGTGAGACATTGTCTGACACAGTTCGCAAGTATCCCACTTATGACAAAGAAATGTATTCCATTGTGCAAGCTTGTCGAAAATGGAAGCATTACATTTTGGGGAAGGAAACAATCATCCACACAGACCACCGGCCCCTGCAGTTCATACAGACACAAGGGAAGTTGCAGAATGATCGCCATCGGAAGTGGTCCACATATCTGCAACAGTTTCATTTGAACATCAAGTACAAGAAGGGTAGCACCAATCATGTTGCAGACTGCCTCAGCCGACCACCGATCGTGGCGCTCACCACTGTGCTCAACTCTTGTGGGCACGAGACTTCTGATTGGCCTCTTCTCTATGAGAGTGACCGAGAATTCGGCCAAACTTACAAGGCACTCTTGGGGGGTACGCAAGTTCCAAATTTTCACCTCCAAGATGCACTTTTATGTCACATGGGACACCTTTGTGTTCCTTCAAGCGAGCATGCCAAGATGCTATGGGAAGCACACTACAGTCGAGTCACTAGGCATTCAGGGTCGAGAAAATAGTAGCAATCCTGCAGAAGTATTTCTATTGGCCGAACCTTCGAAAGGATGTTGAGAAGCACATCAGATCCTGCACTGCTTGTGCCATTGCCAAACCGACCATCAAGAAGCAAGGCCTATATACTCCGCTACCTACCCCTAGTCGACCTTGGGAATCCATCTCCATGGATTACATGTTGGGCCTGCCTTCTACTAAGCATGGAAATGACTGTGTTTTCGTGGTCGTCGACAAATTCTCGAAGATGGCCATTATGGCGGCCTGCAAGAAGAATATCACAGCAGAAGCCACTGCTAAACTCTTCTTTGAACGAGTGTGGGTGCACTTTGGGATCCCACAGTCTATCATATTAGATCGGGATAGCAGGTTCCTCAGCACATTTTGGTCCAGCCTCTGGTCGATGTTGGATACGAAGCTCACCAAGTCCACAGCTTTCCATCCCCAAACAGATGGCCAGACAGAGGTCGTCAACAAAATGATTGTACACATTCTGCGCATGTACAATTCAAAGCATCCACGCACATGGGACGAGAGCCTCCCATATGTACAACATAGTTATAATCGGTCTCTCCACAGTTCAATCGGCCATAGCCCCTTTCAGGTGGGCTTGGGATTCCAGCCACTATGTCCTATTGACGTAGCCATACCATTTGCAGCTGCTCAGGCCGATTCAGCTCATGTCCAGTCTGAAGTTGACAAAGCAAGTAGCTTCATCGAGCGCATTCAACACATCCGCCAACAGGTTCATGATATATTGGACAGAGCCAATGCGAAGTACAAGCAGCGCCATGATTAACACCGGGTGCCACACAACTTCCAGGTGGGCGACAAAGTATGGCTACATTTGCAGAAGGAGCGCCTCACTGGACCCCACCGCAAGCTTCGCCCTCTCCGATACGGGACGTACACCATCACCAAGGCTATAGGGAACAATGCCTTCGAGCTCAGTATTCCACCATTCCTTGGTCTGCACCCAGTCTTCAATGTGGATCGCCTTCGTCCTTACTTCCCACCTCTACTGGACACCTCAGACATTGCAGAACAACTCACATCAACAGAGTTAAACCCAGACTGCATGGAACATGCCACCATAGATTGTATCATGGACATGAAAATAAAGAGCACTCGCCAACAGAATATCCAACTGTATCGGGTTGTCAAAGCTGGCCAACTCCTGCACCAAGGCAAGTGGTTCACCAGGGACCAAGTTCAGCAGAACTTTCCTCATCTCATGGAGGAATTCAACGCAATGGGGACCATTGCTTCCTAAGGGGGGAGGAATGATCCAGGTGGATATTGGTGGCCACCCGCCTATTCCACTTGGGCCCCCACCATTGTCTCTTTTAGTTTTTTCAGTTTCGGCATAACTTACTAATTTTTAGTAGTTTTTCGGGTCCTGAACTTACGGAGCCGTTTTGAGGCCCTAAACGACGTTTTTTGGGCATCGTGCCTCTAGTGAATATCATTCCATTTCAAAATTATATTCATGGTGAAAGTTGTAGTCCTCAGATAGAGCTTTCTAATGATGTATCATGTGCATCAAACGGAGATAGTATGCCAAAGTTACGTCCCTGGGAAGTTGAAACACCAATTTACCCAAACGGGGCCCATAGTTTTGGCGCTTCATCTCCTAGGGTTAGGTTTTTGGATCTTTAGGGTTATCCATTGTTTCTCAATAATAAATAGGCCCTTGAGCCTCATTGTAACTTAGTTCAGATGCCTGTAGCCACCACATCTCTCCTCAGAGATAGCTACCAACGCCCTAGCTAGTTTTATTTCCATTCTGTCTGTAAGCAAATTTCAGTTCTTTGATATTAATGACATGAAGTTTTATTTCTACTGCATCTCTGTATTTATGGTTATGTGTTTATTCTGTTGCGTTCCTGCATAAATCCGGATCAAATGGTCAGAATTTTGAGTTATGGAAGCTCAAGATGGAGGATCTGCTGGTGGATAAAGATCAGTGGATTGCGGTAGATCCGGGTACTAAACCAATGACAATGTCAGATGAAGACTGGAAGAAACTGGATCGAAAGGCTAAGAGCACAATACGGTTGTGTGTCTCAAATTTAGTATTGTTGAATGTATCTGGGGAAGCTACGACGAAGAATTTGTGGGAAAAATTTGGGACTTTGTACCAATATAAGTCTTTGGTGAATAAGTTGTTCCTGCGGAAAAAGCTGTATAACCTGAGGATGAAGGATGGATACTTGGTGACAGAGCATCTGAATGCCTTCAATACTGTGGTAAGTCAGCTGTCATCTGTTGATATTAAAATATCAGATGAAGATAAGTGCATCAGTTTGTTGTGTTCTATACCAGATTCGTGGGACAGTCTGGTTATTGCAATAGGTAGCAATACAACTACCTTGAATTTTGATGACATTGTATTAGCCTTGTTGTCAGAGGAAATGAGACGGAGAAATATGGAGGGCCAGAATGGAGATGCCTTATCTGTACGAGGAAGGTCCCAAAACAGAAACAATAATAAGGTTTCGAGTGGGAGATCGAAATCTAGAGGGAGATCTAAATCTCCTGGAAAGTTTGTAAAGGTATGCTGGAAATGCAGAAAGGAAGGGCACTACAAAAAGGACTGCAGATCTAAAGATCCTGAGAAAGGAAAGGGATCTGATGATGCTCCTTCTGCAGAGGCAAAAACCACCTCGGATGAAGGTGGGGATGTGTATTTGGTTTCTTCTTCAAATACACATGTAGATCATGAGTCATGGTTGATTGACTCAGGTGCATCCTTTCACTTCACTCCCCATCGGGAGTGGTTCTGCGAGTATGAGAAATATGATGGTGGTGATGTCTTCCTAGGGGATGATAGGAAGGCCAGAATCGTCGGACGTGGAAAGGTCAAGCTGAATTTGCAAGGTGGAAGGATTAGAACACTTCCTGGTGTTCTGCATATTCCTGCATTGGCCAGAAATCTGATTTTTGTAAGCAAGATGGATGATGCAGGTGTAAAAACAGTGTTTGAGAAAGATGCCTGCAAGATGGTTCGGGGAGCACTGGTATTAATGCGGGGAGTTCGGACTGGAACTCTTTACAAGCTACAAGGTAGCACTATTATTAATGGGTGTAGCATTTCTATGGTTCCTGAAAGTGGAGTGGAAAGCCTAGCTGTCTCTGGAGAAAAGACCATGCTATGGCATCAAAGGCTTGGACATATTGGAGAGAAGGCTCTTCGGATATTGCATAGAAATGGTATGGTAGAAGGTATATCTAATTTCTCTCTGGATTTCGACTTCTGTGAACATTTTTTATATGGGGAGCAGAATCGGGTGAGTTTTCCTTCTGGTGCTAAGAGGGCAAACAAGATATTAGAACTTGTGCACAGTGATGTGTTTGGACCTGTGTCAGTTCCATCACTGGGAAAGTTTGTGTATTATGTTTCATTCATAGATGACTTCTCAAGGAATACATGGATATATTTCTTGAGGAAGAAATCTGAAATCTTTGACAGATTTAAAGAATTTAAGGCTCTGGTGGAAAACCAAATAGAGAAGAAGATAAAGGTGTTGAAGACAGATAATGGTGGGGAGTTCTGCAAGAAGGAATTTGAAGAGTTCTGTAAGAAGTGTGGTATAGCACGGTAGAATACTACTCCATACACACCTCAGCAAAATGGAGTTTCGAAAAGAATGAATAGAACGCTGATGGAAAAGGCAAGAAGCATGCTCAGTGGTACCGGGTTAGGACAGGAATTCTGGGTAGAGGCAGCGGAGACCGCATGTTACTTATTTAACGGATCACCTTCATTAGCGATGGAGGATAAGACTCCACATGAGGTATGGACTGGTAAGAAACCCTCTCTTTGACATCTAAGGGTATTTAGATGTGATGCATATGTACATGTTCCAAAGGAGAAAAGGACCAAGTTGGATAATAAATCTGAAAGGTGCATCTTTGTTGGGTATAAGGATGGTTTAAAGGGTTACAAGCTTTGGAACCCAGAAACAAGGAAGGTTGTGTACAGTCGAGATGTGGTGTTTAAAGAGGTGAAAGATGTTGTTACACATGAAGTCCTACCAAAGGAACCTGAGAAGATAGATTTTGAGCTAAAGGAAGACGAATCAGACTCTATAACAGAAGAAGACTCAAAAGATGAAGAGCCACAAACTCCAGCTTTGAGAAGATCAGTTCGGGAAAGAAGGAAACTAGAAAGGTATAGTCCATATGCTTTTTGTTCAGGTTTTGCCTTAACTATAACTGATGATGATCCCATAACTGTCAGGGAGGCAGTAGATTCAGAGGATGGAAAACTCTGGAAGGAGGCCATAATTGATGAAATGGCATCCTTGCACAAAAATGAGGCATGGGATCTGGTGGAGTTGTCAGCTGGAAGGAAGCCCATTGGGAGCAAATGGGTGTTTAAAAAGAATATGAATGTAGAAGGAAAGGTGGAGAAATACAAAGCTCGGTTGGTAGCAAAAGGTTATTCCCAAGTGCCGGGAATTGATTTTGGTGATATTTTTTCTCCTGTTGCCAAAGTTACTTCTATTAGATTACTTTTATCTATTGCTGCTGCATTTGATTTTGAGATAGAACAGATGGATGTGAATACAACATTTCTTCACGGGGATCTAGAAGAGGAGATCCACATGAAGCAACCTGAAGGCTTTATGGTGAAGGGTAAGAAATAACTGGTATGCAGGTTGAAGAAGTCTCTGTATGGGTTAAAACAGTCACCAAGGATGTGGTATCAGAAATTTGATACCTATATACGGGGACTTGGCTTCACCAGAAGCAAGGAGGATCACTGTGTTTATTTTAAATTAATTGGTGGCCGTGTTATTTATTTGGTCTTGTATGTGGATGATATGTTGTTGATTGGAAATGACAAAGAAATTATCCAAGATTTGAAGACCCAACTGTTCTCCAAATTCGACATGAAGGATCTTGGTGCTGCAAACTATATTTTGGGCATGGAAATTAAGAGAGTGATCTGAAATGTGTGAACAAAATATTTCTTATACAGAGATAGACAGTAGGGGATTTTACTGGTTATTTCACCTTTACTAGAAAGGATGAAACCAAAAGCTTCTGGCCCTCTTACTGGCTCTGCCTAAATAAATATGAAGTAAACACTAAATTGATCTGGAAATGAAAGTATTTGTTTATGTTTGCAAAATATTCATTAACCAAATTTTGTGCATGAATAAGCAATTTCAAGTATTCTGCAATGGAAGTAATGTGGTTTGAAGTGAAACAAATGAGTTTTGATCACTGTATAAGTCTCATTGTGAAAAGTGGACTCATTAAAAATTACTACTTAATGTAGTAAACTCTAGAAAATAGCAACAAAAATGCACAGCATAACAGTAAGCATTTGTTTAAGCAGTTCACCCCTCTCTTGGGCTACCTTTGCTGGATCCAAAAGCCTCCAAATAGGCTTTTCCCTCTTTAATTAATGCTCAAAATAAGTATTACACCATGAAGAAAGCCTCAAAAGGCTAAAATAGCTGCAAATTCAGAAACAGAGTGCTGGAAACAGTAAAAATTGACTATTCATTCACCTCAAATGGATGAACATAGCCCAATACAGCTGATCTTTCACCAAGACCTAGTGGCTCCATAAGAAAATTCACTGATAAAATCACTGACAGAGTACCCTGATGGCTCTGCAACCTGTTCCAACAGCTTCAGAATGCTTCAATACCCCCAAATAAAAAAAAATTCGTTCCAATTGGACTTCCCTAGCCAAAGTTATGGTCAACTGAATTTTTTGCCCAGTGTGCGCTTGAAAAGCTCCACTAAATGTGGAGCACCGCCAAATAACTCCGACTAAACTAGAGACAGGCGCTAAAATTGGTACTCCACCATAACTTCCGCCAACCTCCGGGGCTAATGGATAAGGCCACGGGTCATGTGACCGCGCTTGTCGGAGAAGAGGTTGTGAAACTTGAGTTATATGCGGCATGTTTTAATGTTTAAACCATAATAATTAACCCCCGGCCTAAAAACACGTGACCATGACCCTCCACGAGTTACGCGCCAATTGGTTAAGCCGTGGTTCTGAGCGGATGGTTGTATGCAGGAGGGGGTTGGCCCCCTTTAGGGCCCCGCCTAAAGACATTAGAAAATTTAAATATGTATTTGTTCGCCATGCTTTAATAAGAACTACCATGGCCCAATGGTCGGGCCGCCCGGTTGGCTCCGCCCCGACCTAGGGTCGAATCCTGCATCGAACGCAAAATATTGATAAACCAAACAATTCGACATTTGATCCTTGGGGCCACGTGGTGGCCTCCAGGCTGGCCACGTGGCGCCCTTTGATTGGCTGCATTCGAAATATTCTGCAGAATATTTTGTGGAATATTCCCAAAATGTTCTGTGGAATATTCTCTTTTTAATAAAATATTTTTATAAAGTCAAATTGGCCATATTTTTTAACTGAAATTGGCAAACTTCAAAGCTGAATAACTTTCTCATACAGCGTCAGTTTTCAGTGCCGTTCACGTCTACAGGATCATTTTTTCTAGCTCTTTCTAGTCGTTCTAGTTTGGATCAATTCTAAGAAACTAATTTTTTGAGCATTTTTCCACAAAGGACTTGATCTCCTGACCAGAGAGATCGGGCAAAGAGGACGCTCTAGTTAAACCAGAGGAAGTATGTCGAAACTATATTGCAGAGGTTCAATATGCAGGATAGTAAACCAATGAATGTTCCTATTCCTGTAGGTGCAAAGCTGTCTGATGAACAGTGTCCCAAGACACAAGAAGAAGAGGAGTATATGTCTCGTGTTCCATATGCAAGTGCAGTGGGTAGCCTGATGTATGCAATGGTCTGTACTAGACCAGACATTACACATGCAGTGGGAGTATTGAGAAGGTTTATGTCAAACCCAGGGAAGGAGCATTGGATAGCAGTGAAGCAGGTTTTTAGATATTTAGGTGGCACTAGTGATTATGGCTTCTGCTACTAGGGAAGACCAGGTTTGGAAAGAATGTTGGACATTCATGGTTTTTTTGATGCAGACTGGGCTGGAGATCTGGACCAAAGAAGATCTACAAGTGGGTATGTGTTTACCCTATTTGGAGGTGCAGTCAGTTGGATGAGTAAAAGACAGTCTGTAGTGGCTCTTTCAACTACAGAGGTAGAATACATAGCAGCCATTCATGCAAGCAAGGAAGCAGTTTGGTTGCAAAGATTGTGTTCAAGTATGGGGTTGGTACAGCAAGCTATAAGGATAGACTGTGATAGCCAAAGTGCAATTTTCTTGGCTAAGAACCCTGCTTACCATTAAAAGACAAATCACATTGATGTTCAATATCACTTTGTTAGAGATATGGTTGAGGATAAAAGGGTGTTGCTAGTAAAGGTGGACACTTTGAAGAATGTTGCAGATGCATTGACGAAGTCTATGAGCACTTAGAAGTTCTCTTGGTGTAGAGAAACAATGGGTGTTGAAGAATTGGCCCAATGACTAAGCTCTCCTGTGGCCCCCCGTGGAAAGAAAACAACAAGTGGGAGAATGTTGGGTCTGTGTTATATTATTTCCATGACTAGCCCCACGTGCTGTACGTTGCGCCGGGCGCAGTAGGGGGGTCATAAGGGGGGAGGTAGCCCCCACTGTTGGGGTCCAGGGCAGCGCCCCCGCAAAAATTGTTTTGGTGTGTGGACCCACCCATGTTTTGTGCATGAATTTGCACATGGTTTTGGGGTACGATGGTTTTCGGCCCCTGGTATTTTGTAGATCTGATCAAGGGAACTACAGTTATGTTCTAATCTAGGGTTAATGGATTGGGGTTTATGTATGCTTCGACATGTATATATATGTGTTGTAACACTAAAAGGAATATAATGAAAAATCAAGCTGGTCGTCCCAATTTGGGATCCAGGGGAAAATCTCTGTGTTTATCTGTTTTATGTTTTATGCTCTCGCTATTGTTTATTTTCTATTATAAGATTCGTGTGTAGATAATTTATGTTCAGGATTAAAACCTATACATGGCACCGACCATCTACAACTGGGTAGAGGCCGTGACCATAAACATGAAGCGTCAACTAACCAAACGCAAGAAGACCAAACTGAAACAATTTGGTTATGGATCTATTTTGGTATCGTTCTTCCTAGAACAATTACCCATTTTTTAGCGACAGGAGGTTATAGTCCCGACACCACTAGCGAGAGAACCGCAGATGGCTCGATGGGCAGCTCTGATGCCAAGGGCAGGGGGCAGCCAACAGATGTCCTTGAGGCTAGAATTCTTTGATTGGCTCCATCGACAATTGATTGTCGTGGAGGACTGGCCCTACTCTGGCACAGATTTCACTGATGATCCGAACCTCCCACTCCTGGAGGGAGAAGATTGGGATGAATATTTGGGTGAGACTCATTTTTTTAAGTTTTATGAGTATTATGATTTTTTATTTATTTATGCATGTGCTGACATTAAATCCATGTAAATGCAGATTTTGGCCAAGAGAGACCTGCCGGTATGTCACCGATAGTGAGGCGAATCCCTCGCGATTTCGACCCTCAAGGCGAGGGTGACGAGGAAGATGAGATACTGCGCAACCTAGAGGGGATCACACAAGGAGTCCTAGCTTATGCATGTTTTGATGATGTTCCTCACACCTACTAGAGACATATCGTAAGGGTGCCCAGCCGAATTCACCGCTTGTTGAGCGGCTAGTACAGGCTGTGACATGTTTTCACAAGCACCATGCTGATTAGACACCTAGGTTTTATTTTATCTGCATATTTTTGAGAGACATGATGTCTCAGGATGTAACACACATGTATTTTTTGACATTATGATGCACACAATTGCAAACATGCGATATATATACATCTATTTCCTTACATGGATCTCTTACATATGATGATGCTTTTACAAATGATGAAAATGTCTATCTAATACAATGTTAGCCACTGTATCAGTTAATGTGTTCATTCGTCTAGGAATATGTTGATAAGTAATAAAATCAAAATGTATTTCCAAAAAACGAATACATAAATACAATCTCATAATGTGTGGATTTCTAACTGAATAATGATTATTGAGTTGTAGAACAACAAGCTGTGAATCCAGATTTACAAGCAATGCGCGTATGCCGAGGTTGATTGCCTCAGTTAATAGCTTAATGATAGTGCTATATTCAGTGACATTATTTGTAGTTTTTCCTAGACAAATACCTTCCAGATCTATCAACTCACCAGCAGGATCATAAATTACCCAGGCTGCTGAAGACAAATTCCTGGTACTGCGGGAAGCACCATCCGCAAAATCGACATAAGGGGTAATAGAAATCTGCACAATAAGCAAGACCCAATAAGCAGGAAAATGCTCACAAAGCACACCAAACCAGAAAACATGTACAAAAACTAAAACAACATCTATGTACACCTATTACGCATGAATGACTCACACATAATATTATTTGAGATACAACCCGTTTCTGGGTTGTTCAAGAGGATGACCTTCGTAGTCAATTAGCTCATAGGCCCCATTCTACAACACATGTTTAACGATGTAGGGCCCATGCCACATAGGTTTAAATTTTCCTGCCCCCAGCTTATCACGAGCTTGGTCATATAGGAGGAAGAGATCTCCTTCAACGAAAGAACGAGGGGAAACTGATTGATCAAAATGAGCTTTGACCTGCTCTTTCTGTGCTTTGATAACGAGAGCAAAAAAGTGGCGGGTTTCATCTAGCCTTTCTAAATAAAGGAGATTCTCTTCTTCTAGCGAAGTATTCAACAGTAATTCAACAACCAACTTGAGCGAAGGTATTTCACATTCAATCGGAAGAGTAGCTTCCAGGCCATAAACCAATTGGAAGGGAGTGAACCCGGTTGCGTTTTTCACTGAGGTGCTGTATGCCCAAAGAGCCGAAAATAACATGAGATTCCAATTTGATTTGTGGATCCCAATCATACATTGAAGCATTGTGACAAGAACTTTGTTCACAGCTTCAACTTGGCCATTGGCTTGAGGGTAGAACAACGTTGAGCTGTCGTGACGCAGACCCAACTTAGAAGTCAACTCCGCCACCATATAATGCCAAAAATGGGAGCCATGATTGGTAAAGATGGCTTGAGGGACACCAAACCTAGCAATAATGTGATTGAATATGAACTGAGAATTTTTCTTACCGTCAGTGGTAAGTGTAGGCATTGCTTTGGCCCATTTGGTGAAGTAGTCCACGGCTACGATAATATAAGCATGCCCCTAGGCCGAGTGAGGGTTACACGTCATAAAATCGATGCCCCACTTTGCAAAGGGATCAATGGTAATGACAGGATGAAGAGGAACAGGTGGCGAACGCATCTTGCCTTGATAAATTTGGAAATCATGACATTTATGAACTGTGACAATACAATCTTTGAAAATGGAAAGCCAAAAATAACCAGCATGAAGAATTTTCTGTGCAGTAGCATAACCAGACATGTGACTGCCACAAGCACCACTGTGATAATCATTCAGAGCTTTCTTGGCTTCCTCAAAGGTTAAACATCGCCGGAGAATGGAATTGACTCCAATACGATAGAGAGTATCTCCAACTATACGATAAGGTTGTGACTGATGGCGGATGCGTTGGTGGGCATCCTTCGTCAACTTAGATCTAAAAGATGAAGTTTGGGGATAGACGATGATATCACCGTACCAAGGATCGAGGGTGCTAATCAAGAAAAGCGAATCATCTGGAATGAAGTCCTTAGAACGAAAAGGAGTAGAGTCGGAAGGGAGAGAACAAAGTAAATAAGCAAAGACCAATGATTTCTTAGATTTGGCAGCAGTAAATTCCAAATCAAACTATTGGAGGATGAAAATCCACTTTGAGTATTTCCCCCCCAGCAATTGTCGAGACAATATGTAGGTCATGGGGTTGCATTCAGAAATCACAGAAACTGTACACAAAATAATATAATGATGAAAACGTTGAACAAATTGAACAACGACCAACACTAACTTCTTGATGTGAGTATAATGCATTTCGGGGTCGAGAAGGTTACGGGACAAGTAATAAATAACATTCTCATGACCGTCATCATCGTCTTGTACCAAAACCATGGCAATCGTGCTGAAAGCAGTAGCCAAATAAAGGGAAAAATCACGATGATAATCTAGAGGGCGTAGGAGAGGAGCATTGACCAACAATGTTTTCAACGCATCAAAATATTTCTGAGTGATCTCATCCCAGTAAAAAGGAATGCCCTGCTTTAAAAAACGTGTGAATCCTTTAGCTACTTCGGCATAGTTAGGTATAAAACATTGCAGAAAATTAGCTTTCCCTTGTAAACTCTGTATTTGATGCAATGAGGAAGGAGAGGGGAGATTAATAATAGACTCAAGCTTGAGAGGATCCAGCCGAATTCCGTCTTTGGAAATGATAAACCCTAATAGTCTACTAGAATCGACGCAGAAGACATACTTATGAGGATTAAGTCGAATGTTATAGTGTCTACAATGAAGAAAAATCTGACGAAGATGGTCAGGATGATCTCTACACTTAACTGAATGAGCCAAAAGGTCATCCAGATAAGGTTGAAATATGTGGCGAATATCATGAAAGGCATAAGACATCGCACACTGAAAGGTGGCACCGACATTCTTCAAACCAAAAGGAAGCTTCTTATATGCAAAGGTGCCCCAAGGACAGATAAAGGCAGTCTTGTGCTGATCATTTGGGAGAATATCGATTTGATTATAACTCGAAAAACCATCCATAAGGGAAAAAATCTCGCTCCCGGCACAATCATCTATGATTTGATCGATGAAAGGAGTAGGATAATTATCTTTAGGACAGGCTCGATTGATATCACGATAGTCAACACAGACACAAATAGTGCCTTGTTTCTTATCTATAGGAACAATATTAAAGACCCATTCTATCAATGGAATCGGATAAATGAAACCAGCTTTGAGAAGCTTTTCCACTTCGGCCTTGATGGCAGCAACTTTCCTAGGATGCACCAGACGAAGACGCTGACAAACAGGTTTCGAACCGGGGTAAGTAGGAATCTCATGTACCACGATACTAGGATCAATACTGGGCATTTCTTCGTAAGACCACGCAAAGACATAACGTAATTCACGAAAAAGGCTAGTATAGACTTGCACTTCATCTGAAGAACAGGTAACCCCAATATGGATATTCTCGACGATTCCTGGTTTAATGGAAATTTCCATAGGCATCATCAAAGTGATGTTACTCAAGTTACCTTCCGAAAAAACTTCATGGACCTGAACATGTGTTTAAAGTAGAGGAGAAGGAACCTAAGAGGAAAAACGGTCAAGACAGGTAGACATGGCTTCGAGGCTTAGTAGAAACAAATAACGATGATGACCATCATCCCACAACAGATCGTCAAGAGACAAGGTTTCCATGATAGCTTCATCAGAAAGAAACACTTCTTTCAAAGGATCTGGTGAATCAAAATCACCAAGCCAAGGGGATTGAGAATAAATGTCAAGAGTTACGCTCGAAGGAGCAGAATCATGATCAGAATCCAATGCAGCAATGAGTTCACAATAATCCATTTCAATCAGACTCAAAGGCATTGAATCGCTGAACGAATCAATTTGTTCAAGAGAAGGGATAACCCAAGGGTCATCAGTTTGAGAAATCATGTTTACCTGAAGAGTATTTGGTGGTGGAAGAGGGAAAACACCCATGAGGGCAGGATCCTTGAAAAGGCCTGGCCCTACACTCTCATAAGGAGTAGGAATCTTGTCCACGTACGAAACATTGTTCTCAGAAGAATAAGTGAAAAAGACAATTGATCAATAGTAATAATCTTTCCTTCGTGTGGAAAATTCAAAACATGAAAGAGATTGGACGGAATGCACAACATGGCATGAGTCCAACTACGTTCGAGGAGATTATTATAATTGAGTTTTGCATCAATGACTTCGACCTCGACATTGACTGTATTCCCTTCTAACGTGATCGGAAAACTAGCAAGAACACCAAGAGGTTTAGATTCTCTTCCATCAAATGCTTCAAGGGCATTGGGTGATGAAGTAAGAGTTGGAGAACCAATGGCTTTCCAACAAGTAGATGACATAACACAGGTAGATGCACCCTCGTCCATGAAAGCCCGATGAATATTCAAACCATTAATACCAACTTGAATGATGAGTGCAATTTGGTGTGGGAGTTGCGGGACAAAATTCTCTAAATCGAAAGTGAGCAAGCTAGTATCGACAGGATCAATCCCACCTATCGTAGATAGAAAAGATTTCCATTGTGAAGGACAACTTTGAAGTACTTCTAACACAGACATTGCAGACGATGCCCGAGCCAAATCTTCAACAATACTGTAATGCTGAGTGGCACGGACATTGGAATTGTACGAAGACTTACGGAGCACACCTTTGGAAGGTGGTCGCAAAACGGATTCAGTGCTAGGCCGTTAAATCTCAAGAGGGCTAGAAATAGGAGGAGGAGGAGGACCATCAGTGATCTCTTTCCCCGATGCTTGACACGAACCAGAATAATCTTTCGATCGAGTAGCAATAGAAACAGGTGCAGAACCGTTCATCATGAACACTTGCGAACCAGATGGAGCAGAGGACTGAGGGTGCTCTACCATCTGAGTCTACTGAGGGAAAGGTTCTTTAAGAATGACCGGAGCTCCTTGGGTGCCTTTGAGCAATCGACTCACTTTTGACCGTCGAGGATAGTCCTTGGTGAAGTGCTTATCATCACAAATCAAACAAGGATACTTTGGTTTGCGTTGAGAACTATCAATAGAATGAGGTTTTTGAGAATCTTGTTTCGGGGTATCATTTTTGGCCTTACATTTACCCTTCTTCTTACCTTTGGAAGTGTTATCTGTAGGATTGGCCTGAACAACATTAACGTCTGCAGGTGCACCAAAATTCGAATTTGACTGAGGAGCTACATTATTGGAAGAAGTAGACTTCTTCTTCCCAGAGTTGGATTAAGGAGACTTTTGAGAGGTTTGCGATATAGAACCAATAATACCATCAACGGATGGAGTAGCTGGTGGTTTAGAGGTTCCAGGTCGAGGAGCATTAGGCAAGATATCGTACAATGCACCAGACTGAGAATATATGAGATCAAGGTACTGGGCTTACGAAATGGCTTGTTCCTCGGTTACACATGCCCCCATAGCTATGTCTTTGGAAATATGATTGACAAAGGAGGTAGTGAACCAATGAGTCATAAGCTGATCATGTATCTCAAATTTGATCATGCGACGATGATGCCGCCACTCATGAATATAATCCAAGATATGAGTAGCTCGGTCTTGTTTCAATGAAGTGAGGAGGTGCGTCCCGGTCTCATAGCGGATTGATAACTAAAAATGTGTAAGGAACGCCATGGCCAAAGAATTGAAATCTTGGAAAACTCCACGAGATAGCTCAATGTACCACTTTGCAGTGGCACCAGTAAGAGTTCGCTAGAAAAGATGAAGACGAATAGAATCGTCAACCCAGGAATTAGAAGAACACCACAAATGGTAAGTCATCACATGCATTTGGGGATATTCACTAGCTTTACCCTCAAATTTAGGACAATCACCGGGAATCTTGGTCAAAACCGGAGGCCAATATGGATTATGAAGAATAGGATCATTCGTCAACTTCGACACATCGGGTAATTCCAACGTAGCAAGAAATGGTAATTGAGTGTTAAAAGTCATCGAAGGTCTTTGATAGGGACCTGTCTGTACATTACACCCAGTCTGAACAGGATTTTGTCCCCATACATTCTGTCCTGAAGAATTCGGGTCATAGGGATTAGAAACAGGATAATTCGGTTGATACGGGGGTTGAGGACCAGGATATTGAGTCAAAGGAAACCACTGAGGTCCTTGCTGAGTAGCATAAGGATTTTGCTGCGAAATGTAAGCATGAATTTGAGGTTGCTGATACACAGGTTTATATTTAGGTTGCTGGTACACCGGTTGATTTTGAGGGTAAGGAATCTGAGGTGCACTATATATTGGTTTATTTGAGGGTACATAATCTGGGGTGCGCTGTATACTGGTTGATGTGAAGCTTGAGGGTAATAAGCACCCTGCGGTTGTGCAGGTTGACCTTGCGGAGCAAGTTGAGGAGGTTGTTGGGTAGGGTAAACAGGTAAAAATGGCTACGGAAACGAAGGAATCTGCTAGTGGTTGAGGGCCACCAGGTTGACCTTGTGGTAAAGGTTGGCCTGATGGTTGAGATGGTCCAGGATGTCCTTGATGACCAGGTTGACCTGGAGAAGGACCATAGGATTGTCCTTGTGATGGATAAACTTGCTCCCCGGGACCAAAATATGATCCGGGTTGAACCAGAGGTTGACCCGGGAGACCAGAGGGTTGTCCATGTTGGACCAAAGGTTGTCCTTGTAAAGGTTGGCCTTGAAAACTGTATGGTTGTCCTTGTGGACCAAAAGTAGGGGCCTGCTGAGCTGAAGGTTGTCCCTAAGAGGGTTGTCCTTGTAAGCCAGAGGGTTGCACAGGAAAAGTAGGTCCCAAATGAGTAACAGACTGATAAGGATCATAACTAGCCTGATAGGGATCATAAACGACCTGATAAGGATCTATAGGAGGCATATAAACTGGATTCCCATGGTCATCATAATGATGTGGATATTCATATATAGGAGTACCAACAGCATCATAGTGATGAAAACGAGGATTTCTAGGAGGTGGGGGCTATTGAGAACCCTGAGAACTCTGCTAAACAGCTAATAGATATTCTTCAAAAGTGAGACCACCAAGAATCACAGGAGTAGTGGAAATTGAACTAGAAGCCACACAAACTGTAGGTTGGATTGGAACAGATGTAACAGTAACCGATGGATTTGATGCCGAGGGTAACAGTACTGACGAATATTGGACCGAACTCCAAGGAGGAGTTACTGTGTTGGATTGTGTAATGGACGCAACACCAGACATAATCTGACTCAGAGACCTATAGCCAGCCGGAAGTGACACCGAAGGCAAAGAAGATTGGACAGAGACATGAGAAAGATCTTCAGGAAAGAGTTGATATTCTCTTGTGGATATAGGAATTCCGTCACTGCCAATAGGACTGGAAGAATCCATATATGAGTCTTCCGTAAGATCTTCAAAAATACTACGGGGACTAGGAGGAACCACAGCAGCAACAAAAGGTGATCCAGATGTGAGAGGAGGAAATTCTCCTTTGTCCTCAAAACCAAACCAAACAATTGAAGGAGGCCAATTGAACTCAACTGGCTCGTCAAGCGGAGATCAAGTAGCAAGGGGCTGGATAGGCGGTAGAATAGGCTGCAAAAACTCGACAGACCTAGTGGATTGAGGGGTTTCGAAAGAAACATCTGGAAACGAACCACCACTAGGAGGCAGTGAAGACGACAAAACTAGAGGTTCCGCCACTTTGAATGTAGATCAAAACAGGAAGGAAAAGAGATAACCAATCGAAAGTGCCAAAATAAAAAACCAAGGAAATCAATCAGATCAAGTAACAAACTTTAATGGGGCTGTAATCGTAGGTGATTAATTTTATAATACTGAAACCAAAACCTGTTGTTTCATGTTTTAAGAGTCAAGAAACAGACAAAAGATGAATCTAGTCACTTTCAATTTGAAACGAGCGTGAAAGGACAAGTGCTCGATGATCTTTACTTCTTTAAAGGGTCACGAAAAGATCTAAATGACTACTCAGGTATTCTAAGCAAGAGGGTATACCAGGTTTTTATGAACTGCCATATACACCTTGGTGATCAAATGAAAGAGAAATGACCAAGGACTTAACGTACGTGTAGGTAATCTCCCCGAATGCTGTGTTCGGTGTATCACGGTTACAAGGCGGTAGACTCGGCTTCCTATGGATAAAGGATTGAAACCTAGAGGGGTCTCCCTTTATATACACGATGGTATAGGGAGCACAAGTCCGTACTAGCACAGTCTGAAGCCTAGAGGTGAGCAACAGCTACTAGGTTTTAAGATACGGGAATACGTCTCTAGCCTAGACCACTAGAATTTTTTCGTTAGGTTCCAATGTTGCCTTAGGTTCATTGAATAAATTTTAAATTTAATCTTGAATTATGTTTCAATTTCCAGGCCATATCAAATGTATAGCTCAAATTCCTAGATGCAAACTATATGCAAATGAACACCATTTCAATTCGATGAATGCTAGTTATAAGAAGGATAGAAATATTTCAAACAAGAAAACAAAGAAAACATGCGAAGAAACTTCTAATGCCCTTAATGCAATCAATCAAAAACGAATTTCCTTCCTAGATTGAGAAATGCTAGTTATGTAAAGGAACGTTTCATTTTCAATGCAACAAAAGAGTGCAAATATTTTTTATTTTATTTTTTCAATGAAATGAAGCACACGTTGTGCTAATTCAATGGAAAACAAAATAAACACTAGTTTGAGTTTTGCGAATTTAAGGTTTTGAAATTGAATGACTCAACAAAAGTGAAAAAAACACAAAAACATGCAAGCTAAAGGAGCAAGCTTTCAAACGAGAAAGAGAGTTCTCAAAACGATCCAACAAGCAAAGCAATCGATGCTCAAAGTGTTGAAGAAGAAAGACTAATCGAAAAAAAGAAAAGACCATTTAATCAAAAAAACAAAAGGATTAAGAAAACTCAATCTAAAAACCCAAAAAGAAACTAACAACAATCAAAGAGACTTGTTCTCGAACAGAAGGCTTGGTGTGCAAGTACACCTAGAAACCCTAAGGTCTTAAATGACACCGACAGGAAAACGGACAAATGACTGAGGGAAACAAGTCTACAGTAGGAAACACGGTCTCCAAAGTCTTAAACACACTAAAAAATAACCTAGAGGCAAGAACAAATGATCAAAACACGCATTAGGGGGGTCAATCCAAAACCTACAGGGATGGGTGCAAGTGTAAGGCTGTAATCCGCGCCATACAGAGGTTGGCGCGAGTTCTAAAAGAGCAACATGCACCAATCGGCGCAACTGTCCAGAAAAAAAACTCGCCAAGCTGGAAACCTATGGAAAAAGAGGAAAAACCCTAACCTAATGAGCAGAAGTCAACCTTGACTCTCTGGAGCTAAACAGAGAATGGAAACTCAGCAAACAAACCAGAAAAAAGATAGATAACTAAACCAAGAATGGAAACCGACCCAACAGGATGACACGAAAAACTCGCACTGATCCCTAGTGGAGTCACCAATTTGTTACAAAGGTAAATCCTCTCTGCGGATAGGGATGATCCCTTTAGCCCTAGGGTGGGTCTAGTAACAAAAGGACATGCTAAAGTGTTTCTTCCTAGTTAATGAATGAACAAAAGACAGGGTAGATTGAGCTACCTTGAATCCAATGCTGCCGATGTTGCAGAAAGAGTAGTGGTCTCTCGCTCCTGCCTTGACAAGTCACGATTCATTCGTTGTCACGCCCACATACTTGCACATAAGACAAAGAACAAGAACAACATATAGCAACCTAGTTTCACTCACAACTATTAGCCAATCAAAGAGGGCTAAACATCTCATATCAAATAAACATCATAACACAATAGTGGAACCAAAAAGTAGTCATGTATATTAATGAGTAGAAGGAAGAGTACAACCGATGCTTTGACGTCGTGATCTCCTCCAACAGGGTTTAGACGAAACGCGTCTCAACTGTCGGTCAGGAAATTTGGACTCAAAATCTCTTAGAAGTCATTGACTTGAGCTCTCTCAACACTATTTTTCTTACTCTATCTCCTCTAGTAGTTTAGCTATAGTATAATTCTCTAGTTCAGTTATTCAACCATTTTTCTATAATGTGTTCAGCTAGCTTCTACTAAAGGAGATAGTTTCTTATATAGAAGGAAAAGAGGAGGTTTGGATCCCTACAAAGGTGGGAGGAAGTCCTATCCTTTAGGAGAGTTCCAAGGGAGGTGGAAACTACTAACTAAAGGAAGGAGTCCGTGGTTGTTTCAGTTCAACCACTCCCAATGATTCATCCCTGAGGTGGTTGGAATGGAACCTCTACATCTATTTTTAAAAAACATTCCACAAACAACTTGGCACGGGTGTTTAATTGGCACGGGCTCAGTGTTAAATTTCCTGGTCGGTGCGAGGATGTAACAGGCCACTCGCGCCAAGGCAAAAATAGGGATTTTCACAGCTCTTCTTAGGGAAATGTCAACAAGAAGAATGTTGCTTTCATAAAAAGGGATGAAAAGATGGTATTTTCAAAGCATGAAACTACGTATTTTTCACAAAAATGACCCTTCAATGTGCGAGTTGGGGATTGCAGGGACAGTGACAAAATGCTATGTAACAATTGGTATATCAATCTTCCCAGGGACGTAACTTTGTCATACGATCTCCGTTTGACGCACACAATACCTCATTAGAAAGATCTATCTGAGGAATACAACTTTTGATGTGAGCAACATTGAAGGAAATTCCTTGTTGCTCCCGGTTTTTCCAAAAAACTTCGTTTAGGGCCTCAAAACGACTCCAGAAGTTCAGGACCCGAAAAAATGCTAAAAATAGTAAAATTTACTACAATTAAGGAAACTGGAAGAAGCAATGGTGGGGCCTCAAGTGGAATAGGTGAGTGGCCACCAGTATCCACCTGTATCACTTTTGAACTATCCTCTCTCTTAATATCCAAAATAGAATTTATAAGCTTTCTGTGATTGACTATCTGGTGAAAGTACTTACTGTTCTTATCCCCTTCCTTTAACTAGAGGGCTCTACTTTTTAGACACTATTATGTCTCCTTCATGAAAAGAAGGGATTTTTTTCTGCTTCTAGAGTTTTTAGAGATAAGAATTAATCCTTGGAAAGAGAGGAGTGATATATGTTTAGGAAGATGTCCTTTATATTTTCATCAATTTCAATTAAAGATCTATCATCCTAACATTTGTTTTCCTTGGTCCAAAGAGATATGATAGGTTTGTCCCTTTTAAAATTCTCCTGAAATTGAGTCACAGGGGATGGTCCCTGAGTCAAATCAAAGGGGTTCCAATGAGTCTTTATTTTATCAATAAGTGAAGGATGGCTGAGCCAACTAGAATTCAACTTGATGGGTCCCAAAGGATTTTTAGTATATTGAGAATTTTATGTAAATTTGAGAACCCTATGTTGTAATTATGATGCAGGATTTTTAAATTGTATTATTAATATATTACATGTAGTGCATAAAACATGGAGATTCAATAATAAAATTAAATTTTCACCATGGAATTTAATTATAAATATAATTATTAAAATTTTATATGTGTGTTAAGTGATGCAATATATATATAGACAACATTTTTTGACTTTCTAGAGTTTTTGACCGGAATTCAACAATTTTTTTTATGGTCAAATCTTGATTCGTGTTATTTAAACTATTTTTTTTACTGCATATATGGATTCGACATCTTGAAAAACCCATGGGGCACTTGGATTGTGAAGATTTCACCCCTAAAACTTGTGATTCCATTGAATCCATGCCTTATTATGGAAAAATTAGACCAGAAAATAGGTCATAAAACCTTCCAAAAAGTATAATAGGTAGCCTACGCTTTTAGATATTGGAGTATAAAGCACTTGGAATGGAAAATTATACTTCTGGTTACAAATTGACTATATGGAAACATAATACATGTATCTTCTAGAAATATTTCTATTCTAGATTGTTCACCGAGCCATATATGAAAGAAAAGTTTATATCTGTCTATGAGAGGAAGAGATATGGAGCTATAAATATATATTTCTATGTTAGTGGAGTTCATAAACCGTGTACATTTTTTTGAATCAAGAATGTGTTTAACTCTTAAGTAAGAATGACAAGTTATGGGGAATTCCTTTCTAGAAATCAATATTTAAGGAACATCAAGAGCTATGGTTATGATACGAATCTAAAATCAATACACCATAATTCCTTATTCACATTCATAACATTCAAAAGGATTCTGAACATCCCATTGACAATTTTCTAAGGCTTAAACAAATCATCCATGAAGCCAAAAAATATAACCCTAAACCCTAAATCATATAATTATTCACTATGACAAGTAAAGAAAATATTAATAAATAATGTTGGTTTTTATGGTTGTCACATGGAGGTGGCGTTGTTGCTACATATGTTGGAAGTGAGAGTGTTTACATTGTAGTTTATAATAACATAATTGACATTGATGCAAGAATTAGATGAAAAACATCAAACTTTCTAGAGTGTGGGTTGGCATTGTTGTGGTTTTTAGTGGAGGTGGATTTGGTGTTGGTGTTGCTGGTGTTGGTAGTGAGAGGATTTTGATATTTGTTTTTTTTTGTTTTGTTTTAACTTGACATACTGGGTGGCGACTTGATGGAAAAATGTTTTTGTGTGTGATTATTTTATTTTGACAAACATCTTGCTTCCCCTAGTGTTAAAACATACACCCTGATTTATGGTCTATGTTTATATCGGTTGTGATAGGCTGATGAAAGGTTGGTCACCACTGGTGAATCATGCAAGTTGTATGTATACTTTTTCTGAGCGGTAATTCACTATTTTTTTGGATATTTGGATGCAGGTTATGTTGTGAGAAGTTCAATTTTATCTGGAAAAGTTTCTTTTTGCATAATTTTATGTTTTTCTTTGGGGTGGTTTATTATATCAGTTGTGACAGATTGAAGGCTGAGTCACCCTATATTGGCAGTTTTAGATGTTGATTTTTTTCTCTATACTATGTTTCTTTTGGTGTTGTGAATTACTCCTTATGGTCCGTTATATGCAGTGCACTGATTTGATCTCCTCCTCAGATGTTCCTGGGTGGTCCTGCACAGGATTTTTTCAATTTTTTTGGTTGGTGAATATATTAATTGTGATATGTGGGGATTCAAAGGTATATTATGGTGTATGTAGCCGATCTCGATGACTTGATTGGGACGTGCTATTAATTTTATTGGTGATGACGTACTTGTGTAGTCATTCTTCTTTCATATTTTTGTGCCTGATTGTTTTATACATTATAGTTATGCTTCATTTATTGTGGTGGGGTAGTATACTCTTTGTCATCACTTTCCAAAATTGGGTTGGTGGCTTTAGGTTTTTTCCATTTATTTTTCTTAGATTTTTCCAGGATTGTGCAAGTATTTTGGATTTTCTCTCCAGGTGTGCTGCATACATTCCTATTCAAATTTGGGAGTATGAATTTTATGGGTGTAATATTTTTGTCAGGACCCAACTCTCTGAATCTTGATGCTCTTACTAGACCTACCATGGCAGATGAGTGTAGAAAATCCACATATATTCAACTGATCTTGTAATATGCTATAAAAAATACTTGAATCTATTTCACAAATTGTAGAAACCAATTATGATTACACAATCACATGAGCAAGAATGAGAAAGAATTTAAATCGCACAACACAAATATGTATCTAGGGAAAGCCTCAGTTAGAAACCCTCATATCTATATATTTCATAAATTCAAGACTATGAAACAATACAATGCTTCTCTCAGGCTTGAGAGCTCTCTACACTATCTATGAATGTATCACTCTGATCTGAGAAGGTTTGGTCCAATACTTGACCAATTCCTTGCCCCTGTATTACCAACCTTTCTCATGCATTCCTAAGGGAATGGAGCCCCTATTAATTAGTAAATTCCAACTAATTGATTGCGAAATACATCTAAGGCATCCTGATGACCTCATGCATGACCTGTAAAATTTTATAATTATACAACTGCTAGTCTAATTCCCTTTAACTCCAATCTCAAGTGGAAATTACTTATAATTGACATGCAAAAACTATTTAGAGTAAATTATCTGTTCTCTGATTGATCACTGCATGTGAATTAAATATAATTTAATTCACTGGACCTCTCACTATCTCATCTATCAGTTAGAAATAGTTAAACTGATTTAAACTAAAATAATTAAGTTAAACAATTACATCTCAAAATAAACTGCAACTAGACCCCCCTAAAACTTAGAGTGAACTCTACATGCCTCTAGTTTGACCCCCAAATTGAATTAACTGAGATAACTAATTATTCTTGACTCAGTTAACTTGTACAAGTTGTCATGTTATGTGGAATTACAATTTTCTTCTAATTTAATTAAGGGAAAATTAAATTAGAAGCCTCTTCTTGTTCCAGATTTCAACATTCCCTCTCAACAAGAAAGGGATTATTTGCTACCCCTATCTTGCCTTTGTGGAACTCAAATTTTCCTCTTGAGAGTGCCTTCGTCAATATGTATGCATCCTTCTCCTCCATGGAAATGTAATCCAATGAAATAATCCTCCTCTGTGCACAATATATGAGATAGTGATACAAGATATCAATATGCTTGGAATTGTCATGAAAAAATGGATTAACCGAGAATTTGATGCAACTCTAGTTATCACAATAAATTACTGTCGGATCCATCTGTTGACCAAACAAACAAAAAATTATCTTCCTCATCCAGATGGCCTCACATGCTACCTAGATAACATCCATGTACTTTGACTCTTTTGAACTGAGTGCAACTGATCTCTGTTTCCTGTTGTATCAGGAAACTGCTACTGATCAATTGTTGAATATGCCCTATTGGCCCTCGTTCTCTATCCATTTTTTTTTTAGGTTAATACACTTTATGACCATGCTATCCATCTATATACCATCCATATTCACTCTATTTTGACCAATTTATGCATTTATAGGTATATAAATTATTTTTTTCAATTTTTAGAAGTTTTTACAAAAATTGAATTTGAAGTGCATTTTTGGACAAGACTAGAAATTCCCATAATGTCTTCATTGATGTCATACTTACAGGACACCTGGGCTCAAAATGAGCACATTTATAGAAATATTGGGAAATAATAATGGATGTGCGCCTACTGGTTCGGTCAAACTGAGCTTAAACATTCCCGGTCAAAGGCAGTGAAACAAGACCTGTTATTATGAAAATCCCTAGGAAATAGGCCAAATTTAGCATTTTATGGGATTTTCCAGATTTTGAGAGATTAGATGGATGGGCTCAACCAGAATAGATAGGATAAGGATAGACATGGTTGTTAGAGAAATTTTAGTTAAGTTTGTTTCAAATTTCTCTATTTAAGCCTCAGACATTGAAGGCATTGATATGTAGAATTTGTATCATTTCACTTGGATATTTCTGAAACTTTGAGAGCTAATTGAAGAACCAGTTCTATATCCTTTTGTACTATTATATATGGTGAATTATTGATTGAGTTTCAGTAGCTGAAAGTACTCACAGCGTGCGAGGAAAGGGTGGAGGGCCCCCACACCAAGCTAAGTGCACTTTCTCGTTAATTTAGTTGCAATTTCCTGAACTAGTTTTGTTTCATGTTTAAGAAGTTAATTAGATGTATGATGATATTTTATTATTGCTAATGAATCCTAAGCTAATTTCTAATTTTCATATGAAGGTTCAACGCAGTGCTTAAGTTAAACTCTCCTTCTATCTGATCAGGGACTAGAAACTAGAATTCATCTTTCTTGATTTTAAGTGATTTCTGAATTTCCTATTTTATAACAATGACATTAATGATGAATGAATTTGTAAGGAAGAACAACAAGGACCTCCTTAGTTAGGAGCCTCTTCTATTATTCTTTTATGCATCTTTATCTATTTTTCATTAGTTTTTTTTTTTTTTGTTCATGAAGTAGTACTGTAGAGAAGGAAAAACAAGTTCTCCTAAGTTAGGAGCTTCTTTTGCTTATTACATAATTGAATTAGAAATTATTTAGTTAAGTTTTATATTTGTAATATGAATTTCCTTTAATTTCAATAATTCATCTTATAAACTTGACTATAGTTGAAATCCATATATTTTGGAGATGCTTCTAAGTTCTATAAGCCCATATTGATATTAAAATACTTGTGTTAGCTTACCCAGTAAATAGACCAACATGCCCCATGATGTGCTCTTCCTGTCGGATGGAATCCCTACCCAATCTGCATATGTGAAGCCTTGAAGCTTCACTCCCTTTGTTTTTATGTACCATAGCCCAAACTTTGTAGCACCCCTGAGGTATCTCAGCACATGCTTCCCTGCCTTCCAAAAGATCTTGGTAGGCTTAACCATAATTTGAATAAGTTGGTTAACTGCATAACATATGTTTGGTCACGTGTTCAAGAAATACATGATTGAACCCACAAGCTTCCTGTAGATGGTAGCATCTACTACTTCACATGAAGTATCATCCTCCTTCCTCCAGTTTCCATTTAGAGGAGTCTCCATGGGTTTTCTTCCCTCCATGTGGAACTTCCTTATAATATCGTTGGCATACTTTCCCTGAGATACAAATAGCTCCCCATCTCTTTGCGAAATTTCCAATCCCAGGAAATAGTGCAAGAGCCCCATGTCCTTCATCTTAAATTCTCTTTCAAGATCCTCTTTACAAGACTTGATGAGTTTCTCATCACTTGTTAGTAACAAATCATTGACATAAAGTACACTGATTAAAATATTACCTTCTACCATAATATGGTAAAGGTTCACATCTACTTCACTCTTGGTGAAGCCCAACCCGGTAAAGTAGTTGTCGATCCTTATGTACCAAGCACAAGGTACTTGTTTCAACCCATACAATTCTCTCTTGATTCTGCACACATGCGACTCTCTGTCGAAGGCCTCAAAACCTTCTAGTTGCTCGATGTACAACTCTTCCTCAATCACTCTATTGAGGAAGGTTGTATTTACATCCATCTAATGTATCTGTGATGTAGAGACCATATTAGGAAATTCTCATAAAACAAACATAATATTTATTTCTCTCCAAACATGGCTTTACAAATGAATTAAATGGCTATTTATTCTTGAGGAATGTAGGGATCCGTAGGGATCCATCCTATACTCTAGCATGATGAACATTTTTTTTCTTTGATAATACAGTAAGCTAGGAATTAAACCATAAGTATACAAATATGGAAACTCAGAAAAATTAAATCACTTATATCAAACATCCATAAATTTAACTTCATAACACATACATGTATTTTACATGTTAATTATAGGCACAATAAAATCATATAAAAAAAACATTATAAATAATACAGGTACCGTTCACTTGGAGATGAGATTCAAATTTGACTTGTTGTTACTTAAACTCCTTTTTTGTCATCTACCTCCAAGCGTGGAAGTTTCCATGCTTAATCCAAATATAATGACCCACCAGTTGACCTTCCAGCCTACTCCTTGGGTACTCTCCTTCCCCGCGGACCCCCGATCTGCAATGGGGTTGTACAGTGAAGGAATGCACTAGATGATAGAGGTGAGCACTCTTTGGCTCAAAAGTCCCCTCTCTAAAGTCCTCTACCTCACCAAACTCAACTATTTCTTGTAACCACTAACAAAGACATAATATCCTCCATCCAAAAATAGGGTGATAAAAAAGTCCCTTCCCCTTGGCTTTCCCCTTCTTTTATAGAAGGATTCATAGGTGACACTTGGAATTTCATGTAAAAATAATTAATTTTTATTAACCCAAAATTTGATTATTCACCCACCCATGTGTCACCCTCTCATCAAGCCTCTCCAAAAGTAATTTACTTAATTATTAATTTAAAATAGTATTTTCCTCACCCCAACAAGACTTCCTATTTCTTCTCCTAGTTGTCTCTTTATTCCCCCTTTCCTACTCCTTAATTTGTGTTTATTACTGAAGTTAACTGATAAGTCTCATATTTGGTCCCCTAACTACCTCCTAATTTAACTCAATTTTCCTCTTGGATGAATATTCTTATGTTAGCTCTTGCCACATGGAGGTTCTCTAAATTTCTCAAATTTTAATTTATTAATCTTACTTTAATGCACCACCCTCTTCTCTTAATGAAGTTTTTAAACTATTTTATGATTAATCTTTATACTTAACTCTATGTCCCTCTTTCCCCCTTTTGCCTAATTAAGTTACTTTTGTACATTCTCCACTTAATATTGTTTTTATTATATATATATATATATAGATATATATATATATATATATATATATATATATATATATATATATATATATATATATATATATATATATTCAATGTGGAAAGGGGTAGAGTTCTCAAGGTAAAATATTTTATTTCTTCCTATTCTTCCCTTACCTTAACTATTATTCTTGATTTAATTTCCTTGGTTCTAACATCATACAGCACTTGATATGAATTAATAGGATTTTCATATATTGATTATATTGATTAGTTTATTTAATGATGTCAAGGGTGTCAAGCTGGTCATGCCCTTCAAGAACTTCCTTTCGAAGTTCCAAGGGTGCCATGCATAACCGTTTATTTTGTGATGCCAAGGGTGCCAAGTCAGTCATGCCCTTCAAGAATTTCTCTTGAAGTTCCAAGGGTGCCACGCCACTTTCCCTTCAAGAATCTAGTGGCTACGAGGGGATAATATAGGTGCAATGAAAGAGACCGTTATCATCTCGTATGCCACCTGCTATAGTGAGACTAATGGTGCCAGGGATCAAGGAATCTGCCTTGATGCGTGCCCCCCAGAAAATCCTCGTGAGCGACCCAAATTTGGGACCTGCCCCCATGACATCGTGATCTTCAAGGCAAAGGTTTTTTCGACCTTTCCAGCCTAAGTCATGGTGTGAGTGCTAGCGGGTGAGATCAGGGACACTGTCCCACCCCTCCCATGTTGTTCCATCCAATTGTACAACCCTATCACCCATATGTGAGTCATTCAGCCAAGAAAATAACATGTTCCTGCAACCACTGACATATCATCAGAGTATATATATAGCAATTTTCAAAATCGACTTAGAATTTTGAAGACAAAATATTAATTTTTATCAAACCAGCTGTTATGAAACTAGCTCCAAAAATAGAAGAAAAGAGAGATCAACGCCTTAGAAATCAGCCACTTCAAGGGGGAAACCTCCAATTCATTACATAAAAGAACAATTATTGGATGATACAAATGACCAAAACCTCCTTCTATATATAGGATTCCATGGGGCCACAATATAATCCTAACCGACCTAACAATAATAATGTAAGGGCACAATAATAACAATATTGGGGTTACAAGGGTACAACAATAATAATAAGGGGGCTACACTAATAACAATAAGGAACTAAACTATTAATATAGGGACCTAACATGCCCCTCTCCTTCAAAAAAGTGTTTTCCTCAATGCTTGAGTAGATCTAGGTGCTTATGTATAAAATTCTCATCCTCCCATGTAGAATCTTCGCTGGGTAAGTTCTTCCACTTGATGAGATACTCTGAAATTGATCGATTTCGTAGCTGTCGAGTTCTTGTTTCCGTGACTGCTTCAGGTTCCAATATGATTTTTCCTTCCTCATCAAGCTCGGAACATTGTTTGAACTGGAAGATTTTCACCTATAACCTTCTTTAAGCATGAAACATGAAAACTAGATGCACTCTCGTGAAAGTGCTGTGAAGCTCCAATTTGTTTTCCATAGTACCAATCTTTTGCAACACCTTGTAAGTACCATAGTACTATGGTGATAATTTATTATCCTTATTAGCTTGGTTGAGGGACATTTTTTTTGTATGGGTGTAGCCGTAAAAATACAAAGTATCCTACATCAAAAATTATCTCGATGCGATGTTGATATTCCTGTTGTTTCATTCGATTTTATTCCAAATTTAGGTTATCCTTGAAGAGTTGGAGAACTTGTTGTTGATGCTCAATGTGATATTCCACTACTTGAACCTTAGAATTTTCTCTTAAAGATAATGTGATGGATGGTGGATGATATCCGTAAAGTGCCATAAATGGGGTCATTTTTTCTACGCATGGAAGGAAGTGTTATACCACCATTCAACAAGAGGTAACCACTTGACCCATTATGTTTGGTTTATTAGATACAAACAACGAAGATATCCTTCCAAAAATTTATTCACTATCTCAGCTTGAAATAATTTACTTGAGATGATTAGATGAGCTATGAGCTAATTGAGTACCCAAACAAGAAAATAACTTCCTCCAAAAATTTCCGCAAAAATGGGATCTTTGTCGCTTACCATAATCTTTGGGTTTCCATGTAGCTTTTGAATTGTTTCCATAAATGCAGTAGCAACTGTACTTGCTTTAAATGTATGAGATAATGCACAAAAGTGTGCATACTTGGTAATTATATCAACTACCACCATGATGGCATTCTTTCCTTCGAACTTAGGTAAACCCATGATAAAATCCATTGAAATCACCTCCCAACGTTGACTTGGAATGGATAAAGGTTGTAGAAGACCTGGGGTCTTAATTGTCTCAACTTTATTTTGCTAGAAAACCAAACATTCTGCCATAAACTTTTGAATATCATATTTAAGGCCATCCCAAAATAATTCTTCCTTCACCCTCTGGTAAGTTTTTAAAAATCCTGAGTGTCCTCCTAAAAGAGAAGTGTGCAATTCCAAAAGAATCTTTTGTTTTAGTTGGGAATTCTTACAAAGATATAAGCGATTTTTGTACCATAAGGAATCATTTTTCCAACTAAATGTATTAGATGTACTAGGATCTTGCCGCAACTTTTGAACATGTCCACACTTATTCGTCCTTTCTCCATTCATCCTTCGGTTATCCAATCTAGTTGGATAATATAAATGGAACAAAGCAATGCTTCCACCTCTTCATTCTTTCTTGAGAGTGCATCTCGCAACAACATTTAGCTTCCCTTTTTTGTAGGTTATTTCCTGGGTCATAAACCAAAACATCTTTTTATGAATCTATATTTTGCCGCTTTCTTCTTCTGAAGATATTCTTTGTTCCAAAAAGTATTTAAGACTATCATGATCAGTTTTTACCTTGAAGTGTCTTCCCATTAGGTAAGGTCACCATTTCTTTAGTGCATGTAGTATTGCTAAAATTTCCTTCTCATAAATAGCTTTCTGTAAATACTTTCCTTTTATTGGACGAATTTCAAAAGCAATGGGTCTTCCTTCTTGCATTAAAACAACACCAATTCCATTTCCTGAGGCATCACATTCCATAATAAATGTTTTTGTGAAGTCTGGCATATCTAAGACCGGTGCTAGGCACATTGCCTATTTAATATTGTTATCAAATCCTAAATTTTCAAAATCATAACTTGAAATATGTCAAGTTTGTATTTAGATTGGTTAGATTGCATAACATCATGAAATGATAAATTTTATGATTAGCATAAGCTTCAAAGATTGTTTTAAGTTGTTAGGGATGATCTCAAGTCATATCAAATAAACAAATCTTGGATAGATACTTTAAAACGACCTAAAGTCTCAAATCTGGCCACCTGTCAGAATTTTTCTGAGTCCGTAGTGATTTTAGTACTAAATAAACAAATTTTTCTGTGGAAACACCTAGTAGTTCCGTAGCGAAACTGACACTTGTAAAGCTAAATGCGCTATGAAAGTGTGTCATCCTATAACGGTTTTCTGCATAATGATGAGTTGTTAAACTTTGATGGTTTCAAGGTCATGCTGTCAGAGTAGGGTCATCATTGAAAGTCTTAGGCATGTTTTAGCATCAACTACCATTTTCTTAATAAGTCTCATCTCATTTTTTCAAATCCATCCCTCATTCCTCACGCTTTATTTTCCGCCCTTGTAAACTGCTACCAAAGCAGCTTGCTGTCATTTGCATCTCCCATAGAAATCCTCTGTCATGTTAGCCCTCTTTTACCATAACAACTCATTTCATCAAAGGCTTTTACCGAACAGGTGTAAATATCCAAAGAAGGCCACCACTGCAAAACAAGAAGAAATGGTTACACCAAAGGAAGTAAATAAAGAAGGCCTGCCATTCAGGTACAAGCCTACAAGTCCAAGATTAATCATGGAAGATTCATATTTCGTGGAAGTTTTTACAAGATCAGGATGCATTTAGTTCTGTCAAAGGTTGCAAGGTCATCACAAACAGGTATCACAAGACTTTGTACTCAATTTCAAAGGAACATCTACAAAGGTTGGTTTTCTTCATGTGCCAATTTCCCCTGATAATATTTCTCAAGCAACTGGGATTCCTAGGACCGGAGAAGAATGGTTTAAAGCTACACATTTTGATTTAAATAGTTGTGATTATTATCTAAGGCCTGAACATGTAGGGATAAATATGACTGTAGGGATTCCTAGAACTTTCCTTAGAGATAACTACTCTAAATTATTTATAGTCATACATAAATACTTTACATGTGAAGGCAGATTCCATACAATCTACATGTATCACTTCAAGATGTTGCTTCATTTTACAAGGAAAAAGCTGATAGATATTCCTTTTTACCTTTTTAGAGGCCTTGGAAAAATGGTAGACAAAGTGCAAGGTAGATCTAAAAGAAGCACAAAGGAGACTATTGGAGGTAAAGGCAGGCTTGAAGACATCTTACAGGCTATAAACATTGTAGAAACCCCTGTAGTGAAAGCAACTGAGGTAGAAGGATATAAGATTAAAAGGAAGGGGCTTATGGCCAAGAAGTTAGATTTTTCATCAGAGGATTCAGGTTTTCTTTTTAAACCTAGAAATCCTTTCACTAGATCACAGGTTTTTGAGACTATCACCATTGGAAATAAGTAGCAGAAGGTAGATAAAGAAAAAAGGGCGGCAGTACAAGAAGTCATAGTCATATCTCCTATTGAGACAGAGGTTACTAAAGAAAATAAAGGTCAATCTAAAATAAATATCCGAAAGAAATCCGAGGTAGATTTTCCAAAGGGACAGCTTAAAGATAAGGAAGAAACAGTCAAACAGAGAAAGGGAAAGGAAAAAGTCATAGAGCAAACTGAAAAAGAGTTTCTTGAAGAACAGTTAAAAGCAACTAGGGAAGAGTTGTATAAAACAAGGAGAGAGATAGAAAGACACAAGAAAGATAAACAAATGATAGATGAGGTGGAAAAGAATGTGAATGATCAAGTTACTCATTTTGAAAAATCTATTGGAAAGGCCAGAAACTTGTTGACGAAATCACAGCCTTTACACATCATGATGACACACACAAGGTAGAGGAATTTATGGTTACAGGCAGAGAGGAAAAGTCTTCAGAGACAAATCAAAGAGTTGAAAGAAAATATGGAGATGATGAAGACAAAATTAGAGAAGGAAGATTTGGAAAGAGGAGCTATGGAAAAACTATTGAAGTTGCTCATGAAGAAACTGCTGGTAAATAAGAAGGTAACAATGGATTATAGACCTTTTTTGTCTTATATTATCATACTTTACATGCAGTTATATTAATGGATCTTTTCAGAGCCCAGATCCTAATTTTTGTCAAGCCTCTGAAAAATTAGGCAATTCTGCAGCATATGCCAGGCTTGAAGCCCAGTTTTTGCTGCAGAATTTCTGAAGAATTATTTTGGTTTTAAACCACTTAAAATGACATGTTTAAAGAGCTATGAGGGTTGTGTTTAATTTTTTTTTATCACTTAACACCCTCCAATGGTCAAGAATAGTGGAAGATTATTACAGATGACCTTTTTTTAGTTTTTCTATGAAATTCGCTACGAAAGTAGCTTAAAACTTTGTTTTCACAACAAGGCCAATTTTTGGAAGGTGAAGGGTAAATGACTATTTAAAATCTGTTATCGATGAGGAATGACAAATTATTAGGGAAATGATAAAGAGTATCAGATCAAAATATTACTAAGTGGAGATATTTTGTTATGGATACAGTTCGAAGATACCAGCTCACTATGTTGCCATATCATCAAACTGACAACTCCTTAATAGTAGGCAGAGCAGCTTCATGAAGACAGTCAAAATATTAATGTTTTGTTTGTGGCCAGTATGGTTGAAAGACATGATTCCTTTCGAGGAATATTTGGATCATATTTATATTAAATGTAATAAGTAGGTGTTTGAGTCATAGTAGGACCCTAACTCCTAATTCGAAAGGTGTTAGTTTCTAGTTTTAAATATCTAGTTAGTGGTCAGATTTGGTGTCGGTAATAGAATTTAATTATCTAGCCACTTGGCAGATTGGATGTAAAGTCTAGATGCCTATAAGTAGTGAGTACTTCGATGTATGAAAGGTGGGAAGATGTTATCTTAGAAGACTATTTTTTATTGTAAAGCTTTGGAGTTTCTGATATATACAGTAACAATACAACTTTCCTTCACCTGAGATTATTACTATATTTCAATGAGTTTATGTCCTATCTTTTGAAATGTTTTTCTTTCAAAGTCTTAATTCTTATTACTCAGAATTCATGATTGTTCATGCTTTGAATTCCTTTAAGTATTAAGCTATGTTCAAATGAGTTTTAGGTCCTATATTTTGAAAGGTTTTCTTCAATGTCTTAATGCTTATTACTCATAACTCTTGATTGTTCATGCTCTGACTTCCTTCAAGTATTAAACAATGACTTATATCTTTTAATATTTTGCCTCAATGTCTTGATGTCTCATTACTCAGAATTCATGTATTACATGCTCTGACTTCCTTTGAACCTCAATCTATTGAAAAGCTCCTGTATGTCTTGCTCTTTCATTGAAATATTTACAAGCCTCGGCTTCCACAAGGAAAGTCTTGTTATTGAGATCCCTGTCACTGACTCCATATCCTAATGGAAGTAAGCTCTGATCTTTTCAACTTGAAAACATATAGAAACAATACATAAATCATAGAGTTAGCCATCTATATCTTTATTCCATATCATTAACCCTTGAGATAGCCCTCTTAGATTGAGGAGGCTAAGCCTCAGTCACAAGATTGGTTTGAAATAGTTACACTGAAGTTGTCTAATCATCAGCCAATCAGGTACGATTTTGGTGATAACAAAGATTTTCAAAGGCCTTAGTTGCTTCAAGAGTCCATGAAAATGCATCTTTCTTCAATAATGTTGTTGGAGGTGTTACTATTCTCCCATAATTCTTAACAAACTTGCGATAATACCCTGTTAACCCGAGAAATCCTCGCAAATTCTTTATGGTTGTGTCAACTTTCCATTCCTTAATGGCTTTAATTTTGTTAGGGTCTACCTTAACACCCTCATGAGATACAATATGACCCAGATATTCCACCTCTTGTGCTCCAAAGAAACATTTGGATGTTTTTGCATATAATTGTTTCTCCTGCAATAGTTTGAGCACCCTGTCAACATGTTCAACATGATCCTTCCAAGACCTGCTGTAGATTAGTATATCATCAAAAAATACTAGCACAAATTTTCTAAGGAAGGGTTTCAAAATGGAATTCATCAACCTTTGAAATGTAGAAGGTGCATTGGTAAGGCCAAAAGGCATGACCAAAAATTCATAATGACCCTCATGAGTTCGAAATGCTGTTTTTGGAATATCTTCAGTCTTCATTCTAATTTGATGATATCCTGAATGAAGATCCAACTTGGTAAAATAATTGCTCCATGTAATTCATCCAATAATTCATCAATCACAGGAATGGGAAATTTGTCCTTAATGGTGAGATTATTGAGCTCCCTATAATCTGGACACATTCGCCATGATCCATCCTTCTTGTGTACCAATACTACAGGAGCAGAGAAAGAACTTTGACTAAGTTGAATTATACCCGCCTCTAACATTTCTGCAGTCATACGTTCAATTTCACTCTTTAGGAAGTAAGGATATCTATAAGGCCTGATGTTTCGAGGAACACTTCCTGAATCAAATGAATAGCATGATCATGATCACGAATAGGTGGGAGTCCTTTGGGAGTTTCAAACACCTTGGAATGATTGTCCAAGACTTGTTGGAGATCTGCAGAAATAGATGATTTTGATGTTGGAACTCCTAGTGAGCATAATTGTGCAATTACGCCTTGTTTTTCTTTCTTTAGAAGCTTTGTCATGACATTAGAGCTTATTATCTTTCTTGGCTTCCCCACAATACCTTGTAATTCGACTTCCTTTCCTTCTGAAAAAAATTTCAAGAAAAGTTCTTGAAAATTAAAAGCTACCGTCCCCAAAGATTGTAACCATTGTACTCCTAGTACAACATCAGCACCTCCCATAGGAATGGAAAGCATTGGACTAGTCAATACATATTCCCCCAAGGTTAGCTTGATATTATGGCATTTTCATATAACTTGTTCTCTCCATTTGCAACCATCACTTGAGCCCCGATGCCGGGTATGTTATGTGGTGCTATAAATATAGGATTCATAATTATTGAATTGACTTTGATAGGTCTTGTAAATATGTACATACTCAGCTGTATGAACTGTACATGTTGAAAGCCTACATGAAAAATAAAAACAAAAACATAAAATAAAAGAGGGTAAAACCTAAAAAGAGAGAAAGATCAAAGGACTTAGAAAATATAGACCCCAAAAGAAAAAAGATGAAAATAAGACCTGAAAGTGAGCAAGTCCAAATGCCACTACTTTTACTTTTTTTGCAAAATAAATGATTATGGCAGAGTGTTAATAAATGTCATAATCGATGATAAGTTAAGCTGTTTAATCTTAAATTGTCATGTTTTCAATTTCATGTTTTAGATAGTGAATAAAGAATTGTCAGACAATTTAATCCTGGCAAATCAGTAGATAGGTAGAGAATAATGAGGAGCTCAACAGTTTAATCTGAGCTAGACTCGGATGAAATAAGGTAGATCTAGATAGTTTATGCTTTAAAAGAATAAATGTTTCAAGGTTGCAAGCCTAAATGCACCTGCCAAATGAAGAAAAAATGTTAGAATAAGGTTGGGTAGGTAGAAAGCAGTGGATAAAGCATGTAATAAATGATTATCGGGAAAAATTACTAATTTCCCCTCCCCTATAGGTATTTAGTGTTCTAAACTATCAGTCAAACAAGCTCAGAGAATTTCCCTAACTTTTGTTGGGACTGGACCCAAGGCTTGATGACTGGTTAGTTGAAAATATTAAATTCTTATATTAAATCCCCATTCATCATTATTTCATCTCTCATTCATACATTATAACTCCTTTCAAAAGTAAAGACTCATTCTTACTTAATGAAGCATATAAAACCATCTAATTAACTTCCTTCATTCAGAAACATACAAAAGCCCTAAAAAATACTTTATACTAAGTGTTGGTGAAATGATAAAAAGACAAGCTTTTCTTTACTTTTACACTTTACTTAGTCATTTTATGTATTTTTGTGTGTATTCCATTCCCCTTTTCATATTAACTTTTAACTTAGTTTATTAAATCCCTAATAATACCTTATCCTACTTATTTAATTCCCTATATCTAAATACCCCCAAAGCCCACTATTATAAAGATTCTAGAACAAAGTTATTACCCATGTGCTAAATAAAAAACCCCAATCGAAAACCCTTTGGTCTAAAAACTAACACTAAATAAATATCTCGCCCCTATGGTCGTTAAAATTATTTAAAAAGGTTTAATTACTATATAATAAAAATAATATCGCCTTCCTTTGTGTTTTTATTAAAACATTCAACCAATGTTTTGAAAAGACAATGCATTCTAAAACACCCCCCGCATATTTTATAACCCAAATTTTACTAAGGTTTATTTTAAATAAATTAAACCTTTACCGTATGCATATCTCTGCCATATTATATAAGCCTCTCGCTTTATATAATTAACCCATGTCATGTATAAACCCCGCCCCGATATATGATTAAAACCTTTGCCCTCAAATATATTTCATAAAGGTTAATTATATGTTTTAAACTGTCCACATGCATATGAAGCCTGGTCCCACCATTTAATTTAGCCGCAACTTCCCATTTGATCCTGACCATTCGCATCTGATCTTCAAATTTGACAGATGATACACAATATCACACAGAAAAAGTAATCGATCAACCAAATTCAAAGTGGACGCGAAATGGGCAGTTTTGCCGATTTCTCTCTCCTCAACATATCGCTTTCTTACTGGATCATGTACATTTGGTTCAAATCAGCTTACCGCCCAAACGCCGCGCGATAACCACTATCTGGTTTTCGTTTTAAATCCCGAAACCACCTCCCGCCCAGACGCGACCTGCATTGAATGTCAGTTAATGTGATCAAATGAATATGGTTAAACCTTTGGTAAAGCATTTTATCATTTAATTTGTTCATTCAAACCATTTCGCAGTACCTCCCGAATGTTAAGACTACTATATAAACCATTTTCAAAGCTTCTGATTGCCCTTTTATGCCTAGAATTCTGATTTTCATCAAAATTCACCATTGAAGACTAATTGAGGAGCTATTCACCACTCCAAAAGAGTTGTTAAAGTCTTCAAATTCAACTAAAAACCTTAGAAACCATTTCACAGCCGAATACCTACAGCAAAGATATTTTTCTCAAAATTGAAACCTGGAAATCAAAGTTTTAAATTGCATTTTAAGAAAGCCAATCCATTTTTATGAATTTGAGCGAAGTAGAACGACTTAAAATCACAAAAAAGAGGCCAAACCCTGGCAAAATTCCCAGGAAACACTGTTTTCCTCTGCGCCCCTTTTCAAGCGAATTTTCTCAATTTTCACAGTTTAAAGATCAATTTCAAAGATCTGAAAGGCTAAAACCTCTGAATATACCTTGAAACCCTATTTCTCGTCAAAAAAATTCAGAAAACCCCTATTTTCTGTTTTATACCAGTTTTTACATCCTCAGATAAACTTGATTGAGCATAAAACCCAAAAGAGACTATCCTTAGCCAAATTTGCTCAATTATCCCTTTTTTAAAGAAAATTACTTCTGCAAACAGTCTAATCTTGCAGAAATAGCCCAAAAATGCGTAAAAAACAAAGTTAAACCTCCACAGATAGATATCATTCCACAGGTCTTTCAAAAAGCCTTCAACCACCTCCTTGTAGGCCTCTGTTTCATTAACAAATTGTTTGATTTTTGCAGGTTATTATCAGAATAAGAAATTGGGCCAACAGTTTCAATACTAGTTGACAAAGTTGTTTGCTCCAAATTCTCAAATTTTAATTCAAAAGTTTCATTCAACAAACAGTTTTTATACAAAGAAAGAATAAAATCAAGTCAGAGAGAGATCAGAATGATGAAATGTGCATAGTGAATGGTAAAACTGAAATCAGAATTCACAATGATAGTGAAAACAGAATAGTCAAAGAGCATCAGAGTTAAAGTGTACCAGGTAAAAGTCAGAGTGAAAGTTAAAACAAAGTTACAGAGCAGTCAAGGTAAAACAGTAAAAGTAAAAACAGAGTAAGTAATGATTAAAAAAGATGAAAATACTTTCACCAACAACAATAAATTTTATCCAAAGTGAAAGTAAAACAGTTAAAAGAACAAAAAGGTTAAAAGATGAAAATAGAGCAAGAAGGAACATTTTTGCAGAAATTTCGTGTTTAAGTCATTGTTTTGCAGAAACTATTGTGACCAATACAAGATGAATTTGTAAAACTGAAGGAGTTTTACGTTCTTAAGATGGCCGACTACAAATACCTCTCTCACTTTTCTAACAGACATTATGGGTTGGGAAATATTAAACAATATTGGAAAGCACTTTTTGCAAAAAATTCCTGTTAAGTCATCATTTTGCAGAGAAAATTGTGGCCAATCAGAAATACATACTGCAAAAATGAAGGTGGTTTTTGTTCCTAAGATACCCATCTACAAAAAAATATCTCACTATGTGCGCAGGTATTATAGAATGAGAGATACATGCACATCTTTATAGCCTATTTTTCAGACTCTGTAAAACTCTGTTTTACACATCTTTTTGCAGAGCCTATTGTGAACAGCTGGAGCGGAATATTAGGGAACTGAGAGAGGTTTATCTCTCAAACATATTCATATATAATAAACTCTTTCACTTTTTACATATCTATTTTGGATTGAGAAATAAAAAGGTATCATTGGACCCCAAGTTTGCAGAATTGCTGGAGTAGAATGCACAAAGAAATGAGACAGTTAATGACTTGGATGCCTCATCATCAACTAAGAGTTGAGATCAAATTCGAATTGTCCTATTTTTCATAACCTATCCATAAAAAATAGTGCCAAATAGATGCATTAGTTTTGAGTGTCCTTTACTTAAGTTCTATTTATGTAAAACAGTTTGAGATATTTGTAAAACAATCTTGATATTTTTTCAAGATATTCTAGTTTAGAATTTGTATAAATACTTCACTCTTTGAAGTATTTTGTGTGGAATAAAATTTCTGGACTTTACTATAGACATTTTTGCTGAACATTGGAGGCTATTTTGTGTTTTATTTCAAAGTAGCAGACTAGGCAAGCTAACTGGCATCATAATTCAGGATCCCTGTGATAAGCTGATGAATGAAGTAATTTCTACTCGTCACTGTTTCCTTTTCTAAGTTTCATGCATTCATATTATGTTTTTCTGTCTAAATGTGTAACTAGGAGTATTACTACAGGATTACCCAAGTGCTTTCTATCTTTAACTAGTTGTCATTTTAATGTTTTCTTCTGATTTCTGGTGCTGAGAATTCTTAATTGCTCTCACTCCCGTTTGACCTTTGCCTCATACTTCCATTTTCTGGATCAAAGGATCCTTAAGTGCCCTTTATCTCGATCATACTATCTCACAAAAACCACTTTCCCAAATCTCTGAGGGTTATCTATCTTGCCCTGAATATATTTGTACCTTTTAGTCTTGATTTCTAGTGTAGCTAGCTTGATTTAGACTCCATAGCCCAATGGACAAGTATATTTCTCTCTATTTTACCTCCAAGTGATTTTTCCCCATTAAACCCTTTAAATCAAAACCAAATTGTTCTTTCATAACTAGCCTAATATTCACAAATTTAAACAAAGATAAATCTTAAAGAGAGAGCCCTCTCTGAATTCTAGGAAGGCTAGATCCTAGAACTTGATGTAGGTTTGTGGTTACCTCTAGTATTTTTTAACTAAAAACTCAAAATCCCACAACTTAAGAAATTACTAGAGTGATAACACGGTATAGGAAACAATTCAATTCCTTGGCTACCTTACAATGAATAAAATTATGGGCACTACCCGAATCAATCAAAACTATTACCTTTTTCTTCTGATATGTCCTTCTATCTTGAGAGTTTGAGGAGTGGTAGTTCCTGCCAATGCATTACATGATATGGTCAAACTCATTTCTTCCTCTTCTAGGGTTGGTTCCTAGTGTATATCATCTTCTTTTGAATATTCTTGTTCATTTTCTTCTTCCTCTTCACAATCTATGTAAAATAATTTCTTCTCAGCACACTTATGAACTTTAGTGTATTTTCTATCACAACTGTAGCAAAGCCCTTTTGATATTTTTGCTTCCAATTGTTGTGGTGTCAACCTTGTAGGTTTTGGATGTCTAGGAGTAGCAACACTTCCCTCTTTATATATGTGAGTGGCAGGCTTCCTTGTCGCCATAATTTTACATTCAATTTTTCTTGCCAACTTGAATGCCATTTCCAATGAATCAGGTTCCCAAACGTGAACTTCATGTTGGATGTTATCCTTTAAAGTCCCTATGAAAACATCAATCTCGTGTTCCTCTAGAATATTAGTTAACCTTATATTAAATTTTTGGAAGTCCTCAATGTGCTCCACCACTGAACCCTTTTGTTTGAGATTTATCATTTGGCTAAAGAAAGTGTTGCTTTGTGTATCCTCATAATGTGCTATCATTTCCTTCGTAAAAATTAACCAAGTGAAAATTATTTTATGGGAGAAAATCCATCGATACCATACAAATGTATTTTTTTATAAATGTAACGTTGCAATGCGTACCTTTTGTGTGTTTTTCACATTATCGAGATCAAAATTTTTCTCCATTTGTAGTATCCATGTTACGGGATCATTGCCATCAAACTTCATCCTATCCATATTTGGAATATGGTGGTTCTTCCATACAACATTAGAGTTTATGAAATCACGATTAACATTTATTTTGTTCTCAACATGAGTTTCCTCTACTATCTTTTCGCCATTAGGAAAAATTTCTTGTATCAACTTTGCCAAACCTTCGATGTCTACTTTAATATCATTCTTCATGTTTTCCATTTTTTTATCGATCTTAGTTTCCATTTCATCCATCTTAGCTTCCATGCCAACTTCCATGCCATCCATCTTAGCTTCCAAGCCATTCATCTTAGCTTCTACGCCTTTCTTCAAAACTTCCATTTCATTTTTTGGTGCTCTTTGCGATAGCGAAATTTGGTGCACTTGCTCTTGCATTTCTTCATCTCCATGAGTCATAGTAGAGCCTTATGAAGGCTTAATGGGTGTTGAATTCTTTTTAGGGGGAATTTTAAAACGCAATACTAATATCTATTCTTCAATATGCCCTTGGAATAAATTCAAACTATTTTTTTCAAACGAGACTTAAGTAATTCGAAAAAATACACACCTTTTTATTTCTTTTGAGGAGCTCGATATTGAAACTAAATTATCTCTGTGATTTCAGATCATCAATATCTGAAACTGGGCCCTTTAGTATCCCTCTGAATCTTCTTTCAAATTCTATAGGTCTAACCTGATTTGGATTCTTCAAGACAAATTTATGCCAAATCTCCCACAATGACCTAATTATGTACTGGTTCAGTAGACCAACCTTGTACGACATGACATGTGTCACTGTTTTCTCCTTTGGCTCTGAAATTGATACAAAGGAAGCTATATTCTATTTACTTGCAGATACTTTTTACAGAATTCCAATCCAATTCTCAGAGAGAGAGTTATGACAATTTTCTCACGGTCACCTCTTTGAGATGAAATACGAGAGCCTGAAAAATCCCTAACTTCCACAGATCCTATCTCCGAAAATGTTAAGAAGAAAGCTCTGAAAAATTTCCATGAAATTCCTTAGGATTTCAGCTTCGCTCTGTGAAATTTTTAGCTTCTGCACCCTTGTAGAAAAAAATTTATTGCAAAAATTCCATGATGACTTTCTTATATTAAATTAAAGACCCTGCAAAAAGCCCTAATTTGCACATATCATATCTCTGAAAATATTTTGAACCAAGATTTGAAATTTTTCCATGGCGGTCCTCAGGATTTTGGCTTCGCTCTAGAAAATTTTTAGCTTTTGGACCTTCGTAGAAAATTTTTTATAGAGAAAATTCCACGATGAACTGTTTGGAGCTAGGAAACCCTAGAATCCAAAGCTCTGATACCAAATGTTATGAAAACAGCTCCAAAAATAGAGGAAAAGAGAGATCAACGCCTTCGAAATCAACCACTTTGAGGGGGAAACCTCCAATACATTACATAAATGAACAATTCTTGGTTGACACAAATGACCAAAACGTCCTTCTATATATAGGAGTGCATGGGGCCACAATATAATCCTAGCCGACCTAACAATAATAATGTAAGGGCACAATATAACAATATTGGGGTTACAGGGATACAACAATAATAATAAGGGGTATAGACTAATAAAAATAAGGGACTAAACTAGTAATATAGGGACCTAACACTAGATGTCGTCAAATCATGATATCCGAGTGCCTTTGGTGGTTTACTATCATACTCAATAATCATCAGAAGCACAGTTTCTCAGTGTTAGTCATTATCATAATAGCAACATCAACATGACCTATTCATTCACATTGTTGTTCATTTTGAATAAGAACTAATGTAAGTAGCTAACATAGGGGACACATCCATCATGGTTATCATAATCATTACATCAATGGGAAACTAACATATTCATCAAAGCCATTATTATCGTAACATCAATAGAAAAAATCTTTATCCGTAAAATATATCATCATCATGATATCAATAGAGAACATGCATATCCATTAATTCTACAATCATATTAATAGAGAATGTATATAACCATTAATGCTATCATCATAATAGTGTCAATAAAGAACATACATAACCATCAAATCCACTAATAATAGAGTCATGTGTCTGAATCCTCAACCTGAGGTCCTCAAAAAATAAAGTGTGGGCCTTAGGGCTAAATAATGTTAAAATTCATATCCCTGTCTATCAACTAGAGTAGGGCACTACATACACAAGTCCTTGGAATAGATAAGGAAATCAGTGACACATCTCCTCAACGTCCTAACAAGTGGTTGAACACAGACATTCAACAGGGTTATTGCAACCCCATGAGATAACAGAATCTAAATGGGAAGTTATAACAATGGAATTCATTGTGGGACTACCAATGACCTCAAGACGACATGATTCCATATTTACAGTGGTGGACACATTGACCAAGAGTGCCCATTTTATACCAGTTAAGACTACATATAAGGCACCAGAGATAGAGAGAGTTTTTACTGATGAGATTGTGAGATTACATGGAGTTCCTAGGAAGATAATATTAGATAGGGGAGCAGTGTAACCTCCACGCTTGGAGGTAGATGAAGACAAAGGAGTTCAAGTAAAAGCAAGTCAAATTTGAATCTCATCTCTGGGTGAACGGTACCTGTGTTATTTATAATGTCTGTTTTTTATATGATTTCATTGTTCCTATAATTAACATGTAAAATAGATGTATGTGTTATGAAGTTAAATTTATGGATGTTTGATATAAGTGATTTGATTTTTCTGAGTTTCCAACTTTGTATACTTATGGTTTAATTCCTAGTTTACTGTATTATTTAAAAAAAAATAGTGTTCATCATGCTAGAGTATAGGATGGATCCCTACAAGGAAGAAAACTCTCAAATTCCTCAAAGAGATAACTTATCCTTAGATATTTGGAGGAAGTTGAGAGAAACCCTCTCAATTATAGGAATCTATCCTAACTACTTAATCTCTAACAAACTCTATAGGTCTCCATAAATACGGAATTTTCTAGATTCTCCAATTTAAATAAATATATAAATAAAAAATAAAAAATTCTCCATCATCAATCTGCCATCCCATCTGTGTTGAAATTGAAAGGATGGATCTGATTGATGAGTAACTTGCGACTAGTGCAAAGGTTTCATCGTAATCAATCCCTTCCATCTGAGAGAACCATCTGGAAACAAATATGGCCTTGTGTTTCTCCACAATGCCATCTGATGCCTACTTCACCTTGTAGATCCACATGGATCCTACAACTAACTTCCCTTCTGGTCTTGGGACAACTTCCCATGCACCGTTCCTGATAATGGAGTCACACTCCTCAACCATGGCATTAACCCAAATTTGTTTTTTCAATTCTTCTTCGAAATAGGATGGCTCTATCTCTACACTCTCACTCATAAGAGCCATATATCCAATGTATCGCTCTCGGGACCTTCTCTTCCTGCGTTGTGATGTGGGTGCTCCCACATTCTCTCTAGCATCAAGCACCAACCTGTAAGCCTCTCTGGTGCACTTCCTTCCATATCGGGATGTCTCTGCATGAGTGGGTGATTCCACTCAATATTCCTATGCTTTTGGTTGCTCCACATCTTGAGGTTCTTATTTTGGAGCCAAGAGCTCCTCAATTGCATGCAACTGAAGTTCACTCTAAAGGGAAATTCACATGGAATTCTCTTCATTGAATTTCACATATCTTCTCACCACTGTCATGTTGTGTGCTAGAAAGTACACCCAATAGTTATGAGGTGTATCAATGTACCCAAAAAAATTTCCAAACTCAGTTATTGGCTCTAGCTTCTTCTTGGCATATTTGGTCAAATGGAAATAAATATATGAACTAAAAATTTTAAAATGCGACACATCTGGTCTCTTTTCTAAAAAAGCTTCCTCTCGTGTACTCATCCCAAGTATCCGATGAGGACTTCTATTTTGCACAAATTTTTCTGTGTTTCATGCTTCCACCCACAAATGCAATGCCATGCCCTAATCATGTAACATTTCTTGTGCTTCTCCCAAAATATTTGTGTTCTTCCTATTTGCAACCCCATTCTAATGTGGGTTATGAGGTGCTATCAATTCCCATCAAATTCCTTCTGAAGCACAAAATTTCTTGAATTCATTCGAGACATATTCCCCCCCATTGTCGCTTATGAGAGCATTCACCTTCTTCCTTGTATCTTTCCTGACAAGTGCTTTGAACTCACAAAACTTTGAGAACATCTGATATTTCTTCTGCATGAATAATATCCAACACTTGAGTGAAATATAATCTACAAAAATCACATAATACCTATTTTTTGTTGTGGAGGCCATCGAGAATGGTCCACACACATTTGATTGAACTATCTCAAGGATCGCCTTTACTTGACTTTCCTTATCATGAAAGGTTAATTTGGTGGACTTCCCCATTGTACACCCTTTGAATGTATCTCATTTCTCAAGTGTACCCTTGGGAAGTCCTGTAGAAATCTGTTGCATGATGTTCAAAGCACCATGGTGTAAATGACCCAACCTTCTGTGCCATCACCGATGTATTAGTTCTCCACCTTCTCTGCTTTCATGCTCAAGGGAGCACAATCTTCTACTTCCAACTTGTAGAGGTTCTTTACTCAAACCCAAATATTCTTCACTTATCTCATGGCTTTGTGATGAAGGAACACCTTTCCTTTCCTAAATATCACATCATAGCCACGATCTTCCAACATAGCAACAAATACCAAATTCTTCTTTAAACCAGGAACATACATGTCATATTTTAATGTGAGAGGAGTACCTGACTCCCTCTGTAAGGTAACTGTACCTATGTTGGTAGTGCTATATCTCCCGTCATCTCCCATCTCAATGTGCATCTGGAGATCCTTCTCCTCCGAGTTACTAAAGAATTATTTGTTTCCAATCATATGGAACCACTATCTAAGTGTTATACAATATTTTTTCACATTCCCAGTCTCATATCCGAAAGTGTTGCACTTTGTGTCATCAATAACTCGAGTGTCGCAAAGTGACGAAAGTCGTCGAAAACAATGTAGTCACCATGAAACATGTTTGTGGAAATCATAAGAATATCCTTGAAGAAGAGGAAGAAAACTTGTCTTGGAAGAATTTTGAAGCACTTGAAAAAACTTTTATTTGCAAGCCTAACACATTTTTCATACTATTTTCCGGCACTGGTAACCTCTAGAAGTACACATGTTTAGCACTTCCAACGCGACTTTCATTAGGAAAATATGCGCTGGTCCTCTTTAGGAAGTTTTTCGAAAAATTAAGGAGAAGCTTCTCTTACTAGAAGGGTTGAGAATGACGACATGGTTTCAGGTAGTTGATGATTGGAACAAGACCTCCCATTCTTAGCCCTAGATCCTCCTTCCATGGATCTCTCCCTTGAGATGTGGAACTCCTCCCTCATTCTCAACTCCCTCTCCTTCCCTATAAATCAAATCCCCACCACCCACTAATGGTTAGATAAAGAGGTTATCTAGCTTGTTGGATGTTGGATGGTTGGGTGCCATCCTAGTGTTGAATTGTGCCCAAATTTTTCCCATTTGCAAAGGAGAAGAAGTATTTGAATGTTAAGGCTTGGAATTTGGAATCTCACCTAAAGGAGGCTTCCAACATCAAGGATTCATTGGTTGTAATTCTCCCTTTTTATTCTATTAATAATGAAATATGTGTTTTCTTTCCATAAATGTGTCAATTATTGTCCCTTTATTGTAATGCTCCTAATTTGTTACATGATTGATATTAGAATGTATTATAATTTGTATGCATTTTTTGTCCCCACTCGATCTTTCTTGTAGGAACTCACCTACATCAATGAAGAGAAGATCGTGAGCTTGGAAGCCAAAGAGTCAAGGCGACATCAAGGGAATTAGCATCAAAGAGAGGTATGAGATATATCCTCCTTGGTGTTTTCTAATATGAATTAGGAAGGATTTCATATAGTTGTCTTATGTAGTTTCTATATCCTCCCATAGGACTAGAGGGATCATTTCTGTCCGTATAAAGGATTTCCTGCACAAAAAAATGGCGACTCTGCTGGGGAGAATATAACCCTTCAAAACTCCTTTTGGGTTTTGGTCTCTTTTGCTAAGTTTGGCTAACCTCCTAGTGATCCGTAACTTTGATTGATTATGGATTTTCATTTTGAGTGGTGTGTTCTTTAGAGTGTAAAGTCTGGATCTCTTTTCATTTTTTTTTTTTAAATTAGAATTAAAACTTTTAATTTTTATGTTTTCCTAATTTTTTCTCGCCCAGTGCATTTTCTCTGAGAAAAAGAGCATTGGAAGTGCAGATCTTGATAAGTACAGTCGTGCTTAATACCCTATCTTCCACTGTCTACCCGCGCTGGTCCAATTTATTGTCCATCATGTTTTTCTTTGGAAAAAAGGGCGTTGCCAAAATGGTTTTTTACTGAGTATAGTCGCGCTGAAGACCCTGTCATTAACCTGTCTTCCACTGTCTGCCCATGCTGGTCCAAAAAAATGAGATTTTTAATGGTTTTTGTCAGAGGATATAGAATGTCTCTTTCTCCTACTTTGTTTGCATAGAAATTTGTCTTCTTGTTATTAGTTTCTTAATGGTTTGCAAAATTCCTTTACATGTTGTAGTAGTGAAACCAAAATTTAGTTGAGTATTTAGTTCTTTGGGTGAATTGAATATACCATTTTGTCACTTGCATGTGTGCAAGGAATTACTGATTTGTTGCCTCATAATAATTTTTAGTTCTTTTGAAAACCAAAAAAGAAATTGCACTTGCATTTGTTAATCCTCCATATCAAAGTTGATCACTACTTCTGGAAATTGCATTAGATTAATTTGCACTCGAAAATTGTTTTTGATATTTTCATTTAGCATAGATTACATTGATTAATGTTGAAAGCTGATAAGTGCATCCTCATTCATTTAAGAAAAAAACATGTAGGAGAACTTTAATGACTAAAAATTCATTTACTTTTTGGTTGTTGCATTCGAATTGTGGAGTTGAAAGATATAGTTAGGAAGCTCTTGTTTTCTGCATATTTGATTGTTGCATCCTATTTTCACTTCTTCCCTACACTATATATATTTCATTGAAAATGAAAATATTAGTTGCATCATAGGTGTGTTCAGGTGACATCAATTTTTGAGCCTTGAAACCGAAACATAATTCAAGATCAACTTTAAAATTGCTATCAATTAACCTAAGGATAATTTTGAACATTAATGAAAACATCTAGAGGTCTAGGCTAGAGATGTGTTCCAACATCATTAAATGTAGGATATGTCATTGTTTTCCATTGTTGCATCCTGTGGGTGAAATCTCGTTCCACGTACGAAAGTGTATAAGATCGTTCTCCATGTACCTTTGAGTATATCAGACGAAGCTCTATGCATGAAAAGTATATGGGAACGCTCTCATAGAACATTTACACATTAGATAATACTACTATAGAGTGCACTTCCATGTACCTTAGATTATATTTTGGGAGTCCCCTCTAGGTTTCTATGTATCCATAGGTAACCGAGTCTGCTGCCTTGTATATCATGATACACCGAACAAAAGATTAAGGGAGATTGGCTGATGTACGTCAAGTCCTTGGTTTTGCAAGGTGTATATTGTAGTTCACAATTTCCTGGTAAAAATTTATGCCTATATTAGCCTCTTTGATTTTTTTTTTAATTTTTTTAATTTTTTTAATTTCTAAAATTAATTATTTGACCACAGAATAAAATTCGCCCCATGGAATAACTCCTTAGTAGATCTTAGGTTGAGTCTAATGGAAACAGTTCCCAAGTCAACCAATCAGGGAAACCCCTCTCACGAGATTCTTGTTCCTTTTCCTCCTTTTGGAAATATTGGTGCTCCTTATATGGCAATGTTGTCCCTTCTCGGATTTACCAATGGTTTTTTTATTGTTTGGTTATTTTCGACCCCTATGGTTCCGAATGTCCAAATTGCTTCTCAATTGATTTCTCCTCCACCTAAACAACATCAACCTCATTTTGATCCTAAATTTGACCCTTTTCCTTCTTCACCTATTGTTTCTTCATCCTTGCTTAGTGAAATTATTGATTCTAGTAACTAGGAAGCTAATAAGAAGAAGAAAAGGTTGAAGAAGAATAAGAAAAATAAGAAAAGGGGAAACCAAGGAACCATTGTTACATATGAAAATAATGTGGAAACAACTTCCAATCAACCCCACAAAGTTAAATTCTCTTGCAGGTTATGTAAGGGTGACCGCCTTCTTAGAGATTGTCTTGGTATTCCCAAGGTATTAGAAGTGTGGTCCTCAGGCTAAAATCTGAATTTGTCATCAGCCTATGGAGATCGTACTGGTGATAAACACTCGACTAGCGATAGTAAGGTCCATGGGAAAAAGGGCAAAGTCAATTTTCCCTGCAGGTTATGTGAAGGGAATCATCCTATTCACCTTTTTACTTAATATATGGATGAAGCCTCAAAAGTGTTGGAAAACCTTATAGTTTCTCAGCCTTGTTTTCCAACTTGTTATTGAAAATTTTCCCCTATTCCTCGACTAGTTGATGAAGTGATTGACCATGATTCATATCTAGTCAATCCCACTCTCTCTAAAAGTGAATCCCATGAGACTGTTCCCGACCAACCATTGGTTGAGAAGATGGTTGACTCGATTCCACCTTCAGTTGATTGTACCTTTCCCGAAGAGAGTGAACTTAATGTTGTTAAGGTTATTCTTGTTTCTTCAGCTTCTAATGAACTAGAGGGGATTCCTCCCATTCCCAAGGTTTAGGGGGCGATCCTCCCTGTTTCCATAACACAAGGGGGAAGTTATCTCATTCCCACGACACCCCCTCCAAGTAGTATGGTCGCTTATTTTGATTGCATTTGATTGGCAAGATCTCGTCTTCCTTCTCACATGCCCTTTCATATGAAAAACATGATTATAATATACCCGTACCTAGAACAATCATAGATGAAGGTGAATGTGTTAGTATTCTGTACTCAACTAATTGGAAATATTTCGGTTCTTTGCAACTTGTGTCCATCAACCATAATCTGTTGTATTTTAATAGAGGAACCAATCAACCGTTAGGCATCCTTCCTAAGTTGACTATTACTTTGGGAGAAAATATCATCTATATCGATGTGATGGATTTCCAAGGCCCTTTTGATTGGTCATGACTATGTTTATGTCATTAGAGCTCTTGTCTCTTCTCTCTTTCGTGTGATGTTTTTCCCACATGAAGGAAGAATCATGACCATTGATCAACTTTCATTCATTGGTCCTAATTTAAATCCCAATCAACCAACGCCCCTAAATGGTCCTTATATGCAAGTGGTATATTCTCCCCACCACACGTTAATTATGTGGCAACCTGTTCCATGCCTACATCTACTGATGATATGGTCTGTGATATAGTGCATCATGTATTGGGGCCATTGGATCTTGATATTTCCATTAGATACCTTGATATGTATCCATTTCAGAGCGTTGTTCTCCCATTTAATGAAAACCTATTTGAAGCCATGACCTCTTATGGGCCATAAACAAAGTGTCAGAGAAAAGTTCCTTGTCTTATATCAAGCTCCTTAAAAAATGAAATAGGTTACTATGAGGATAGTTCTTTTACTATGTCAACCTCGTTAAAAAAATAAATATGTCCCTATGAGCATAGTTATTTTCCAGTGTCAAGCTCATTAAAAAATTAAACAAATCCCATTTCCATTCGAGTCTTTGATTAGATATCGTAAATTCCCAGTCGAGTCTTTCACTTGATCTCGTAAATGAACCTTCATTCCATCCACCTATTAGTAACCAGTAGTCGACTTAGGTGAATGAAATGAAGCTTGTGGGGCATGTAACTTGAATTGAGTCATTATGCTAGGGGGCATGAAAACTTATTCAAAGTATAGTTTGTCTTTGTTTCAATCTTGTGTAAAAATGAAACCACTCTCAAGCATAGTTTGTCTCTATTTCAAGCTTGTGTAAAAATGAAACCACTCTCAAGCATAGTTTTTACTCATGTTTCAAGCTTGTGAAAAAATTAAACAAATTTCAAGCATAATTTCCCATTCTTCAAGCTTCTGTAAAAAGGAAACTATTCTCATCCTAATTCTTGTGATTTCCATTTTATCAACCTATTTTCCCAGATGAGCCTTGGTTTTCTCTTTCCATCATGATCATATGTTTAGACGATCATACGCTTTCACTTGGTTGTTTTAGCCTTTCGAGAGGAACCATTGTGATGAGTGGTCTTATTATCCAACCTCTTGACCTTTATGTGTTTTGAGCACTTTCACCATGACCATAACCAGTTTCTATCCCTTTATACCACTCGTTCCTCCTGGAGGAGTCCTCTTTAAGATATTTTCTGACTCCCAAAATATGAAAATATTATCGAGAAATTGTCCTTTCAAGCTCGTTAAAGAATGAAAACACTTATAATCAGTATAAGTTTAACCCTTTTCCAGACTGATATGACTATCCACAAAAAGGAATACCTTATTCAAACATGGCTAAGAGGTTCTCTTGAGTTTTGTTTTCTACCTTTTCAGATTCGAGAGACTATTTACAAAAAGGGACATATGGAGTTTAAAAGGGACATCTGAAGTTTTCTTCTCACCTATTTTTCAAACTCCTTAAACATGAAAAATATGTTGAGTTTTACCTTTAATGGAATCGTTAAAATAATTAAACAATGATGGGCCTTTCAAACATGATGATACTAAGCTAATCCTTCCTAGAGCTCATTAAAGATACTAGGATGGATTCATCTGAAGGATGAAATTATATGCCAAGAATATGGTATCCTATTCAAGATTGAGATTAAAAATAAAGAGGTACTAGCTAGAAATAGTGGGGGGAAATGGAAGGAAACATATATCCTGTATTTCTTGTGATAGGCAAAATTTCGCTCTTGAAAATGACACTTACCTGTATCTCATGTCAAGTTTGGGACATCCTCACTTTTACACTTGTATTACTGGGTTTAGGAAATCCATTTTCCTCTCATTCGATCTTGAATCACTCTTGCTAACTTTACAAAATCCTATGTTTTGTGTCGATGATGTGGGAAACATTATGGCCCTCCTTTAATGGATCACTTCCCGTCGAATCCAACTCATTATCCAGGAAGATGATCTATAAACTCCCTTTCAGTAACTTGGATATTGCATACCTCAATGGTAGGTTCTTTGCATTTGATGATAGGTTCACATCATTGGCCTTCGATAGGGTGATTCTGCAAGTGTTCAACATCAACTTAATTGATCACACTTGTGGATTGTAATATTGTACCTTGAGAGCCGTCACCATCATTATTGGTCTCTCTCATGCCTATTAACGATTTTCGTCATTGACCGATAATCAGGTGGTTTCTACCATGTTCGACTTCAACACATCTATTCGCATGGTGAGATTTGTTCTTTGTTTAGATCGAGACAAAGATGAAGACCCTAGGTTTAATTTCATAAATCCAGGCTGCATGAAGTTATTAAGTATTCATGATTGTAAACATGAACCTTTATATATGGATGGTTGTGTCCATGTCGTGGATCCATGTATTGTTAGGTGCTTACACTTTAAAGCATACTTACATCGTAGATGTCAAATATATTGTATTATGTTTGATTTACAGGTCTCCTGACGGTGATTTTCTATGTCCTTGTCTTTCCTTGTAAATAATTTCACCCATCACTTCTTGTTCTGACTTCATGCTTTAGGAGGCATCTTTTATATAGTATTTTGTCACACTCCTAGTCTCATATCCTGAAGGGTCGCACTTTGTGTCTTTAATAACACAAGTGTTGAAAAGTGATGAAATTTGTCGCAAAAAATGTATTCACCATGAAACATGTTTGTGGAAATCATAAGAATATCCCTAAAGAAGAGGAAGAAAACTTGCCTTGGAAGAATTCTGAAGAACTTGAAAAAAACCTTTATTTGTAAGCCCAATGTGTTTTTCTTACTAGTTTCCCGCGCTGGTAACCTATGGAAGTACACATGTATAGTGCCGCTAGCATGAATTTTATAAGGAAAATCCACGTTGGTCCTCTTCAAGTAGTTTTTCCCAAAATTAAGGAGAATCTTCTCTTACTAGAAGTCTTGAGAATGACACCATGGTTTCAGGTAGTTGATGATTGGAATGAGACCTCCCATTCCTAGCCTTAGATCCTCCTTCCATGGATCTATCCCTTGAGATGTGGAACTCCTCCCTCATCCTCAACTCCCTCTCCTTCCCTGTTGTTATCACAAAATCAGACCTGATATGCTTCTCATCAAACCAATCTTGTGCAACTATTTCAAACCAATATTTTGGTTGAGGCTTAGCCTCCTCAACCTAAGAGGGCTCTCTCAAGTGTTTATGATTTTTAATAAATGTGTAGATGGCTAACTCTAATGGGATAAAAATAGATAAATGATATAAAATGGTTGTAAATCACATTAGCAAGTGTACATTGGGCTTATGGAGTCATAATAGCTTTAGCAAAACCAAAATAATCTACCTAGCATGGAAGTCAAGGCATATCAGAGTTCAAGTCAAGGAAAACACATGTAGAACAATGAAACACACAGTCAATTTGTCTATGAAGGAATTCAGAGAATCATTGATGAATTCTGAGTAACATAAGCAAACACCATTGTAATATAATATTGAAAAGATGCCATTAGAACAAGAAAATAGAAGAAATCCTTATGAATCTTGAGTTGTCTAAGTAGAAATTTTGTATTAGGCTGAAAACAATCACTTACATAAAACAAATTCTTTTTGCTAACAAATTTCCAACCCTTTCTATTTCAACTTCTTAATATTTTATAGATCCTTTACACCATGAGATAAGCTTCTCCATAACTAGATACTTCCAATTCCCATGCTTTGACACCTATTTTAACTATAAAACATGGTATTTATTACAAACACAGCTGTAAAAATAACATAGAGTCCTATTACAAATAGAATTATAACTCTTTTGGTTCTACTCAAAATAACTTTATCTAAAATTAAATACATCATTTGCCACCTATCATTCCATTAAGTTGAATCCTGATGATGAGTTCAACTTGTTATAACCATAATGTTGATGATGTTGATCCCCTGTAATCTAGGAAACTGCTCTCCTGTTTTTAGGCTTAGGATCCCTTTAGTTTCTTGAGATATTATGACCACTTTGAACTAATAACTTCAAGGATAATTGATGTTGGGAACATGATTGACATATGTCCCAAGTCATCCCTTCATGCTAGCTATGCAAAACCACCTTGAACTTCTCAAAACCATGAAAATAGACCTACGCTACGAAAGCAACACATTTTCGTAGCGCTTTTAGTAGCGTGGTATTTTTTATCATTTTCCTTCAAAATTTAACTTCCTTTCCTTCATATTTACTTTGATATTCACTTGATATATCTTCCTTAGGAATTTCAAATCAAAATTCCTGGTCTTCCCTCCAAAATTTGATAAGAAAAAAGGTGAAAAAGTTGCTAGAGCAATTTCGTAGCACTTTCCACCCTTTTTGCACTACAGGCGCTACGAAATTGCTGTGCAAGCAGTTTTAACCATATTTTCACAAAATTTAAAAAAAAAAAGGTACCACAACTTCAGAAAATCATTGGCTTCATCAAAACTATCAGATATTTGAACTAGAAACATAATCTTCACAAAATTTGATCCTCATTTTCCATTTAGAGTTTGTTTTGAATTTGTCATTTTGTACCTCTTTAGTTCATCTTGAGACTGTTTTAATTGTATAGCTCCAAATCCTTCACTTGGCTTCTTAACTTCCTGTTACTTTCTCTCAAATGAGTGTTGATCACTCTAACAAACCTTGCTTGTTTAATAGATGGAATTGTCCATGTAAAGAAGTGTTGGGCACTGCTTGGGATCTCTGACCTAGCAACTGTTTGACCTTCCCAAATAGCCTTCAACCTCTTGAATTTTGTATTTTCAATGTTGTGCTGTCTTGCCCTCTTTCTCGTCATTTCCATTTATTGATTTGCCTCTTCAACCTTTCTTCCAACAGTTGACACTCTGCATGTGTTCTTTTCCCTTCTCTACCTTGTTGACTGCATGCTCTACTATAAGATATGAGAGATCAATCTGTTGGAAATATTGTCATTGACGGAAAAGGAGAAGAAGCAGGGCAACAAAAGAAAGAGGCATCTCAGACACCAGGAAGAAGCAGAGGCAGTAGAGAGAGCATTAGACATGAAGCAGAGGCAGTTGTAGAAAGGGCCACTGAGTTGAAGATCTGGTACAAGGAGGTTTTGTAAGTAAATTTAGTTGTGTATATAAAATGATGTGTTTCAATATTATATGGATATTATTCTATGTGAAAGAGTTGTGATGTGCAATTATATGTGCATTGATGATTTAATTACATATGTGAGTCGATCAGGGTTTATAAACAGTTTTGAATAAACTCTGTGGCAAGGGTTCAAATTGGAGATTCTGTGTATAAATTGGAGATTAATGTCGAAATTGTGTTCTGAATGCATTATGGTTTGCATGGGCAGTGTGAACAATAATGAAGCACAAAATTGCCTGAATGTATTGCTGGGCATAAAGAAAAATAGATGTTAGTTAATATCGATATTATATTTGTTAATTCAATTGGTCAGAGATGGGTTTTAATTTGGCGGTTTGATACATCGGAGTGGCCAGCAAAGTAATTGGGTTTTGGAAAAAACTCCGTCATTTGGTTTGAAATCATTTGGGATTTTACTGTGGATTGAACCACAGAGACTAGATATGGAAATCATGGTCGCATTACCAAAGCTGATGTTTTATATGTCGTAGGTTATAATTAAAAGAAATATTGATATCATATATGAGCAAACCATGCACATATACGAAGGAAAGGAAAGCGGAACCTTGAGTCAATATATGGAACCATGATTTGTAAATAGTGAAGGTAGTTTGGAAGGGAAAACTGGCAGTATCTCGCAACATCAAGACTCGTAAGTAGAATTGCTCAAAAAAACGCGATTAGGGTCTCTACTTGACACGTCATGTAGAGGTGGTTTTTAAAAACCACGAATGTCGCGTAATTTTTGAAGATTAACTCTGTGCATATAAATTGCGCGATATTGCGAGATATGCGTCGGATGGGTGCGTAATTGAGTTTTGGAGCGCGAGAGCAGGTTGATCGTTGGATGTCCAGTAAAGTTGCAGGAATGATAAAGTAAGGTCCGTTAACTGAGATGTGGGCCCGAAATTTCATTTATATTTGATGGGTTTGATTTTTAATCAAAGTCGGTACCTTTGCGTGAAGGGATAGATGTGGGCCAGAGACTTAATACTTCTTGGTAAATGAGAATAGTGAGAATCATAAAATAGACTACGATGGCCTTGAGGTAGATTTACAAAGCCTGAGTTATATGCTGACACTCATAACATGGTTTCATTGTAATATTCGAATATTAATTCGAATAAGTATAGTATGGGTTGTTGTATTATGAGTGATTATTTATAATGCTCATTGATGGTGGGCCCAACCATTTGATCCAAAAGGTCGGAGAATTTTTAATATTCATTGATATTTGGATACTCATCAAACTTTAATATGTATGGAGCGCGATGATCGTCAGACAGGCATTCATATATTTGCGGGGATTGGTTTTAAAATCAAGGTTTATAAAGCTTGAATGGTATGATTGAAATGTGATGGCAGAGATTATAATAAGGTAAGAACCCTATGATTAGAAGATACGTTAATATACTGTGGCGAAGTTTCATATAACCGTAGGTTTGTTATTTAATCAAAGAGGGAAGTGGGGAGTTGTTAAAGCTGCGGTCATCATAATTAGACTATATTGTAAGTCAAGTACTAACCTGATATATTTCATAAAGTGGGTTTTAGCCTATAGTTTGTAATCTTACAAAGTAAGGAAAAGAACAGTTTCGCATGTGCAAAAGTTGATTGTTGAAATAAGTTATATGGGTTATTAACCAACAGTTTATGGTAATTCCCTTTGAAAGGTGTGCTCACCTGTAAATAAGCCAAAGGAGGAAACCTTGGATAGAGTAGGTTTCAACAGATGGTTTTATAACCTTTATTTGTAGAAAGCTTCCTCATTATTATTATGACATTGCCCAGATTTAAAATTATTTGGGGGCTAAACTTTATGTAGTTATATATATATATATATATATATATATATATATATATATATATATATATATATATATATATATATATATATATATACAATTACGATAACGGGAGAGTATCTGGCAGAAAGAGGCAGTGATAGCAGCAGAAAAGAAAAACACACAATGAACTAAGAACTGAAAGGGTTGAATGAGACATATCAGTTACAAATGTAAATGTAAATGTTTTAATTAATTTTATATTGTTTGTGATTCAAAGGCAAGTCTCCATAGGCAAACAAAACTCCGCTGTAATATTGAAATTTGTACATATTGTTATATTTTTTTGAATGAGCTGGAGAAAGAAATAAGGAAAAATTCAAGGAGTCATGGTTGTTCACTTTGAATTCCCTGTGGAATACAAATAGTCAAGAGGTGAACTCTATAAATGATATCACATAGATATGCATAGAGAGGTTAGAGAATAGAGAAATGAGGTAGAGAGGGTAAGAAGAAGGAAGAGCAGATTTAGAAGCTGTGAAGATTCAGAGATGATATAAGGCAAATATGAAAGCTAGTGGAAAATAGTGAAGAAGGAACAGAATAGAGATGATATCCAAGTAAATCAGCAAGTGTTTTTGAAAGAGTGAGGAAGTTGGTGCTGCCATATCAAGTTGTAGCTTGATAGATGTTAGTTGTAGCTGGCTGAGGTAGGAGCCTCCTGTAGGTTGCAGCCTGCAGAAAATAGATGGGAGTTGGAGCTTCCTTGCAAGCTGTAGCTTGCATAATTGAGGTAGGAGCCTCTTGTAGGTTGGAGCCTACAAAAAATCAGTGGTGAGAGGGAGTAGGAGCTTGCTTTTGCGTCACAACAATAATAAGATGTGGTTTTCTCCCTTTATGGGTTTCCACTTATATCTGTTGTCTATATGCATGATTATTATGTGTTGATACTCTGTATTTATTCTACTTTATACATGCTGCTCATTTATTAAGATTGTTGTTCCATTGTATATTAAGTTGATCACAAAATGATGATGTGAATGAGTATAAAAGAAAGTTTAATTAGAACATGATTGCATTAAACTGATTCACCCCCCTCTCAATTTAACCAAGGGTTCAACAATTGGTATCAGAGCAGGTTCCTTCTGTATCAGTTTAACAACTGGAGGGAGATCCTAGGTCCCCAGGATGGCTAGTCAAGAAGGATGCTCAACAAATAAAGCCCCTTTGTTTACCGGTACAAATTATGCCTTCTGGAAAATAAGAATGAGGACGTACATAATGTCTCTAGGAATAGAAGTTTGGGCTGCTGTGGAATTGGGATATGCCTCAAAGGAGACTGACTCAGAGAAATATGCCAAACAAGACTTTGTAGCTAATGAAAAAGCCATTAATGCACTCTTAAGTGGACTGTGTGAGGCAGAATTTATCAAAGTAATGCACAACAAGACTGCCAAAGAAATATGGGATACACTAGAAAACATCCATGAGGGAGACAAAAAGGTGAAGATAGCCAAACTTCAAGTCTATAGAGCTTAGTTTGAACATATAAAAATGAATGATGATGAAGACATTGCCAACTTATTTTTAAGGGTTGCAGAAATTGTGAATAACATGAAAGCTCTAGGAGAAACCATAAAATAATGTGTAATTGTTCAAAAGATTCTAATATCTTTACCATCCAGCTTTAACCCCAAAATTTCTACCATAGAAGAAACAACTGATTGGGAAACTTTGACCATGAACCAATTTCTTAGAAACTTAACAGCCTATGAGATGAGACTGCCACAGAGGAAGTCAAATGTGAGGGAGGCAGCCTTTAAGACAGAGAAGAAAAAAGAATAAAAAGAAGATACATGCTCCTGCTCTGATGAAGAAGAGGCCAAATTTATCAGAAGATTGGATAGAGGCTCAGGAAAGTATAAAGGAAAACTTCCCTTTAAATGCTTTAACTATGGAAGAGTTGGAAACTACGCATCTGAGTGTCCTCATAAGAAGACAAAGAATCAAACTCAAGAGACAGAGAAAACCATTTCAAGGAACTGGCAGAAAGGGAATAGATACAGAAGAAAATCATTTTATGCTTAGCAATACAGCAGTGCATCTGAAAGCTCAGATGAATCCTCCAATGAAGAGGGAACCTCTAAATTTTTATTGATGGCCAAGGAAGAGCTTGAAGGATTCCTTCTAGAAGATGAGGAAGAAGGTGAAGTAGATCTTGAGGGGGAGCTAAGAAGTGCCCTGGAGGAAATAGATAGACTTAAACTAAAATGTAGAAAACAGAAAGACATTCTCCTCAAATATGTAAGAGAAGAACAAAATTCAGAAGACCTCATTCAGTTGAAAGTAGAGCTTGAAGAAGCCAAGAAGGTAGAAGACACTCTACTTAAGCAAATTGAGGATAAAATTCAGAAGCAAGAGAAATTGGAAGAAGAAGTAGTATGCTTGAGGAAGAAATTAGAAAACACCCAAAGGAAATTGTCAATAAACATTTCTCAAATTACAAGCTCTGATAAGTTGAATGAAATTCTAGATGCTCAAAGTTCTCCTCTAATAAAAACTCGGATAGGTTATGAAGGAGAAACAAGTAAAGTCAAAGAAAAGGATAACAGGAATATCATTTTTGTAAAAGCTGGTAAGGATAATGAAGTAGCTCAGAAGGTTCCTACAGAAGTAGAAGCTTGCAATGAAGTAAATAGAAACAAGAAGGAACCTCAAATGACAAAGAACGAAATAAATAAACAGTCAACTGAAAAAGGCCCATATAATCCTGAATATATAAAATTTGGAAGCTATCAAAGGATATTATTCCCCCCTAAGAAAAATGTCACTTGTTATGCCTGCCACAAATTGGGACATATTGTTGCATACTGTCATACAAGGAGAATCGATTCCAACCAGCAAAGGATGCAAAAAATGAAAGGACTACCTCAAGCAAAAAAATTGAGAAGACAACCCTTCATCAGGTATGTTAATTGTTTTTATGGGCATTGTTTTTATTGTAATGAATTCAACCATAAAGTCAAGGAGTGCAGAACATATGGACAAAGACCGATGTTCAAAACATCAAGGAGATTTATGAATTATGGAGAGTTCACTCATACTCATAATTCTGCTAAAAATATGATCAAATGTTGTGTATGCCATAAAATCAGACATATGTCTTCTCAATTTCCTCTCAAAGAATGTGGTCCATCTTCTCATAAAATATGCCAAACAAATAGCTGCCTATAGTGGAAAAAGAAGTTGAATAAGTGTGACCTGGCTTTAATAGCCCAAGATCAAAAAAGGCAATGGTATTTGGACAGTGGATGCTCAAAGCATATGACTGGAGATAGAAGCAAGTTTATAACCTTTGATGAAAAGAAAACTGGAAATGTAACTTTCGACAATGATAAAGAAGGGAAAATCAAAGGAAAAGGCTTAGTCAGTCTGGATAATGGAAGAGGAAAGTCCCAAGATGTACTATTCGTGGATGGGCTGAAATAAAATCTGCTTAGTGTCAGTCAAATGTGTGATAAAGGCTGTGAAGTTCTTTTTAGAGCACAAGACTGTGAAGTAAGATCAAGCACCATAGGAAAGACCTTGATCAAAGGTATTCGAACAAAAATTAATGTCTATATAGTGAAAGAAGAGAATGAATCATGCCACCTAAGAAAACTTGATGAATCATGGTTATGGCATAGAATATTGGGACACCTTAACTTTGACCACACCATCAGTCTGAGCAAGAAGAAAGCAGTCAGAGATATGCCAGCAATAAAGAAGCCTTCAAATACCATATGTAAATCTTGCCAACTAGGCAAACAGACCGACACATCTTTTAAGACCAAAGATGAACTATTAACTAGTAGGCCACTTCAGCTTGTACACATGGACCTGTGTGGACCTTCAAGAACTAAAGCACCTAGTGGAGAATCTTATTTCATGCTGATAATATATGATTTTTCCAGAATGACGTGGGTAGAATTTCTCAAATATAAATATGAAGCACTTGAGAAATTCAAGATATTCAAGGCATTGGCAGAAAATCAAACAGGATGCAAGCTAAAGTGCATCAGATCAGACAGAGGAGGTGAATTCACAGATTATGATTTTGCAGACCTATGCAATGAACATGGGATAAAAAACAGTTTACAATTGCAGGTACACCTCAACAGAATGGAGTGGCAAAGAGACAAAACAGGTCAGTACAACATATTGCTAGAGCAATGATGCAAGAAAGTAACATTCCCTAAACTTTCTGGGCAGAAGCAGTACACACAGTTGTTCACATTCTTAACAAAGCTCATTTAAGACCAAAATGTGACAAGACTCATTATGAATTATGGCATGGTAAACCAACATCAATCAAACACTTTAGAGTCTTTGGAAGCAAGTGTTTCATAAAAAATAATGATGAAAAACTGGGGAAGTTTGATGAAAGAGAAGATGAAGGAATATTTCTAGGATATGCATCCAAGAGTAAGAGTTACAGGTGCTACAACAAAACACTACAAAAAATTGTGGAAATAACTTATGTAAGATTTGATGAAGATCTACCAAATAGAACAAGAAGTACAAGATACAACAATCTTCCAGAAGATAATGAATAAGAAAACCAAGATAATAATGAACTAAGCCAGACAACAGAAGATACTGAATTAAACTCAAAAGGTCCCTCTAGACACGCTCAAAAGAATCATCCAGAAGACCAAATCATTGGGGACAAGAGTGTGGGAGTCTAGACAAGAAGACAGCTTGCTGAACAAACAGAAGAAGTACACATAGCCATGCTATCTCAAATAGAGCCAAAGAAGTTCGAAGAAGCCAAAAAAGACAAAAACTGGGTAAATGCTATGAATGAAGAACTGGACCAAATTGAAAAGAACAACACCTGGGAATTAATTCCAAGACCCACTGGGAAAAATGTCATTGGCTCAAAATGGATATTCAATAATAATATGAATGAACAAGGGCAGGTAATCATAAATAAAGACAAACTTGTATGCAAGGGATATTCACAAATTGAAGGTCTTGATTATGATGAAATGTTTGCCCCTGTAGCCAGAATGGAAGCAATCAGAATGTTTTTGGCCTTTGCATGTTATCATGATTTCAAGGTATATCAAATGGATGTGAAGTCTTCCTTCATGAATGGAGATCTAGAGGAAGAAGTCTACATGGAACATTCTGAAGGATTCTCCTTAACAGATAAACCAAACTATGTGTGAAGATTAAAGAAAGCCTTATATGGGCTGAAACAAGCTCCTCGTGCATGGTATTCAAGGTTGGACAAATACTTGCAAAAACAAGGTTTCAAGAAAGGAGGAGCACACAGAAATTTGTACATAAAAGTTAATGAAAATGAACTCTTAATTGTAGTAGTGTATGTAGATGAAATCATGTTTGGAAGCAACAAATATGAGTTAGAAAAAGGATTTGCTGAAGAAATGAAATCAGAATTTGAGATGTCTATGATTGGAGCGCTCACCTTCTATTTAGGACTTCAAATTCAACAAAAGAACATAGGAACATTCATCTCACAAGAAAAATACTTAAGAGAGATGTTGAAAAGGTTCAAAATGGAAGACTACAAACCTGTGTCAACTCCCATGATCACTGGATGCAAACTATGTGCAAATGATGGATCAACAGATGTAGATCAAAAACTTTACAGATCCATGGTAGGAAGCCTGCTATACCTAACTACCTCTAGACCAGACATTGTGTTGGCAGTAGGACTTGTGGCAAGATATCAAGCAACACCAAAACAAAATCACTTACTAGCAATCAAGAGGATATTCAGATATCTATAAGGAACTGCACAATATGGGCTATGGTATCCAAAAATCAAAAGCTTCACTTTGACAACATATGCAGATGCAAATTGGGCTAGCTGCATGGATGACAGGAAAAACACAAGTGGAGGTGCTTTTTATTTGGGAAAAAATCTGGTGTCATGGCTAAGCAAGAAGCAAACTTCCATCTCTCTATCTACAACAGAAGAAGAATACATAGCAGCAACAGCATGTTGCACACAAGTAATGTGGATGAAACAAACTCTCCAAGACATGAAGGTAAGCATAGATGATCCCATTTCAATCAAATGTGACAATACAAGTGCAATAAGTATATCAAAAAATCCTTTATTTCATTAAAAAACAAAGCACATCCCAATTAAGTACCATTTCCTCAGAGAACAAGTAGCACATAAAGTAATGAAATTGGAATATGTACCAACAAAGGAACAAACAACAGACATATTCACAAAGCCTCTTGCTAAAGAGCCATTCGAATATCTAAGAGACAAACTAGGGGTAGTGCATGCAGATGTTACTCTCTGACATGAAAATAAAGAATCATTCCAGGGGGAGATCAGAAAAGAAAGCATCATTCTAGGGGGAGATCAGTCAAAAAATATCATCACAAAAGAACCAGAGCAAGTGAGCAGTGCATGGAACATGTCCTCAAGATCAGAGTTTTATGGACAAGGTTTTGAAACCACACTAGGAAATGTGCAACCCTTTGCCATTGATGTCAAAGGGGGAGGAAAAGCAAGCAACAGAAGAAAGGGTCTTCTAAAAGGCAAGCAGAGGAAGTGTATTGCCATCAATGCCAAAGGGGAGACTATTGGAAATATTGTCATTGATGGCAAAGGAGAAGAAGCAGGGCAGCAAAAAAAAGAGGCAGCTCAGACACCAGGAAGAAGCAGAGGCAGCAAATAGAGCATTAGACATGAAGTAGAGGCAGTTGTAGAGAGGGCCACTGAGTTGAAGATCTGGTACAAGGAGGTTTTGTAAGTAAATTCAGTTGTGTATATAAAATGATGTGTTTCAGTATTATATGGATATTATTCTATGTGAAAGAGCTGTGATGTGCAATTATATGTGCATTGATGATTTAATTACATATGTGAGTCGATCAGGGTTTATAAACAGTTTTGAATAAACTATGTGGCAAGGGTTCGAATTGGAGATTCTGTGTATAAATTGGAGATTAATGTCGACATTGTGTTCTGAATGCATTATGGTTTGCATGGGCAGCATTGAACAATAATGAAGCATAAAATTGCCTGAATGTATTGCTGGGCATAAATAAAAATCGATGTTAGTTAATATCGATATTATATTTGTTAATTGAATTAGTCAGATATGGGTTTTAATTCGGCGGTTTGATACATCGGAGTGGCCAGCAAAGTAATTGGGTTTTGGAACAAACTTCGTCATTTGGTTTGAAATCATTTGGGATTTTACCATGGATTGAACCACAGAGACTGGATATGGAAATCATGGTCGCATTGCCAAAGCTGATGTTTTATATGCTGTAGGTTATAATTAAAAGAAATATTGATATCATATATGAGAAAACCATGCACATATACGAAGGAAAGGAAAGAAAAACCTTGAGTCAATGTATGGAACCATGATTTGTAAATAGTGAAGGCGGTTTGGAAGGGCAAACAGGAAGTATCACGTGACATCAAGACCGGTAAGTAGAATTGCTCAAAAAAACGTGATTAGGGTCTCTGATTGACATGTCATGTAGAGGTGGTTTTTAAAAACCACGAATGTCACGTAATTTTTGAAGATTAAACTCCATGCATCTAAATTGCGCGATATTGCGAGATATGCGTCAGATGGGTGCGTAATTGAGTTTTGGAGTGTGAGAGCAGGTTGATCGTTGGATGGCCAGTAAAGTTGCAGGAACGATAAAGTAAGGTCCGTTAACTGAGATGTGGGCCCGAACTTTCATTTATATTTGATTGGTTTGATTTTTAATCAAATTTGGTACCTTTGCATGAAGGGATAGATGTGGGCCAGGGAAGCCTTAATACTTCTTGGTAAATGAGAATAATGAGAATCATAAAATAGACTACAATGGCCTTGAGGTAGATTTACAAAGCCTCAGTTATATGCCGACACTCATAACATGGTTTCATTGTAATATTCGAATAAGTATAGTATGGGTTGTTGCATTATGAGCGATTATTTATAATGCTCATTGATGGTGGGCCCAACCATTTGATCCAAAAGGTCAGAGGCTTTTTAATATTCGTTGATATTTGGATACTCATCAGACTTTAATATGTATGGAGCGTGATGATTGTCAAACGGGCATTCATATATTTGCGGGCATTGGTTTTAAACTCAAGGTTTATAAAGCTTGAATGGTATGATTGAAATGTGATTGCAGAGATTATAATAAGCCTCTAAGAACCCTATGATTAGAAGATACGTTAATATACCGTGGTGAATTTTCATATAACCGCAGGTTGGTTATTTAATCAAAGAGGGAAGTGCGGAGTTGTTAAAGTTGTGGTCATCATACTTAGACTGTATTGTAAGTCAAGTACTAACCTGATATATTTCATAAAGTGGGTTTTAGCCTATAGTTTGTAATCTTGCAAAGTAAGGAAAAGAACAGTTCCGCATGTGAAAAAGTTGATTGTTGAAATAAGTTATATGGGCTATTAACCAACAGTTTATGGTAATGCCCTTTTAAAGGTGCGCTCACCTGTAAATAAGCCAAAGGAGGAAACCTTGGATAGAGTAGGTTTCAACAGATGGTTTTATAACCTTTATTTGTAGAAAGCTTCTTCATTATTATTGTGACATTGCCCAGATTTAAAATTATTTGGGGGCTAAACTTGTAACATAGTTATATATATGCAGCAGATACACAATTGCAGTAAACAGGAGAGTATGCAGAAACTGAAAGAGGCAGTGACAGCAGCAGAAAAGAAAAACACACAGTGAACCAATAACTGAAAGGGTTGAATGAGACATATCAGTTACAAATGTAAATGTAAATGTTTTAATTAATTTTATATTGTTTGTGATGCAAAGGCAAGTCTCCATAGGCAAACAAAACTCCACTTTAATATTGAAATTTGTACATATTGTTATATTTTTCTAAATGACTTGGACAAAGAAATGAGAAGGCAGAAGTCAAGGAGTCATGGTTGTTCACTTTAAATTCCTTGTGGAATACAAACAGTCAAGAGGTGAACTCTATAAATGATATCACATAGATATGCATAGAGAGGATGGAGAATAGAGAAATGAGGTAGAGAGGGTAAGAAGAAGGAAGAGAAGATTGAGAAGCTGTGAAGATTTAGAGATTATGTAAGGCAAATATGAAAGCTGGTGGACAGCAGTGAAGAAGGAACAGAACAGAGCTCATATCCAGGTAAATAAACAAGTGTTTTTGAAAGAGTGAGGAAGTTGGTGCTTCCATATCAAGTTTTAGCTTGATAGATGTCAGTTGTAGCTGGCTGAGGTAGGAGCCTCCTGTAGGTTGCAGCCTGCAGAAAACAAATGGGAGTTGGAGCTTCCTTGCAAGTTGTAGCTTGTAGAATTGAGGTAGGAGCCTCCTGTAGGTTGGAGCCTACAAAAAATCAGTGGTGAGAGGGAGTAGGAGCTTGCCTTTGCATCACAACAATAATAAGATGTGGTTTTCTCCCTTTATGGGTTTCCACTTATATCTGTTGTCTATATGCATGATGATTATGTGTTGATACTCTATATTTATTTTTCTTTATACCTGCTGCTCATTTAGTAATATTGCTGTTCCATTGTATATTAAGTTGATCACAAAATGATGATGTGAATGAGTATAAAAGAAAGTTTAATTAGAACATGACTGCATTAAACTGATTCACCCCCCCCTCTCAGTTTAACCAAGGGTTCAACACAATCACCTTTTCACGGGCTTTGGCTACTTCAATAGTTACTTGGATATCTTTACTACTTTCTTGGAGTTTCTTTTCATGTCTGTTTAGAGGTTTCCTAGTTTGAATAACAAAAGCTGCATTCTCACCTTCAAAATCCAATTTCTTTGCTGATTTGATTTTTATCTGTTACAGTTTCATTCACTTCAATGAAATTTGCCTGCATAATGGGCGATTCTTCTATGTCTATTACATGCAATATATCATCCAAGTTTCCTTTCATCATGATACTTTCCTCTGCCATTGAACAACTGCTTTTCCCTTTGATGCTGATACTTGACTTCTTGTCTTTCTCTGGCTCTCTTGCTTAGTGGCCACCTATTTTTGTTTTGTTTCTTTGACCTTTTCTACTTTCTGTTTTGCAGGTGATGGGGTTTTTGAAACAAGCACTGATGCTTTCTCAATTCTATTTTCAACCTGTTTCCTTGGTTTCAACTTCACAAACCTCTTAGCTTTGGTAACCACTGGCTGACTGGATTCTGCTACTGCTGGTGAAGGATTTCCCTTGATCTTAGGGTTTCTAGCTGGGATCAGGGCTTCCATTTCAAATATGCTCATAAATAAAAAGGAAGACCAATCTCTATTTATTTTTTGTAGCTCATTGAAAACCAGCAACTTAATCACACCATGATGAAACAGAGATGTTTCACAGCCATCAGATTTATCTTGGACTTTGTCAGCCATTTTGGAAAGGCTCCTATGCAAGAAAAATGATAAATCTAATGATATCATTCATGTGAAATGCAACAGCAATTTAAAATGATAAGCGTATAATTTATGGTACCTGCCTTCACATGTGAAATATCTTTGGATGTTGAATAGCAGCTTTGCATAGTTATCCTTGATACAGCTCCTGGGTATTGCATTGTTCAAATCCATGTCTACAAATTCAGGTTTCATAAACTCCTTGCATGGCTCCATGTCAAACCTAAAACCTTTAAACCAAGATTGCTATCCCCTTGGTATCTCTGTCACAACAGCTATGATCTCAGGTGTCACTTGCATGTTTATCATTCCAACTTTGGTAGTGATTCCACTGAAATGTAGAGAAAAATCTTTGGACACTTGAGTGTGGTAACCCTGTAGCTTTTCACAAAATTTGAGACAGCTAGCCTTGCTAAAAGCCTCCGTTACCATTTGATCCTCCATAATAGCATTTGCATTCTCAGGTTCGTATCTTAGAAAATGTCCCTCTCTATGGATCTTCTTTTCCTTTTCCATGTTTCATGTAGAAAACATGTTTGTTTCTCTAAAACCTATAAAGCAGCCTCTCTTGACCAGATGAACAGCCTCACTTGATTTGATGGATCAGCCTCACCTGATTTGATGAGAGTTGTCTTTGGATAGAACAACCATAAACTTATCCTCACTGTTTCAGAGCTTGGACAACATATGTGAAGGTGAATGAAACAGGAATGACTCGATTAGGCAAAAAAAATTCGAATTAGAGATGTCACTTCATGACCAAATGATGTTTGATTAATACCTTATCATGAATATGATGACTGTAGGACAAGTGGGTACAAAGAATTTGTTAATTAAATGACTCACCATACTCCTATCATGTCATTCCCCAACTGAAACTAGCAAATCCCGGCTTATTTGACACGATAGCTACGAAACCGCGCTTTCGTAGCGCTCATAGTGTAAATTTTGCAATTTGTGCTACGAAAGTAGCAGCGATTTCGTAGCACAAAAATCATTTTTTGAACTAACGGCGCTATGAAACTATGGATTTGTAGCTAATCGTAGAAAATCAACCTAAAACCTACTTAGATGACCCTTAAATGAAAATTGTGAACTTTTTAACTATGGAATGAACCTAAAAAGACTTTTTGAATTTTGATGGTGAACACTAACCTCCAGAATTATGACATACCCTTAACCATACTAAAATGACTTTCAAAGCTATTTAGATCATGATCAAAACAAAGTTGACATGCCATGTTTTAAAATTTTACTTTTATAATGATAACACCTGTAAATCAAATCCCCACCATCCACTAATGGTTAGCAAGATTGTTCACTGTTGGCTGGTTGATTGCCATCCTAGTGTTGAATTGTGCCCAAATTCTACCCATTTGCAAAGGAGAAGAAGTGTTTGAAGGTTAAGGCTTGGACTTTGGAATATCACCTGAAGGAGGCTTCCAACATCAAGGCTTCATTAGTTGTAGTTCTCCCTTTTTATTCAATTAATAATACAATATGTGTTTTCTTTCCATAAATGTGTCAATTATTGTCCCTTTATTGTAATGCTCCTTGATCTATTACATGATCCATATTACAATGTATTATGCTTTGTATGTGTTTTTTTTCCCCACATGATCTTTCTTGAGGGCACTCACCTACATAAGCGAAGAGGAGATCGTGAGCTTGGAAGACATAGAGTCAAGTCGACGTCAAACGTATTAGCGTTAGAGAGAGATAGGAGATATATCCTCCTTGGTATTTTCTAATATGAATTAGGAAGGATTGCATATAATTGTCTTTAGTAGTTACTATATCCTCCCATTGGACTAGAGGGATTGTTTTTGTTTCCAGAAATGATTGCTTGCACAACACTAAGTACCACACCGAACCCATCACCGATGACACCATGCATGTGATGAGAGTGAAATCCAACACAAACTGTGAAGCAAGTGCTTCACCTTCCACTCCTCTTAAGGGATTCTTGTTGGTATTCTTGTGCGGTTACTTTGTATTATAGTGTCCAAGCTCATGACAGTGAAATTTTTTTACCTTTTACATGTCTCACTTCTTGCCAACTTGACTAGAATATGATTTGGAATGGGATGCCTTCCATTTCCCTTTCTTCGCCTTTTTGTCTAAGGAAAAATTCTTCTCATCACCAGTCTTTGATGAGGATCCATCTTTGGTATTTTTCTGAATCTCTTCTTATACCAAGTCGGACCAAAATCCCTCCCACTCTGGTAGCCTCTCCCTCCCATTCACCGAGTCTTAGTAGTTGTGCTAGCTCTTGGGAAGGTCTAGAAGTGATAGGCTCACCAAATCATCCTCGAAAACTGTCACACCAAAAATTCCAAGCTCATCTCTACATTGAGTGAACTTCGTCAAGTATTTTGGTATCGTGTCGCCCTTCTCCATCTTGATATTTATGATCTTGTACTTCAATGCCAAATTCCTGTGGTCGCTGCTATTTTGAAACAGATCTATGAATTCCTTCCACAAAATACATGGAGTTTCCTTTCCATGGAGGTTCAATACAATATGATATTGAACTCCTTACAAAATCATTCTCGCCTTTGCTACATTCTTCTTCCATGCATTAAAATTTTGAGCATCTACTGCTGCGGGCCTGGGAATATCACTGTCTATAAATTCCTTTAGTTTGTTTTACTCCAACACTACCTCCATCCTATCCTTCCAAGCTATGTAATTTGAACTACCCTTAAGGGAATATTCGAGTCTCAATCCATAGAAAGACATCATGATCTTCTACTAGTCCTGAAGAATAAATATGCCAATTTGATTCACCTGTTCAAAACAAACTCCAGTTCTTCTCTTCTATAATGATTCCTACTCTAATACCATGTAGAAATTCCACATAAATTCAACAGATCTCGTAATATGCCAAAAGCAAATACTTGAATCTATTCTAAAAATTGTGGAAACCAATTACGATCACACAATCACATGAACAATAAAGAGAAAAATTTTCAATCGTGCAACACAAAGATGTATCTGGGGAAAGCCTTGAATAAAAAATCCACTATCTGTATATTTTATAAAGTCAAGAATATGAAACATACAATTCTTCCCTCAGGCTTGAGATCTCTTTGCACTATCTCTAACTGTATCACTCTAATCTGAGCAGGTTTGGTCCAATACTTAACCAATTCCTTGCCGTTGTCTGACCAATTTTTCTTACACATTCCTGAGGGAAATGAGCCCCTATTAATTAGGAAATTCTAACTAATGATTGCACAATACATCCAAGGCATCCTGATGACCTCATGCATGACTTGTAAATTTTTCTAATTATACAAATGATAATCTACTTCCCTTTAAATCCAATCTCAAATTGGCCTTCCTTAGAACTAACATGAAACAACTATTTAGAGTGAATTATCAGTTATCCCATTGATCACTGTTGGAAAGGTAAATCCTCTCTGTGGACAAAGACGATCCCTCTAGCCCTAGAGTGGGTCTAGCAACAAGGGAACAAGCTAATGTGTAGGTTCCTAGCTAATGAATGAAATAGGTTGGGGTAGATTGTGCTAAATGGAGTCCAACGTGATTGTTGCAGCTGTAGTAGTGGCGGCCTCTTGATCTTTGTCTTGACAGGTTGCGGTCCTTCAGAAATGGTACTCGTATTCCTACACAAAGATCAAAGAAAAGAGCAACATACAAGACAATAATTGAATTCGTAACTAACTAGTCAGTCAAGGAAGACTAAACACATTGCGTAAAATAAACCATATTAACACAAGATGGAAACCAGACAATATTCATGTATATATAAATAGAATAAAGAGATTACAACCAGAGCCTTGACATCGTAGCCTCCTTCAGCGGGTTCAATCAAAGCGCGTCTCGAAGGATCGTCAAGGAATTAGGACGAGGCAAGGACACAAGCCTAAGCTCTCTCTCAACAAAGGTCTCTTTCTTTGTTCTATCTCCTTAGCAAAATGTTCAGAAATTCTCTTCAGCCATTCAGCTATAATTGTTCAGCTAGTGTATCAATGGGAGATATATTTATCTATAGATGGATAGGAGGAGGTTGGGATCCCTACAATGGTAGAAGGGAGACCTTATCCTTTGGGAGGTTTCCCCAAAAGGTGGAAACAAGAGGCCAAAGGAGGGTGTTCGTGGTTATTCAGTCAAACCACCCAGGCTGACTCGCCCACGAAGCTTTTATCATGGAAACTTTGCCTCTATATTTAAAAAACATTCCAAAAACAACTTGGTTCGGGTAGCTCACTGGGATAGAGCGCCAATGGGCACGGGGCCCAGTGTTAATCTTCCTCATTGGTGCGAGGGAATAACAGTCTACCAGTGCCAACCCAAAAACATGTGTTTATGATGGTCTGCTAAGGGAATTGTCAACAGAAGGAATGTTGTCCTCATGGCAAGGGATGAAATGATGGTATTTGCAAGGCAAGACACTTCTTATTAGTCATATAAATGATCCGCCAATGTGCGGGATGGGGATTGCAGGGACGTTGACAAAATGATGTGTAACAGAGGCCCGAGAGAGAGGGAGGGGTGAAATTCTTTACAAGAACATGTTCGATCCAAACACCAATGTAAAAAGACCTAAAATTACAAATAAAACTGATATCTATGATACATGAACATGTGGCATGGGCACAGACATCCATAATAGAGTACATAAAAAATGAGATCCGAGGTATTGATGCATCCATCCAGCAATAAGGATCAATAAATAGACTCAGGTATGGTCATAGCCATCCAATCAAAAAAGTCATGCGATAAGTCATGATAAACCATAATATCCCGTAGCCTGGATTTTATTTGACAAAACCCAGGGTCTTGCACTCCATCTCGAGTCAAACAAGTACAAATTTAAGCATGCGAATATGTGAGTTGAAGATGAACATGCAAGAAAGTCACCTAATTACCAGCCAATGATGAAAGCTATTAACAGGCACAAGAGAAACCACCAATAAGGAAAATGGCTCTCAAGGTACAATAGGTACAATCCACGAAATGTGAACAGTGATCTGGTGTCGAACATCCACAGAATCACTCGATCGAAGTCCAATGATGTGGACCTGTCACCGGATGCGAAGAACTTGCCATTGAGGCATGCAAGCTCCAAGGTACTAGAAGGGAGTCTTTAGATCAACTTCCTGGATAATGAGCTGAAGTCGACAGGAAGTGACCCAGTCGAAGGAGGGCCATAATGTTTCCCACATCATTGACACAAGACAAATAAAGATGATGATAGTGAATCAGGACTAAACAGAGGAACAGAGGGAGGTTGAAAACTGCAAAGACCAACTTCTCTTGAACATATCAGCGACACGACTCTGGATTTGGCAGTATTTGAGATCAAGGGATATGAGGTCATGATGACATGGAAAAGAGCACATGAGAGGTCAAAAGAGATTACCCAAACCCATGGAGGCAAAAATGACGAAATTAGATGTCCCCAACCCAACACGAATGCAGATGAGTGTCATGTTCAAGAGCGATATACTGCCGACACGACTAACAACTGGTTCCATTTCCCCCCACAATTTCTGGTGAGTACCCCAATTATTTTTGAAAAACAAGCTTGAAGGGGATATCATATGCTTGTGATGTAATTTTTTCCTTCGGAAAAATCCATCCTAGTACATTTTACGAGCCCCAGGAAGGAGGAACTCAGGTACGTCATGGTGACGATTTTCGATGTCATCAGAATTTTAACGAGTCTGACAAAGGAAGAACTTAGCATATTTTAATGTTTAGAGAGTTTGAAAAGAAGCAGAAAAGAAAACTCTAGCAAGTCCCTTTTCGTAAATAGTCCCTCAGATCTGAAAAGTTAGAAAACTATGTCTGAGAGAACCTCTTAGTCGCGATAGGCTAAGGTATTCCTTTTTCGTAAATAATCTATCCCAGCCAGAAAAAGGGGTAAACATATACTGGGTAGATATCTTTTCGGAACCATTTAACAAGTTCAAAATGACAAGAGTCTCGGAAATATTTTTAGTTTTAGAGAGTTAGAAAAGAGCCGCATTAGGGGAATTTTGAGGTCTAAAATGGGCCTCCTAAGGAAATAATAAAATAATAGCTAAACCAATAAAATAATATTTAAGAATTTTCAATTCAATTTTTGCACCACAATCCATGTAACCATATTTAAATTCAATTCAAAAGTTGTACCAAAATAAAATTAATCAAAAAGTTGTATTGATGTGACTATAAATAAGAATGAGTTTTTCAAGAAAAAGTCATTATCATTGAACAACTAATGCATTTGTCATTTGTACTTAAATAACATAAAATAAAATATAAATATAAATTTATTAATCATTAATTATATTATATGCTATTAATTAAAATTTGTATTATTTAAATTGTATAATAACATGTAATTAATATACTATATAAAAATAATATAATATAATAAATGCATAGGGATATGCATTATTTCTTTCAAGAAATATGAAATGACAGTAATATAGTTTTATTCAAAAATTGTGAAATGACATTTATTATGAGTACTTTACTTTGACTTTAAAAGTACTTAGACCACTACCATGGTTAACCATGAGTTTTTATCCACCATTGAGAATGTGACAAGTAGGTATCTTTAACTCAAGCAATGCCACCTCAACCATTAGGGATGATGTCATCCCCTAAATTGTGATTGGTTTTCATAAAGTGAATTTTGATTGTACATTTTCCTTAGGAGGCCCATTTTAGACCTCAAAATTCCCCTAATGGAAAGGTGACTCCATCAGTGACTTTTTCGTGTTTTTACCGAGTTTGAAAAAGTATAAAATACAACTTGTTACTTCATTGTTGCTGCATTAAAAACCTGTCACTGCACAAGAGATGCACATAAAAAACATTTCTCTAAATAACACAATGAAATAATAAAAAATATGTCTTAAAACCTAATTAGGGTTTTGAAAAGTTATAAAATTCCAAAAATGGTAAAAAATAATTACTTTTCACTTTTACCTCTTGTGGAGCAATAGTTACCCTTTTTAGACTGTGATTTTGCAGCGGTGATAGCAGGCAATCCGAAAGACCAATCTCGAATCTGTCAGTTCCAGGTAAGAGCTAACATCCTTCCCTACATTTTGATTATAATTTCATCACATGCAATCCTAAATTTGGAAATCTATGGGGGATTTTTCAAAAAATAGGGCACGGCGGTTGGCGCGAGTATCAAGCATGGACTCGCGCCAATCGCCCAATATTTTGAACTGGGCCGCGCCAATTGGAAACAGTTGCACTGACCGTGGCAACCATTTCAGCTTAAGAATGCAAGAAAATAGGCCCAATTTCAACAATCATAAGCTTTCAATTCGATTAGTGACATCCCTATGAACATGTTTGTAGGTGTGAAGCAGAAAAATGGTGATCGAATGGAAGGAATGAGAACACAATGAAGAAGAAGAACTTGCCATGGAAAATGAAAGATGCATGGAAGATATTATAGATTGTGGGCTCAAGAAATTCTTCATGACACCATGCCTCAGAGCTCAACTGGAACTGCTACAATACTTAATCAGTATCTGGGATGAGGATCAAGAAAAATTCATTCTTCGTGACCAATAACTCGAGATTGAAGTTTCAAACATTTATTTCATAACAGGACTGTCGCGGAGGGGGGGGGGGGGGGGGTACCAAACCTGACTGGCACCCAGCCCACAATGGAGAACATGAGTATGGTGATCGATAGGGTATGACCCAAGGCACAGAAAGGATCAGGAAGCATAAAATTGGATATCCAGACTATTCCAGACTTGGCACTAAAAGTAGTGTTGCATGCCATCACACGAGCTGCAGGATTGCAAGAACCGCACAAAGCTACAAAAACACAGCTACTTCTTACTGTAGATTGCTTGACACCGATCCTATACAACTGGGTAGAGGTAATGACAATCAACATGAAGTGTCAACTAACAAAGTGCAAGAAAGGAAAACTGAAGCAGTTTGGCTATGGGTCTATCCTATTATCGTTCATCCTGGAACGAATACCAATCTTTCAATGACAGGAGGTGACAGTTCCGACACCACCAACACAGGAACCACGGATGGCCCGTTGGGTATCTCTGATGCCAAGGTTAGGGGGCGGTCAATAGATGTCCTGGAGACCAGATTTATTTGAGTGGCTCCATCGACAACTGATCATCGTGGAGGATTGGCCCTACTCTGGCACATATTTCAATGATGATGCAAACCTCCCACTCCCAGAAGGAGAGGATTGGGATGAAGTACTTGGTAAGCCTCACTTTTTATTTTTATGAGTATTATGATTTTATTTTTGTTATGCATGTTCTGACATTAAATCCATGTGTTTGCAAATGTTGGCCCAGAGAGACCTGCAGGTATGTCTCCGATAGTGCGGTGAGTTCCTCGCGACTTCAATGTGGCCCCTGAGCGGGGCGAGGAGGAGGAAATCATACGCAACTTGGAGGGAATCTACCGTGGGATCTTAAACTATGCGTGATTTGATGATGTTTCTCGCGCGTACCAGAGACACACTGTAGGGGTGTCAAACCAAGTTCACCTCTTGTTGAGGTGGCTTGTATGGGCAATGACATGCTATCATGAGTGTCATGCCGAGTAGACACCTAGGTTTTATTTTCGCATATTTTTGAGAGACATGATGTCTCAGGATGTAACAGAAACACACATATTTTTTGAACTTATGATGCACACTGATATATATATATATATATATATATATATATATATATATATATATATATATATTTTTTTTTTCCTATATGGATCTTTTTCATGTGATGATGATTTTTACAAATTACACAAATGTCTATATAATACAATGTTAGCCACTGTATCACTCAATGCATTCATTCGCCTAGGAATATGTTGATATGTAATGTAATCAAAATGTATTTCCAGAAAACGAACACATAAATACAACCTTAAAATGTGAGGGTTTGTAACTGAATAATGTCCATTAAGTTGAAGAACGAAAAGCTGTGAGTCTAGATTTACAACCAATGCACGACTGCCGAGGTTAATCACCTCGGTTAATAGTTCAATAACAACACTATACTCAATGAAATTGCTTGTAGTTCATCCTAGACATATACCTTGAAGATCTATCAACTCACCAGCTGGATCATAAATCACCTGGGCTGCTGAAGACAGGTTCTGGGTACTGCGGGAAGCACCATCCACGAAACCGACATAAGGGGTAATAGACATTTGCACAATAAGAAACGACCCAATAAGTAGGAAAATGCTCGCAAATCACACCAAGCCAAAAATGTACAAAAATGAAAAGAACACCTATGTACACAAAACATGCATGAATGACTCATGCATAATATTTTTTAAGATACAACCCATTTCTGGGTTGATCTAGAGGATGACCTTCGTAATGAATGAGCTCATAGGCCCCATTCCGCAAAACATGTTTAAAAATGTAGGGCCCATGCCACATGGGTTGAAATTTGCCTACCCCCAGCTTATCACGAGCTTGGTAGTACAGGAGGACGAGGTCTCCTTTGATGAAAGAGCGAGGGGAAACCGACTGGTCAAAATGAGATTTGACCTGCTTCTTCTGTGCTTCAATGACCAAAGCAGCAAAGCGATGAGTTTCATCCAAACTTTCTAAGTAGAGAAGACACTCTTCTTTAGGTGAAGTGTTTGGAAGCAATTCAACAGCCAACTTGAGTGAAGGTATATCACACTCAATCAGAAGAGTAGCTTCTAGACCGTAAACAAGCTAAAATGGAGTGAATCTGGTCGCATCCTTAACTGAGGTTCGGTATGCCCAAAGAGATGAAAATAACATGAGATGCTAGTTTTATTTGTGCATCCCAATTATACATTGAAGCATGGTGACAAGAACTTTATTCAAGGCTTCAACTTGGCCATTGGCCTGAGGATAGTATGACGTTGAGCTGTCGTGACACAGACCTTACTTGGAAGTCAAATTCGCCACCATATAAGTCGAAAATGGGAACCATGATCGGTAATGATGGCTTGAGGGACACCAAACCTAGAAATGATGTGATTGAATATGAACTGAGCTTCTGTCTTACCGTCAGCCGTAAGTGTAGGCATTGCTTTGGCCCATTTTGTGAAGTAGTCAATGACTACGATAATATAAGCATGCCCCCCGGCCGAGTGAGGGTTATGTTATCACTCTAGTAGTTATAAAGTTGTGAGATTTTTGGTTTTTAGTCAAATAATACTAGAGGTAACCACAAACCAACTTCAAACTCTAGGATCTAGCCTTCCTAGGGTTCAGAGAGCGCTCTCTCTTTAAAATTTAACTTTGTTTCAATTTGTAAATATTAGGCTAGTTATGAATGTGCAGCTTTGGTTTGGTTTTGGTAGATTTGGTGGGAAAATCACTTGGAAGGATGGATAGTGGGAAATATATTTGTCCATTGGGCTAAGGAGTCAAAAATCAAGCAAATAGGACTGGGATCAAGGCCAAAAGGTCAAATGTTTTTAGGGCAAGATAGATAACCCTTGAAGATCTTGGAAAGTTGTTGTTGTGAGGTGGTATGATCGGGATAAAGGGCACTTAAGAATCCTTTGATCCAGAAAAGGAAGTAGTAGGAAGAGGTCAAACGAGAGAGGAAGAAATTAAGGGTTCCCTACACTGGAAATCAGAGGAAAACATATAAATGATTGTTAGGTGTGGAGCCTGATTATCTTGTTTATTTTATATCACAAACAGTCCCGCCGCAACTTCATGGAGGCCCCCCCTGGCGGGGGGGTTTCGGGGGTAGTGCCCCCGAAGCTAAAAATAGATGTAAAATTTCATTGTAAAAGTATAGTAATCTCTAGTCAATTTGGGCCATTCATATGCAGATGATCTGACAGTAGAAGTTATGTTTAGTTTAGGGATTTTTTCCCTAGAAGGAAACTCCCTCGTATATATGAGGGTATTGTATTGTGGCTGTGTAATGTATGTGTATTCTTAGAGCGGGAAACAGATAGGGAGACTATGAGAGAGAACAGAGGATACTATAGTGGATCTGCTATAGGTTGTGTCTCTTCATTTTGCTAGATAATAGAAAGGAAGAACTGGCTGTTCAGGGTTGACGTAGCCCAAACTAGGTGAACCACGTATATCTGTGTCTCTCTGGTTTTATGTGTTTTGTGTGCTTGTGTTTACCGCATATTTTATTTGTTGCATTGCTCTGCAATATATAATTTTCTAACAACTGGTATCAGAGCCAAAGGTCTATTTGGCTGATAAACTTGCAGGAATTAAGGGTTCCTGGTTCGAGTGGGAGCAATGGCGGAAGATGGTAAATTTAGGGTCAAGAAATTTAACGGCCAAAACTTCGTGCTATGGAAGATGCAGATGGAAGATTATCTGTATCAGAAAGATCTGTACCTACCATTGAGCGGAAAAACAAAGAATCCGTCGACTATGATAGATGCAGAATGGGATATTCTTGATAGAAAGGCACTTGGAACAGTATGGTTGTGCCTCGCAGCGTCGGTAGCTTTCAATATTTTGAAGGAAACAACAATAGAGGGTTTGATTAAGGCATTGGCGAAACTATATGAAAAACCCTCAGCCTCAAACAAGGTATTTCTTATGAAACGTTTATTTAATATGAAGATGTCAGAAGGTGGATATTTTGCAGACCATTTAAATGATTTTAATACAGTTACCAGTCAGTTAAGTTCTGTAGTGGTAAACTTTGATGATGAAGTTAGAGCTCTGTTATTTCTGTGCTCATTTCCAGAAAGCTAGAATGGTTTAGTTATGGCCATTAGTAACTCTGTCTCTGGATCTAGTACTTTAAAGTTTGATGATGTTGTCGGTGCTATCCTTAGCGAGGAAATGCGACAGAAAAGCTCCAGTGAGACATCGGGTAATGCTTTGAGTGTAGAGTCTAGGGGAAGAAGAATGGAAAGAGGAAAGAGCTCAGGTTATCACAGTAAATCAAGGAAAGGCAGATCCAAGTCCAAATCGGGGATAGTGTGCTGGAAATGCGGAAAGAGAGGACACCTAAAGAAAGATTGTAGATCTTGGAAGGGAAAAGAAGGAGACACACAACAAGAAAACAATCATGAAGCAAATGTGATAGGTGATGTGTTACAAGATGCTTTGATTCTTTCTTTAGAAAATGTTAATGATTCTTGGGTTGTAGATTCAGGGGCCTCATTTCATGCCACACCTGATAAGAAATATTTTCATGACTATGTTCAAGGAAATTTTGGACAAGTCCGTTTGGGTGATGAAAAACCCTATAAAATTGTTGTAATGGGTAAGGTTCTTGTAAATCAACAGAATAAAAACCAAAGGATATTAAAGGAGGTAAGGCATGTTCCAGATCTGAAGAAAAATCTGATTTCAACAGGGCAGTTAGGCGGTGAAGGTTGTGTGACAACTTTCATAGATAAAACTTGGAAGGTCACCAAAGGAGCCTTGGTAATAGCAAAAGGCGAAAAGGTTGGTAGATTGTATTTATGCAATGGTATTTCTAACTCTGTTAATGCTTTAAATTCCAAAGGAGCAGATGTAGCATTATGGCATCATAGGCTCAGACACATGAGTGAGAAGGGGATGAAGATTCTTCACTCAAGAAATTTGTTGCCAGGTTTGAAGAATGTTGATTTGGATTTTTGTGAGAATTGCATTTATGGAAAACAGAAGAGAGTCAGATTTCTCAGAGTTGGGAAAGAAAATAAGAGCGAAAAATTAGAGCTTGTGCATACAGATGTATGGGGACCTGCTCAGGTATCATCTCTTTGTGGCTCTCGTTATTATGTTACTTTTATTGATGATGCAACTAGAAAAACTTGGATTTATTGTATTCAAAATAAATATTATGTATTTGATACTTTCAAGAAATGGAAAGCTTTGGTTGAGATTGAGATAGGAAGGGAGTTGTAGTGTCTCAGATCAGACAATGGAGGTGAATATTGCAGCAAAGAGTTTGATAGGTATTGTTCAGAGCATGAAATTCGTAGAGAGAAGACAGTTCCAAGAACACCACAAGAAAATGGTGTGTCAGAAAGGATGAACAGAACAATCATGGAGCGTGCAAGGTGCATGAGATTGCATGCAGGATTGCCTTTACAATTTCGGGCAGATGTTGTAGATATTGTTTTTTATCTAATAAACAGAGGGCCTTCAAGTTCCTTGGATGGTGGTATTCCAGAAGAAGCATGGACAGGTAAAAAGATAAACTACTCTTTTTTGAAGCCTTTTGGTTGTGAGGTCTTTTTCCATATTAATAAAGAGAACAAAACCAAGCTTGAGGCAAAATCAAAGCAATGTACCTTTATTGGATATGGTGTTAATGATTTTGGTTATCGCTTATATGATTATGAAAATCACAAAATCATTAGGAGTAGAGATGTAATATTCAATGAAAAGGTATTGTATAAGAATCAGTTGCAAGAAAAAAAATAGGAAAAAGAAAACAAAGAATACACAGTTCTTGATGAGATCACAGAAACGGTAAAGGTGCCTGAAAATAATAATAATCAAGAGCCACAACAACAACAACCACCACAATAGAAACAGGCACCTCAAACACCTAAAAGTGGTGTTAGAAGATCTACCAGGATAAGTAGACCGCCTGAACGATACTCTCCTTCATTATATTATTTGTTGTTGACTGATTCTGGTGAACCTGAATGTTATGAAGAAGCAATGTAGGTTGAAAGTAGGAAGAAGTGGGAGCTAGCCATGGAAGAAGAGATGGACTCCTTAATGCATAACCAGACTTGGGACTTAGTCAGGTTGCATGCAGGCAAAACTACATTGCAGAATAAATGGGTTTACAGGCTGAAGGAAGAAGATGGAGGAAAACAGAGGTACAAAGCTAGACTTGTGGTGAAGGGGTTTGCATAGAAGAAAGGTATTGATTTTGATGAAATATTTTCTCTTGTTGTTAAGATGACTTCAATCAGAACTATTTTAAGTCTTGTAGCAGCGGAAGATTTACATCTTGAACAGTTAGATGTAAAGATAGCATTTCTCCATGGAGATTTGGAGGAAGAGATCTATATGGAGAAACCAGAAGGATATGAGGTCAAAGGGAAAGAAAAAGTAGTGTGCAGGTTAAAGAAGAGCTTGTATGGCTTAAAACAGGCTCCAAGGCAGTGGTATCTAAAATTTGACAAGTTTATGTCTGAACAAGGTTATACTAGATGTCACTCTGATCATTTTGTTTATCTGAAAAGTAAAAATGATGGCAGCTATACTATATTGTTATTGTATGTAGATGACATGCTTGTTGCAGGGTCTAACATGCAGGAAATAAATTTGCTCGAAAGAAAATTGGCAAATTCATATGCAATGAAGGATTTGGGAGCTGCAAAACAAATCCTTGATATGAGAATAACTAGAGACAGGAAAAATCGCAAATTAACACTGTCTCAGAATGAGTACATACAAAAGGTGTTGAAAAGATTTAATATGCAGAATGAAAAACTAGTTAGTACACCTTTTGCTAGCCATTTCAAACTTAGCAAGGAGATGTGCCCCAAGACCCACAAAGAAATGGAATATATGTCTAAAGTTTCATATGAATCAACAGTTGGAAGCTTAATGTATGCAATGGTCTGCACAAGGCCTGATATTGCACATGCAGTGGGAGTTGTAAGCAGGTACATGAACAATCTAGGAAAAGAACATTGGATGGCAGTAAAATGGATTCTCAGATATTTGAGAGGTACCACAAATCAAGCATTATGCTTTGGTGGTTCAAACATTTCTCTACAGGGATACGTTGATGCAGATATGGCAGGTGACAGAGATAAAAGGAGGAGCACTACAGGATATGTATTTACTGTAGGTGGAACAACTGTCAGTTGGGTTTCAAAAATCCAGTGTTGTTGCACTTTAAACAACAGAAGCAGAGTATGTTGCTACTACAGAGGCTAGTAAAGAAATGATTTGGTTACAAAGGTTTATGGATGAATTGGGTATGAAGCATGATATGGGCATGTTATACAGTGATAGCCAAAGTTCCATTCATCTTGCAAAGAACTCAGAATTTCATTCCATGACTAAACACATACAGCTCAAGTACCATTTCATACGGTCAGTATTGTAAGATGGACATTTGAAGCTGGAAAAGATACACACTAGCCAGAATCCTGCAGATATTATAACAAAAGTTGTAACTAGGGAGAAACTGAGAATATGCTCAGTTTCAATTGGTCTTCAAGGATTACAATGAAGATGAGAAACAACCAGGTCCAAAGAGGAGTCATTGTCCAACAAATGAAGCAGCGGTGGAGTTGCTACAATCAGTCTCCAAGTGGGAGATTGTTGGTTGTGGAGCCTGATTATCTTGTTTATTTTGTATCACAGTGTTGGACCCCTGTACCTTAATGGGGGCAGCAACGCCGCCCGTAATTAAATGCTGCCCGGGGGGTCCAAGGGGGGGCGCTGTGACTTCATGGAGCCCCCCCCCCTGTCGAGGGGTTTCGGGGGCAGCGCCCCCAAAGCTAAAAACAGATGTAAAATTGCCTTGTAAAAGTATAGTAATTTCTAGTCAATCTGGGTCGTTCATAGGCAGATGATCTGACGGTAGAAGTTATGTTTTTTTGAGGGTTTTTTGACCTAGAAGGCAACTCCCTCGTATATATGAGGGTATTGTATTGCGGCTGTGTAATGTATATGTATTCTTAGAGCAAGAAACAAATAGCGAGACTGTGAGAGAGAATAGAGGATACTACAGCGGATCTGTTGTAGGTTGTGTCTCTTCATTTTGTTGGATAATAGAAAGGAAGGACTGGCTATTCAGGGTGGACGTAGCCCAAACTGGGTGAACCATGTATATCTGTGTCTCTCTGGTTTTATGTGTTTTGTGTGCTTGTGTTTTCCACATATTTTATGTGTTTCATTGCTCTGTAATATATAATTTTCTAACAATGATAACTAGTTAAAAACATGGTGCTCTTAACAAATCCTGTAGTAATACTCCAAGTTATTCATTCAGATTTAGAAAAAACATAGATGGATGCATGTAACAGAGAAAGATGACAATGACAAGTAAGGAAATACTTCACTCCAAATAGCTCATCACAGGAATCCTGAAGTATGATGCCAATTGGTTTGATCCAGCCTGCTACTGGAAATTTGACACACAAAAGCTTTCAAGTCCAACAAGAAATGACTATAACAATCTCCAGCAATTTTATTCCACACAAAACACTTCTAAAGATGAAGTATTTATACATAGTTCTTTACAAAATATCCTAGAATGGTTCTAGGAATTATCTAAGGGAAAATAAAATCTTTACAACAATAATAGGGACAACTGCTTAACATTTCAACAAGCTGTCCTATTTATCCAAAAGAAATAGAAACTGCTTTGAGGATAAGATGCAGTTGGCTGCCTTGGTGTCCTTATTGTTGGCTTTCGATATTTAAATTTGTTTTTGGAATCTGATTTGCCTTGTCTGAAACATTTTTCTCTAATTCTCTTTATTCACTGATACTCTCTAAACTATGATACTCTTTAACCATAATAAAAAACTATTTGCTGTTGTAAAAAATCTGTTTTGACTGTAAATCATAAAACAATTTTCTCCTTCTTTCATTTGTCTGTCTTTTATCCGTCATAATAAATCTGTGAGTGATTGCCAATCCTCATCTTTAGGAATTTTTATTTTATTTAATTTCCTAAAGTTTTCATCAACTTCAGTGTATCTGGAAAAAGTTGGCTTGATGAAAAACAAGTGTTTTATCTCATGTTGCAAATAGAATAAGTCTTCAAAGCTTTTGAATAATACTTTTCCAGTTGGAATGCCTTGTCCTTGTGGTTTATTTACCTGTTCTTTTGCAAACTCTCTAATTTTCTTATCATAGTCATTCTGAGGCATCAGTTTATCATTAATGACCATAATGTTAGGTAGTCCTTTTTGCCTCAAATTTGTAAACTTGACAATAAACCTGGTTATGGCAGTATTCATACTCTCACACTTTTCTTCCAGTTGCCTCATCAGATTATTTTTTGTAGTAACTTTCCTAATTTCTAGGATAGTTTCAGTCATATCTGTAATCTTGAGTTCTTCTAACTTTTGTATGTTTTTACTGTTGAGGAATGTGATCAACTTTAAAGCTTGTTCCAGTTTATCAGCCAGTTCACTTTGAGTCTTTTGAATTTCTTCTTGGGCTTTTAGTAATAAATCTCTTGGTTCAAAAATTACCTGAATTGAAGGCCATACATCATGGATGGCTTCAATGACATTGTTCCAAAGATGGTTTTTTATATATGATATTTGTTCCTTCAATGTCAATTCCTTTTGCAATTTCTTCAACTCTTCATTTAGTCTGATGGCATTTTTTTCATGTGTCTTTGCATTTATTCGAGCCAATTTGTTTGAATTCTCAAGATTTTCTACTACATGTTTCAATTTAATGATTTCATTTGTCTTCAGAGACATTTCCTCCATATATTTTACCAATGTTTTATCTTCATCTATATGGTGCACTACTGTTGTAGATGATTCAGTAGCTGAGGTTGTGGAAGAAGTTACTGGCACTACAGTAGCCAGTGGTTCTTTGAGTGCCAAATTTTCAGCTAAAGTTGAAGGCACTACTGTAGTGATTACCAGAATAACTGTAGGAATCTCTGGTACTTTCCCTGTTTCCTTTTCATGGACAAGTTTTTCCATCTGAATCTCCATCTCCTTAATCTGTCCTGTGAGTTGAAATATGATGTTCATCTTGTCATATTTGTCATTCTGTTCCTGTATGATTTCTTTTGTTTGAGGAAGTTTGAGTTGTTTCCTCAAAGCTGCTATATCTTCATTTTTATTTTTCACCAATAACTATGTTGCTTTGATATTAGCAGGGTCATATCCCACCTGCAAAACTAGTTCTTCTAAGTCTTTTATCCTTAGACCCTTGGCATATAATGAGGCTTTGTCCATATTCATCTAATCTTGCATATTGGAGATGGTGTTCTGGAGCTTCTGAGAACTCATGGCTTTATTTGTGAGATAGTAGAGTATAGCATTTCTGAGGTCTGTCTATGGAACTCAATTTGATCAAGAGCATGGATCTTATCTGTCTGGACTTTCAAATCAAAATTTTTATAATATGCCACTATCTTTGGAGATTTTACTGTGGGCTGCAACACTGACATGATTAGCTTTTGATTTGAATAATCAAATGCAGAAAGGAGCTTGTTTTGCATAATTGGAGTCTGTTTGAGATATTAAGAATAAATATTGTTTTTTATCTCCTCATTCTTTAGCTTGATTTGTTTATATTTTTCTTTGATATCCAAATATTTTTCCTCAGCTGCTTGTGAGGAAGAGGCTTCCATGCTTTGTTGTCTTTCCATCAACTATGTATCTTCATTGTTTACTTGTTCTTCATTCTGATTCTTTGTGGCTGGCTCATTGATGATCACAGTAGCACCATCTGTTTCTAGCAATTTAGTGTTGGTATCCATAGGCTTTGTTTCTTCCACATCAATTGTTACTTTTATTTTAACTACTGAATCTAACTTGGGCCTTTTGTTATATATGAGCTTGAACTTAGTTTCAGTTGTAGTTTCTGCCACATAGGCTTCTTCTTCCCTTACTCTCTTAGTGGACTTTTCTGGCTGATTTGAAGTCTCTAAAGTATGACTAGTATTACTTTTGTTTATTGGATCTGTTAAGGTGTTTTTAGTCCACTCAATCTGATTTGAAAATTTTTCTATTTCTGGTTTTGCTTCATGGATGAAGGGTGTTAGATTACATTTAACCCTTAGCTTACTCAAGATCCCTTGTGGATCATAATTCCAAGGAAAAATTTCTTCCAATTTGAATTCCAATAACTGCTTTGCTGCTTCTTTCTCTGCATCCCTGTGATTGCAGATGAATGGCCCTATCTGATTCTTTAATTTGAATTGAGTTTTCTTCTTAGCTTTCATGAAATTTATGGAATCAAAATTTAGGATCTATTTGATATACTCCAAGGCAAAGATCCTCATTGAAAGATGTTTGGGTAATTTTTAAGGTAACAAATTTGACCCAAAGACTCTAATCTCAGTATATTTTTCATATAAATACTAGTCACCAACCTTATTTTGCTCTAACATCTGCAATATATTTTTCATTTCTTCATTTATCCTTGGTTGCTCTGTTTTGTTAACATTGTAATCACTGGATGTAGGAATAACTCTAAAAATTATGAATAAGTGAAATCTGTACATTCTTTCCTGAGCAAAGATGTCCAGAAAATGACAGAAAGAGGATTTCCCTCTATGTCAAGCTTTTGGAGAGTAACTGAAAATTTATCTGATTGGAAGTATAAAAACATATGGAAAAGGAAGGAATTATATCTGAACACTCCCTAAATTTGAAAATTGGTCAATTGATAATGAATATTATCTGCAAGGAAACCAGCATAGTCAAAGATTACTGATGGGGGTTGCCCTGGGGAGAAATTAAATAAGAACCCCAAGATGGACTCATATGTGTGTTCATCAGTAAAATATCCTAGGATGAAGGAAAGCATGGAAATCACATGTATTGAACCTTCTGGGAATTTATCAGTAGAATATGGGGGATTTAGTTTAGGAATTTCTACATTCAAAGGCATAAATGTCTGAAAAATCATGAATGTCTTGGGAAAATCTAGGCCAATATACAACTTGGTGAGAGCCTCTATAGATAAAGGGACTACTTGGGGGTCAGGCTGAAGCTATAGCATTTGGTTAATTGATTCTGCAATGATGGTAAAAAGCACTTCTTTATTGGCATTTACAATGGCTCTTTGCTCAGGCACATAATGTTGTTGACATAACCTAATGACTTCCTGGCATGGGTGAGTTAAAGGGACAACATATTTGGGCAAGTGAGATTCCCAAATATGGACTTATTCTTCATTATCTAAGGACTTATCATAGCACCAGTTATGAATATCTAGCAGGTTAAATTCAACAATGGGATATGCTATCTTGTAATCAACATCAGCCAATGGAATATGTTCAATGTCCATGACTGGGGGTTTTAAAGGATTGACAACAATAACAGTATTAGAAGTCATGACAGGGGTTGGTTTAGGCACTTTGGAAGCTTCAAGTTTGCTAGAGCTCTGCTTTTTAGGCATTTTGGACTACTTCTGCAAGTTTAGACAGTTTGCAGAAGTATTTTTACTTTTAACAGAGGCTTATGGGATAAATAGGCTAAGTATCGTCTCTTCTTTGGGATTTCTTTCCAATTAGTTCTGTCAAAGAGGTCTATAGGCTTTTAAACTGGCTTAAAATAAGAAATAAGGGTTTCCTGAGTCTTTTACTGAGAAATTGGGTTTAAAAGTCTGTTGAAATTAGGCAAAGAGGTTTGGAATACCTTCATAGGTTTTCTGGCTTAATTCAGGGCTTAAAATAGTTCATCAAACTGTGAAAACTCACAAATTTCCTCAAAAATTGTGCGCAACAGTTTAAAATAGGGTTTCTAGAAAAAATTTAATAGGGTTTGGCCTATTTTTGGACTATTTTGATGGACTTCTTTTGATATTTATGGATCTATGAATGAAATTTGTCTTTTAAAAGGCCTTTAAAATTAATTGCAGGCTCAAATTTCAGAGAAATACCTTTTGTATGCAGGTATTTTGTCTTCAAAATAGTTTCTAAGGTTTTTGAATGAGTTGATAACTTCTGTAAATTTTCTAGAGCAATGTAAAATTCCTCGGCAATTTTCAATGGTCACAGGGTAAATTTTGCAGGCTTTGGGCATAGAAATAGCAAAAAAATGACGTTTTTATAGTCGAGAGGCTTCATGCAAGGTTAATGTGCAGAAGAATAAGAAATGTATGCATTTTTGTATGTTTACTAAACATTTTGGTTACATTTAACTCTGCATTGAATGATGGTCACATCGGGCGGGAGTAGTGGTTTCAGATTCAGAGGATCAAAACTGTTAGTGGTTATTGCGTGGCATTACGGTGGTAAGTGGTTTCGGGGATAACCCACGCAATCCAACGAGAAATGGGCACGTGGAGGAGAGATAAAGTTCTAATACAATCCATTTTTCACAGAAATAGAACGGGGGTGATCGCGCAAGTTTTCTACGTGATATTGGATTTTAGCCGTCAGATCTGGGGTTCATTTTTTAACAGCCCAGTTTGGTTGGAGAGTTGCGTCGGAATGAGAGTGGTGGGACCAGAGTTTCATAAGATAGCGGGATAGTTTGAACTTTATATATCAGATTTTAATAAAGTTTAAACTATGGTTTTATGAAATGGTGAAGGGGTTAGGATTTTTTAATTAAAACATTTACAATGTTTCAATCAATGCATCAGAGTGAGCGTTTATTTTTATCAAATGTAATTAACACTTGTTGAAACTACATGGGGTGGGATATTTGCATATAGATATGTTTAGACCAATGGGATAATTGGGCAGGGTTTTATATTTGCGCACATGGGATATAAAACATTGGTCTAAACTTAAAATAAAGGGTTTGGGGGTTTATTTTAAATATAAGGGAATTAATAACATACGGGTAGGTGTAGTTTATGGATTTAATAAAATAAATTAGTAGTTAATATGAATAAGGGGATAGTGACATGGAAACAAAATACATGTTAACTCTAAGTAAAGTGCCAAAAATAAAGCATTGCTTATTTTTGTTATATTAATTCACATTAACTTAGGATACACTTTAACTTAGGATAAATGCATTTTGAGGGTTTATGAATGATTTTTTGAAAGGGAATGAGATTAGTTATTTAGGGTTTAGCTTTTACTAAGTAAAAATGATTTTTTACTTAGGAAAAGGGATTATGATTTATGAATGAAGGGTAAATGTTGATGAATGTAGGTCTAGTGTGGGAATTCAATATTTTTAACTAATCAGTCATTGAGCCTTGGGTCCGGTCCCAACAAAAGTCAGAGAAATGCTCTGAGCCTTTTTTACTGATAGTTTAGAATACTGAATATTTATAGGGGAGGGGAAATTAGTTATTTTTCCCAATGATGTTTTATTACATGCTTGCACAACTGCTTTCTACCTACCCATCATTATTTCTAACATTTTTTACTTCATTTTCATGGGTGCATTTAGGCTTACAATCCTAGATCAATTTTCTTTAAAAGAATAAAAAATATCTAAGTCTAACCTTATTTCATCTGAGGGCTTAGATTAAACTGTTGAGCTCCTCATTTATTCTCTAACTATCTACTTATTGAGCAAGTTTAAGCAGTTTGACAAATCTTTATTCTCTATCTAACAACATAAAATTTAAAGCATGAGAGGTCAAGTTTAAGCTATTTGACCCTCATGGATTGTGGCATTTAGGACAAGCTGCACACAATATTATTTGCAAAAGTAGACTAAAGTAGTGGCATTTAAACTTGCAACACTTCCAGGTCTTATTTTCATCTCTTTTTCTTTTGGGGTCTATCTTTTCTAAGTCCTTTGATTTTTCTTTTAGGAATTTTTACCCTCTTTTTGGATTTTTTATTATTTTTTCATTTTTTCAAAATATGGGAAAACAAATTTCAGAAAGAAAGGTATGTACATATTTACAAGGCTATCAAAGTCAATTCAAAATTTATGAACCCTATTATTATAGGACCCTAACAGGTTACACGTCATAAAATCGATGCCCCACTTCGCAAAGGGACCCACAGTAATGACATGGTGGAGATGTGAAGGCAGTGTGCACATCTTGCGCTGATAGATCTGGAAGTCATGACATTTACGAATAACGACAATGGAGTCCTTGAAGATGGTGGGCCAGAAATACCCAACATGAAGAATTTTCTGTGCAGTAGCATAACCAAATATGTGACCACCACAGGCGCCACTGTGACAGTCATTTAGGGCTTTCTCAGCCTCCTTGAGAGTCAAACACTAGCAGAGAATGGAATCAACTCCGATGCGATAGAGTGTATCTCCAACTATACGATAAGGTTGTGATTGATGACAGATGCCTCGGCGAGCATCCTTCGTCAAATAAGATCTAAAGGAAGAAGTATGAAGATATATGATGATATCACCATACCAAGGATCAAGGAAGCTAATCAGAAAAATTGTATCATCCAGAATGCATTCCTCAGAACCAGATGGAGCAGAGACAGAGGGGAGGGAGCAGATTAGATCGACAAAGACTAATTATTTCTTCGAGTTGGCAGTAGAAAATTCCAAATCAAATTATTAGAGGATAGAAATCCACTTTGAGTACTTTCCCCCCAGCAATTGTCGAGACAATATATAGGTCATAGGGTTGTAGTAAAAAATAACAGTCACCGTACGCAACAAGATGTAATGATGAAAATGTTGAACTGCTTGAACTGCAGGCAACGCCAACTTCTCAACATGTGCATATCGCGTTTCAGTATTGAGAAGGTTACGAGATAGGCAATAAATAACATGCTCATCACCGTCATCATCGTCTTGTACCAAAACTATGGCAATCGTGTTGAAAGCGGTGGCTAAATAGAGGGAAAAATCGTGATGATAGTTCGGAGGACGCAACGAAGGAGCATTGACGAGCAACATTTTCAGCGCATCAAAAGACTTCTGGGCGATCTCATCCCAAAGGAACAAGATGCCCTACTTTAGTAATATCGTGAATCCTTTAGCCACTTCGGCATAGTTAGGTATAAAACGACGCAAACAATTAGCCTTCCCCTACAGACTCTGCAACTGATGTAATGAGGATGGAGAGGGGAGATTAATGATAGCCTCAACTTTGAGCGGATCGAAGCGAATCCCGTATTTGGAAATGATAAACCCTAAGAGTCTACCGGAATCGACGCAGAAGACACACTTATGCAGATTCAGCCGGATGTTATAGCATTGACAGCAAAGAAAAATATGACGGAGATTGTCAGGGTGACCCTTACGTCTGGCTGAATGAGCTAGAAGATCATCTAGATAAGGCTGAACAATGTGCTTAATATCGTGAAAAGCATATGACATTGCTCATTGAAATGTAGCCCCAACATTTTTCAAGCCGAAAGGGATATTTTTGTATGCGAAAGTACCCGAGGGACAGATGAAGGTGGTCTTATGTTGATCCGTTGGAAGAATATTAATCTGGTTTTAGCTAGAAAATCCATCCATAAGAAAAAAAATCTCACTCCCAGCACAATCATCAATGATTTGATCAATAAAGGGAGTAGGATAATTATCCTTAGGGCAAGCACGATTGATTTTGCGATAATCAACACAGACGTGAATGGTACCCTGCTTCTTATTTACAGGAACAATGTTGGACACCCATTATGTCAAGAGAATCAGATAGATAAAACTAGCTTTGAGAATTTTTTCAACTTCACCCTTAATGGTGGTAGCCTTTCTAGGGTGCACAGGACGAAGACGCTGGTGAACAGGCTTCGCACCAGGGTAGGTATGAATCTCATGCACCACTATACTGGGATCGATGCTGGGAATATCTTCGTAAGACCATGCAAAGATGTCGCGAAACTCGCGAAAAAGGCTGGTATAAACCCGAACTTCATCTGAAAAATAGGTGACCCCAATATGGATGTTCTTGATAATTCTCGGTTTCACAGAAATGTTGATAGGCATCGTTTGCGTGATATTACTCAAGTTACCCTCCGTAAAAACTTCATGTGTCAGGATAGGTGTTTGAAGTGAAGGAGAAGGAACTTGAGAAGCAAACCTCTCAAGACATGTAGACATGGCCCAAGACCAGGCATGAACGAGGAACAATGATGAGTATCATCCCACGGAGGATCCTCGAGAGACATAGTTTCCACGATGGCTTCATTGGAGGGAAATATCTCTTTCAAGGGATCGGGAAAATCCGAATCGCCGAGCCAAGGGGATTGAGAATAAGTGTCAATAGACATGCCCAAAGGAGCATGATCAAGAGGCGGAGGCTCTGAAGCCGAAATAAGTTTACAATAGTCAATCTCGATCGGACTTAACGACATCGAATCTCCAAAGGAATTGATCTGTTCAAGCGCAGGGATGATCCACAAGTCGTCAGACCGAGATATCATATTGATCTGAACAATGTTGGGTGGAGGAAGAGGAAAAATACCCATGAGGGCAGGATCTTTGAAGAGACCCAACCCTACACTCTCGTAGGGAGTAGGAATTTGATCCAAGTATGGAATGCTTTTCTCGGAAGAAGAAGTGAAGAACGACAACTGATCAACAGTAACGATCTTTCCCTCGTGTGGAAATTTCAAAACACGAAAGAGAGTGGACATAATGCACAACATGGCGTGAGTCCAACTACGACTGAGGAGAAGATTGTAATTGAGCTTTGCGTCAACTACTTCAACCTCAAGATTGACCATCTTCCCTTCTAGAGTAATCGGTAAACTAGCGAGAACACCAAGAGGTTTAGATTCCCCTCCATCAAATACTTCTAGATCATTTGGAGATTAATTCAAAGCTAGAGAACCATTGGATTTCCAGTAGGTAGATGACATGACGCACATAGACGCACCCTCATCCACAATCGCTTGATGGATATTCAGACCATTAATTCTAACTTGTTTAATGAGCGCAAGCTGGTGCGGGAGACGTGGGACGAAATTCTCCAACTCGAAAGTGATAAGGCTTGAATCAATAGGATCAACCCCGTCAATCGTAGATAACAAAGCCTTCCGTTGAGACAGACAAATCTGAAGTACTTCTAATGTAGACATTGTAGATGGCGCTTGAGCCAAATCCTAAACAATACTGTAATGTTGAGCAGCATGGGCGTTGGGATTGTAAGACGACTTATGGAGTACACCTTTGGAAGGTAAATGTATAACGGGCTCAGTATTGGGCCTTTCAATCTGAAGAGGGCTAGATGCAGGCGAAGGAGGAGGACCATTAGTGATCTCTTTCCTTGTTGTCTGACGTGATTCGGTATAATCATTCGACCAAGTAGCGATAGAAACAAATGCAGAACTGTTCATCATGAAGACCTAAGAGCCAAATGGGGTAGAGGACTAAGGTTTCTCTACCATATGGGTCTGCTGTGATGGAAAAGGTTCCTTGAGGACAACCATAGTTCCTTGGGTGCCTTTGAGCAATCTACTCACTTCGGCCCATTGAGGACAGTCCTTGGTGTAGTGCTCTTCATCACAAATCAAGCAAGGATACTTTGGCTTACGCTGTGAACCATCATCGGCACGAGAGTTTTGATAATCCTGCTTCGGGGTATCAGCTTTGGCCTTACCTTTACCCTTCCTTTTTCCCTTCGAAGTTTTATCTGCTGGATTGGCCTAAATGGAATTTACTTCCGTAGTTTTAGCATAATTCAGGGTAGGATGAGAAGCAATATCATTGGAAGGATTAGATTTTTGCTTCCGAGGGTTTGAAGGAGAAGACTTGCAAGAATTATGAGACACATAACCGATGATACCATCGAAAGATGGCGTCGCTGGTGCTTTGGAAGTTCCAGGTTGAGTAGCATGAGGCAAGATATCATACAATGTGCCAGACTGGGAGTACAGAAGATCAAGGTACTGGGCACGAGCAATGAACTATTCTTCAGTTACACATGCCCCCATAGCTATGTCTTTAGCGATTTGATTGAAAAATGAGGTAGTGAACCAATCAGTTAGAAGCTAATCAGGAATGTCAAACTTGATCAAGCGACGGTGGTGCCTCCATTCATGAATATGATCTAAGATATGAGTAGCTCGCTCCTATTTCAAGGATTTGAGGAGGCGCATCCTGGTCTCATACTGAACTGGTAACTGAAAATGCGTAAGAAATGCCATGGCTAAAGAGTTGAAATCTTGAAAGATGCCACGAGATAATTCAATGTACCACTTTGCAATGGCACCAGTAAGAGTCTGTTGGAAAAGACGGAGTCATATGGAATCGTTGTTAGTATGATTCTTTCGTCGTAAAATATCACTTTAGCTATGCATATCAAGTAGCCCTAACATCAAGTATGGCTGCAAAATATCTTTAAGTTTGCTGCATAAAATTAGATCTAAGCATAAAAGACATTAAGCAGATAAAATGTAAAATGGCTCCATGCATCCAATGAACAAGACAAGAACAATGTATAAAAAGAATCTTATATTATATTAAAGAATGGGGCACCTAAGAGGAAAACAAGAAAGGTGTTTTCCAATTCTCCTCAATGGGATGGGTTCTTTGGATGTCCTCAGTGTTTCAGATCTAAAATTCCTCTCTTTGGTTAATATGGAAAACCCTATCAAACATGGAACTCAATGGGAGTTCAAAATGCAAACAAATGAAATTGGTGACCAAGAATAGATCTAGTGTGATCTAATGCAATGGAGGTGACTAATGAATGGGGAAAACCCTCCTATTTATAACAAAATATTGGGGTGTTCTAGAACTTGGTGCATGAATAAAATATTATTAATCAAATTCTAGAATCACCCTTTAGGAGTATTTTATTATATTTGTTGGAGGGAAAAGGGCTTTTGACTTGGGTCAATTCCTTTATTTATAAATAACAAATAAATAAATGATTTATTTATTATTTTAAGGGAGATGAGGGGAATATAATTAAACAAATAATGGTTTATTTAATTATTTATATGTGATTTAGTCAAATTTAACTAATAATATTATTTAAATAATGATTTAAATAACTTATTCTTAGGAAATAATTAAACAAATAATGATTTATTTAATTGATTACCTTGTTTTGGGTTAAATATGACCAAGAAATGTAAACAAATGTGGTGAAAGCGATTTTACTTGGGGTAAAATTAGTCTTACATGGTGTACTTGGGTTTATCTAACGATAATGGGTTAGATGACCAAAAAATGGTGTAACAATCGTCAACCCAAGAGTTAGAGGAACACCAAAGATGGTATGTCATAACGTGCGGTTGGGGGTCTTCTCCGGACTTGCCCTCAAACTTACGACAATCGCTAGGAATTTTAGTTAGAACTAGAGGCCAATACAGATTATAGATAATTGGATCATTTTTCAATTTTGACACATCAGGCAGTTCCAACGTAGCGAGAAATGACAATTTAGGATTAAAAGGCATTGGTGGTCGTTGATAAGGACCAGTGTTAACATTCCACCCATGCTGGGAGAAATTCTGCCCCCATATGTTTTGTCCTAGAGGATTCTATCCATAGGGGTTATAAGGCAGATAGTTCTACCTATACTGGGGTTGAGGCATGGGATACTGATTCTAAGCATAGCATTGAGGTCCTTGCTGGACAACATATGAATTCTACTGTGGAATGTAAGCATTGCCTTGAGGTGGATTATACACCATCTGGGATTGATTTTGAGGGTAATAAGTGAAACCTTGGGGCACACTATATACAACCTGATATTGACCTTGAGGAGGGTAAGTAGCGCCTTGAGGTTGAGTAGGTGGTACCTGCTGAGCAGGTTGAACGGGCTGCTGAACTGTTTGAACAGGTTGAACCGGCTGCTAAGAAGGTTGAACAAGTTGAACCGGCTGCTGAGCGGGTTGAGAAGGTTGAATTGGCTGCTGAGGCTGGGCAGGCTATCCCTGTGGAGCAGGTTGGCTTGGATACTGAGGGCCACCAGGTTTCCTTTGTGGAAGAGGTTGGCCCGATGGTTGTGATGGACTAGGTTTTCCTTGATAACCAAGTTGACCCGGAGCAGGACCGTAGGGTTGTCCTTGCGAAACGTAAGGTTGTTGTTGTTGCACAAAAGGTTGTCCCTGTGGTGGATAAATTCCCCCCCCAGGAACATAAGACGCTCCTGGTTGAAATTTAGGTTGACCGGAAGGACTGTAGGGTTGTTGGATCGAACGTTGACTCTGTAAGGGTTTTCCTTGCAGACCGTAAGGTTGTCCTTGCTAGATCAAAGGTTTTCCTTGTAAGGGTTATCCTTGTAGACCTGAGGGTTGTCCCTATATCAATGGGCCTTGATGAGGAATGCTCTGATAGGGATCAGCCAGAGGCAGATAAACAACCTGATTAGGATCAATTGGAGGCAAATAAACGGGGTTACCGTAGACATCATAGTGATGGGGAGGATTGATAGGAGCTTGGGGTTGCTGAGAACCCTGAGAGTTCTGTTGTTGAAAAACCAACAGATACTCATCAAAAGTAAGGCCACCAGGGATAGAAGTATAAGCCATAGCCATACTAGAAGCAGGCTTGGTTTCCACAACATGAGCTTGTGATATACTCACGGTGGGTTTGACAGGCCACGTGGGATTAAGAAAGATCAGTTTGTAAGTGTGAAAAGATCCTGACGACTGAGTCGTAACAACCGGTGTAGATGAAGCCGCACAAACGGTGGGTTAGATTGGGACAGATGTAACTAGATTGTGTTATGGATGCAACACCAGAAATAATTTGACTCAAAGTCCGATAACCGGGTGGAAGTGACACCGATTAAGGAGAAGGTTGACTAGAAACACGTGGGATATCTTTTTGGAAAAGATGATATTCCCCTGTAGAAATAGACATTTCTTCACTGTCGATAGGACTTGAAGAATCCATGTCTGACGAAGCCATAAGATCATCGAAAAGATGACGAGGACTGGGAGGTAAAGCAACAGCTAAAAATGGTGATCCTGAAGTAAGAGGAGGGAATTATTCCTCGCCCCCAAAACCAAACCAAGCACCCTGAGGTGGCCAATTGAACTCAACCGACTCTTCAACAGGAGATCGGGTAACAAGAGGCAAGACATTCGGGAGGATAGGCTGCGAAAACTCGGCAGACCTAGTGGACTAAGGGGTTTCGAAATAAATGTCAGGAAAATAACTACCACTAGGAGGCAGTGAAGAAGACGACGAAACTGGTGGTTCCGCCACTGTGAAAATATTTCAACACATGAAGGAAAATGAGATAGCTAATTCAAGGCTTCAAGATCAAACTCTAAGGAATTACAAAAACAAGCCAAGTAGAAAAATTTTAACGGGCATGTGATTGTGGGTAGTTAATTTTACGACATTGAAACGAAACTTTGTTGTTTCATGTTTTAAGAGGTAAGAAACAGACAAAAGATGACTCTAGTCACTTTCAATTTTAAATGAGCATGAAAGGACAGGTGCTCGATGATCTCTTCACTTTTTAAGGAGTCACGAAAAAATCAAAATGACTACTCAGGTAATATAAGCAAGAGGTTGTGCCAAGTTTCCGTGAACTGCCATATGCACCTTGGTCATCAAATGAAAGAGAAATGACCAAGGAATTAATGTACGTGCTGGTAGTCTCCCTGAATGATGTGTTCGGTGTATCACAATTACAGGGTGGCAGACTCGGCTTCCTATGGATAAAGGATTTGAACCTATGAGGGTCTCCCTTTATATACACGACGGTACGGGGAGCACAAGTCCGTACTAGTGTTGTTTAAAGCCAAGCGGTGAACGATAGCTACTAGGTTTAACGACGCCAGAACACGTCACTAGCCTAGACCTCTAAAAATGTTTGCGTTAGGTTCCAATGCTTCCTTAGATTAATTGAATTAATTTTAAATTTGATCTTGAATTAATGTTTCAATTTCAAGGCCCTACCGAATTGGATCTCGAATTTCCTAAATGCATGCTATATGCAAAATAACACCATTTCCATTCGATGAATGCTAATTAAGAGAAGGATAGAGATCTTTCAAAAAGTATCAAACAATGAAATCAGACGAATAAGTCCACTAATGCATCTAATAAAACCAAATGAAAAACGAAAAACTCTTTCCTAGTTCATCAAGCGCTAGTTATGCAAAAGAACTTTTCATTTCCGATGCAAACGAAAGAATGCAATTTTTTTTGTTTTTGAATGAATGAAGCACACAATGCACTAATTGAATTAAAAAGCAAAGCGAACCCTAGTTTTGAGCACTATGAATGTAAAGATCTGAAATGAATGATCCAAAATAAATACAGACATAAACACACACTCAAATCGATGATGCACTCTTTCAAACAAATATAACGCTTTCAAAATGACCCAAACGAGCAATGTGATCTATGATCGAAGTGAAAAACTGGAGAGTCAAACAAAAATGAAAGTAATCATTCAAAAAACCAACACACAAAGGATAAAGAAAGGCTAACTCAATTGATCAGGGTATTGAGCTGACAACAATCACAAAGACTCGAACTTCAATTAGAAGGCTCAGCGAGCAAAAGACACCTAGAAACCCCAGGGCTACGAATTGCACCGATGAGAGAATGGATAAAAAATTGATAAGAGCAAGCCTACAACAGTCAAAACAGTTCCAAAAGATAAATTGCAAATCAAAGGAATAACCCAGACTCAAGCACAACTGGCCAAAAACTTAGCAAGAAGGTCAAACCAGATCCTACAGGATTCAGCATGACTGTGAGGCAGTAATCCGCGCCAAACAGGGGTTGGCGCTACTACAACAAAAGCAACAAGCACCAATTGGCGCGACTTTTCAAAGAAAATCCACGTCAAGTTGGATAACTATGGGAAAAGGAAAAAACCAGTGAGAAGAGGTCAATATTGACACTCTGGAGCTGAACAGGAGGATTCCAAACAGTCAAGCAAGCTAAAAAATACAGATAAGCAATCAAACGAACGAAGTCGACTCGACAAGGAAAATTCCCAATGTGCAATGAGATGAAAAACTCACATTGATCCCCAGCAGAGTCGCCAACTTGTTGGAAAAATAAATCCACTCTGCGGACAGAGACGATCCCTCTAGCCCTAGAGTGGGTCTAGCAACAAGGGAACAAGCTTATGTGTAGGTTCCTAGCTAACGAATGAAATATGTTCAGATATATTTTCCTACCTGGAGTCCAATTCGATTGTCGCAGCTATATTAGTGGCTACCTCTTGATCTCTATCCCGAAAGGTCATCGTCCTTTAGCAATGGTACTCGTATTACTGCACAAAGATCAAAGACAATAGCAACATACAAGACAATAATTGCATTCATAACTAACTAGTTATTCAAGGAAGACTAAACACATTGCGTAAAATAAACCATATTAACACAAGATGGGAACCAGAAAATAGTCATGTATATATAAATAGAAGAAATAGATTACAGCCAGAGCCTTGACGTCGTAGCCTCCTTCAGTAGGTTCAGTCAAAGCATGTCTCGAAGGATCGTCGGGGAATTTGGATGAGGCAAGGACACAAGCCTAAGCTCTCTCTCGACAAAGGTCTCTTTCTCTGTTCTATCTCCTTAGCAAAATGTTTAGTGATTCTCTTCAACCATTCAACTATAATCATCAGCTAGTGTATCAATGGGAGATAGCTTTATTTATATAGGGAGAGGAGGAGGTTGGGATCCATACAATGGTGGAAGGGAGGCCTTATCCGTAGGGTGGTTTCCCCAAAAGGTGGAAACAAGAGGCCAAAGGAGGGTGTTCATGGTTATTCAGTTGAACCACCCAAGCTGACTCGCCCATGAAGTTGTTAGCATGGAAACTTTGCCTCTATATTTAAAAAACATTCCAAATCTTCCTCATTGGCATGATGGAATAACGGTCTACCAACACTAACCCAAAAACATGTGTTTCTGATGGTCTGATCAGGGAATTTTCAACAGAAGGAATGTTTTCCTCATGGCAAGGGATGCAATGATGGTCTTTGCAAGGCATGACACTTCTTATTAGTCACAGAAATGATCCTCCAATGTGCGAGATGGGGATTTCAGGGATAGTGAAAAAATTCTATGTAACAATCACTTCATGTGAATTAAATCTAATTTAATTCATTGGACCTCTCACTAGCTCATTTATCAATTAGAACTAGTTAAAGTGATTTTAACTCAAATAATTAAGTTAAACAATTACAAATCAAAATAATCTACAACTAGAACCCCTAAAACTTAGAGTGAACTCTGCATGCCTCTAGTTTGACCCCTAACTCGAATTAACTGAGCTAACTAAGTCTTCATGACTCAGTTAACTAGTACAAGCTATCATGTGATGTGGAATTACAATTTTCTTCAAATTTAATTAAGGAAAAATTAAATTAGAAGCCTCTTCTTGTTGCCACTAATTTCAACACTGGGTTGGAGTTTTCTAAATCTCATCTAGTGATGTATATTTCAAAGAATTCCCTTTCATGTCCTGAGGAAAGTTTAGTTGACACTCATTCGGATGCTTCTCAATTGCATACTGAAGACACTAGGCATATGCAGTGTGTTAGACATGGAAAAGTGTGGGGGAGTAGGAATGAAAAAGTTGTCAAAATGTTTACAGAAACAAAACTTCTTTGTTTTGGTCACGACGTTCTTTGGGATTAGGTCATTATTTTACAAAAGAGAGCTTTGGTAGGAAGAGAGCACCTATGCTCAAGTATAATCCCAAAGTTAGCGTCCTTATGAAAAAAATGTTTTAATTTTACTTCTTACATGAGGATGATGGTGATCATATTCTGAAATATCCATGGGTAAACGGTTTTATTTTTCTACAATTGCGTCATTGGTATGTTGCCTTTAAACCATTGTTATAAAATCCATGCAATCATTATATCTTGGCAAAGCTTCCTAGGTTTTCGTTGGAGTTTTGGACAAAAAATGATTTAATGGAGATTGGAAATGCTATTGGTAATTTAATCTACCTAGATGCAAAAATCCTAGGTGCCATAGATAAATGAGTTTCTTAGGTGATTTTGGAGGTAAATTTATCCAGTGGCTTCCCAATAGACATTTATTTGGTATGGGGCCCTATCAGGATCAGGAAATGTATCAATTTTTGGGGATCCCTTTTCAATTTTTAATTTTTCATCATACATGACATCTTATGGCTAGGTTCCCTCAGAGGTTCCTGAAATGACATGGTGTTGATCAAATGGTTCCTATAAACTAGTATCCAAAGGTGGGTTCTACTGATGTGGAAGCAGGTGGTGGATCCCCAGGTAATTCTACTTCTCCTCAATCTAACACACATTTCCTTAATAATGTTAAGGTTCTACCATAATCTACATCCCAACCCTCCTCTTATGATGGTGATGATGATTTTATAGATACTTTTCAGACTAGTCCACATGAGATGTTGGTTCAACCCAAAACCCTAGATCCAAGTGTCCCCCATTTCTATCCTATTTCCCAGGGCCCAAGGCCCATATACCTCCCCATAACTCTATTAATTTGTCTAATTTGGAGAATCACGAGACTTTGTTTCACCCCCCTTTGCTTTCTTCCAGTCCCTCCCATACTCCTCATCTTTTGGGTGTTCCTCTTCCCAATGGCTCACAAATGGAAGTATTTGATGCTTTGGGTGATCCTCCATCTATGTAGAAAAATGTTCATGAGCCTTATGATGTTCCCTTGGATGAATCTTCCCATCAATTTCCATTGGCAGTGATTTTGACTTTCTGATGTGGAATACAGTTATGGCCACGACCCCCCTCACCATTCATAAGGCTGACATGTCTTCCCTCACCCATACCATCATCCCTAGATCTAATATGAATATTACGGTTCCTAGACAGGGGGGAAGGGGAGCCGACATTTGAAGGGTAAATAAATGGTTAAGTCTATGGATTTTGTTGGGGAAGATGACTTACAGGACGTTCCCATTATAAACTATGTCTATTCTGAAGACGTTAGAGCAAATGAGATCACTTCAGTCTTGTCCCATTGAATACTCTCTTCTTGAATCTTATGGGGCTTGGGGATGCCTCTAAGAAATTATCCATCGAACAATTAATTGGATCTGTGATCCTAATTATCATCTTTATCCATGAATCTACCACTCTAATGGATAAATCCAAATATTACTTCTTATCCATTTATTCGAGATGGTGTTTTGTGGCTATTTAATCATGTGTTTCATTTGGTGTATTGGTGGCATTAAGGGACCCCAGGTGGGTTAATTTAAAAGCTTAATTTTTTTTTGCAAGAAGCCTCCTTTTGGGCTTCGTAAGGGGTTTATCATGTTGAATACATTTCCTCAATATGTATGCTCCATACAAGGAAAAACATGTTTTTTGGAAAAGGGTGGATGACTGTGGGATTTTGAAGATTGGTTCATTGATATTAGCCGAGGATTTAAATATCATTATTTTAGGAGATGAGTGTTGGGTAACATGGTTTAATTTCTACCTTATCGAAAATCACATTAGGGGTATTTTTTCTCAAACCCATTTAGTTGGTGTTATATCGATTCCTCTAGTACCTACATGGAGCAATGGTAGAATGAGTAATGATCATATGGGTAAAATACTAGACAAGTTCTTGAAACATGAGAATGTTTTTTGAAATTCTAGGTAATGTGAGGTCGTGGGTATCTCATGGTAAAATACTAGATACTTGGGCCCATTATTTTTCTATGGCGAGGGAAGGAAGCTTGGAAGGGCCTACCCTTCATATTCAATCATACCTAGCTCGACGAGGAGGATTTCAACAAAAAAATCAGTTATTCTTGGGCATCATATAAATACTCTGATGATAGATATGTTATGTTCTATATTATGGATAAGTTAAGGAGGTTAAATAAATAGGTACATAATTGGGATCGACAAAAGAAAGAAAGAGAGATGAGGAAGGACCTTGAGGCAAAAATGGGTCTCTTATCTCGTGTTTTGGACCTTGTGGCTCCATCCCATTTACAACAATATTTACTGATGGAATTGGAATTGAAGGAAAGGAACATTCTAAAGTTACAAGAGGACTCTTGGTGATTGAAAATTCATGAAATTTGGTTTAAAGAGGGGGGTTGCAATACCCAATTTTTCCAAAATTATGATACACAGAGGAGGAATACAAATACCATATGGAAAATGGAGATGGAATTTGGCAGAAGAGTTTTTAAAATTGAAGAAATTCAAAAGAAAGTTGTTAAATATTTTGAGAGTATAAACAAGGAATGTACTTCTGTGGACATCCATAATCAGTTATGGTGCATTAAGGCATATCCTACTATGTTCTCAGATAAAGCTAATGTGACAGTGGGTCGACTTGTTACGTTGAACGAGATTTAAATGGTTCTTCGTTCTTTCTCAAGGGACAAATGCCTTGACCCAGATGGGTGGACAATAAATATTTTCATACATTTTTTTAACATTATGGGAATGGATCTTCCAAATATGTTGGAGGAGTTGAGACACCTTGGAAAGGTGTTTGGGGCGATAAATTCCACTTTTATTTCTCTTATTCCAAAGTATTCTCACCCCACTGCTCTTTTTATTTTCACTCGATCTCTCTATGCAATATCATCTATAAGTTAATTTCTGAGATCATAGAATATAGGTTAAAGTAGACATTATATGGTTATATATCCATGGAGAAGTTCAGGTTCCTTTAGAATTGATGGATTTAGGATGTAGTTATGATAGCATATGAGTGCATACACTCCATTCGAATGAATAAGAAATATGTACTTGTTTTGAAATTAGATTTTCATAAAGATTATGACAGTGTTGACTGGTCCTTTATGCAGATTTTTCTTATCAAGATCAGGCTATCCCTGGACAATGTTGTTGACTGTTTTATGGTGAGTTTCATATCAGTTAATTTTGAAGTTATTATAGATGGAGTTCCATCAAATTTCTTTCGTGATTTAAATGGTCTCTGAAAAGGGTGCTCATTATCTGCACTATTATTTATCTTATCTATTGATGGAATGAGAAAGAAGATTAATGAGGCACAGATTAGAAGATTTTTCCATGGTCTACAGGTAACTAGAAGGGTCTCAGTCTCTCATTTAATGTTTGTGGATTATGTTCTAACTTTTGGACAAGTTTCATGATATGGGACTAATTTGAATGAAATGGCATGAATGGAGATGATAACAGAGCCATATCAAATAAATGTTCTAACTTTTGGACAAGTTTCAAATTAGTCCCATATCATGTCAGTTGTCATTCCCCATACATTTAAAATCAAAATTTCACACCTGTCAGTTTTTCAGATTTTCGTAGCGTTTACAGGAAAAACGCAGATTTCGCTACGAAACTGCCTAATAGTTTCATAGCGAATCTGTCAGAAGTCTAACTATTTTCTCTAAGAAAATTCGTTTTCTAACCTGGCTTGTCAGAGTTGTATGAGTTGTCATTTTCTGATTAGAGCAGTAAAGGTGGAGGTCATTCAAGGTTGTTATGATAAAATTCAAATGTAGATAGTTGTGTTTGATGTCATCATTACCCTTTTTGCTTGCATATGTTATGATTGAAGCTTGAGTTGTCAGTTAAACTTGTAAAACTCACCTCAATTAGCCTTTTGTCATATTGCGGTTTATCCTTGCATGTGAGTCAATCCCTGGAGAGCTGCTTCATCAAGCCAAGCAGGTTGCTGGAAAATTCGAATTCTGCAGGTGTCATCAGCAAGCAAGGTAGTGAAGACTATAAAGCATTCATGGCTACAAGAAAGAAAACGAATAAAGGTGGCCACTGTCACAGGTATGAACCCATGGATATGAAATTTCTTAGTGAAGACCCTACTGCTATGGAGTTTTTCATAAGGACTCGTTGCTTGCAATTCTGCTAGAGGTTGCAGGGCTTTCATTTACAGGTTTCAAAGGATTTTGCCACCAGCTTCACAGGAACAACATCAAAGGTTGGAATTCTGAACCTTAAAGTGACACCATAGAGTATATCATCAGCTACAGGAATCCATAGAGGTGGTTAATAGTGGTTTAAAGGTATCAAATTCACAATGCAGGATTGTAAAGAGTTTATCAAGCAAGAACACTGTGAAGTTAATTTGACAAATGCTATCCCTAGGAGTTTTATGAAGGAGAATTATGAAAAACTGTTGATGGTCATTCAAAAATATTTTACCTGTGAAGGAAGATTTCACATGGTCTACTCATACCATCTCAGACTTCTTCTGCATTTTGTAGGTAAGAGGTCACTTGAATTTCCTTTCTATTTATACAAAAGTCTAGGGGAAATGTCAGATAAGGTTCAAATTAAGACTGAGGGCAATGAGACATCTCTTTTTCATCATGGTCTGATTAAGATGTTAGTGTTGGAAGAATTGAGAAGGTTAGACAGAGATTGAATATCTTTCTTGTTTATGAGTGGTTATGAAATTGATGTGGTCACTCCAAAGAAAACCTCAAAACCTAGAACTACTTCATCACCAAATGTGGCAGAAGAAGTTGAAAAAGAAAATAGATAATCTCCTGCAGAACCAATGGACATGGGAGCAGAACCTCTGCAAGAGACTGACACCCCTCTAGTAGCACCTGCAAAACAAAAGCATTCAATTAGCAAACAAGGAAACAAGAGAGTCACTAGAAGCCAGACATTGGCTAAAGGAAATCTAGAGGATATCCTTCATGCAATTGACATTGAAGAGTCACCCATTTTTCAATCTGAAGACATTGAAGATGGTGGAAGAAAGTTGAAGAAAGGTAAGACTGCTAAGAAACTAGATTTTCCAGGTGATGATGCTGGTTTTATATTTCAGCCAAGGAATCCAATGACTAGACATGCAAATAAGGTTAGGGAAAGAAAAGAGACTGAGAAAATCAATGAAGTTGCTCAACCAACAAGCACCATATATTTGTCTCCATTAGAAAAGGAGGAAGTAGTTATCAGGAAGAGAAATGGAAAAGAGAAAATAATTGAAAAATCAGAAACAGAAACCCTCAAAGAGAAATTGAAGGAAGCAGGTAAAGAGATATTAGTTTTGAATAGATGAGGAAAATATGGGATAAGCAAGTCACAAGTGTTTCAAAAACTTTGGACAATGCATAAATGTTGCTGAAACGGACTCAACCATTAAGAGGGGAGGTCAAAAACATTAAGATGATGAACTTGCACTTACAATCCAAAAACATAGCATTAAAAGATCAAGTGGAAGATCTTCAGGAGCAACTGGATTTGATTCAAGTAGAGTTAGAAAAGAAAGGGTTGAAGATGAGAGCCGTAGAAGAACCCATCAATCAACTAATTGTAAATGAAGAATAAACACCAAAAGTGTAAAAAATTGAGTTGAAACAAGTTCGATGAGGTTCATAACTTGCAGAGAACCTAAATTTTGCATCTGGAGGTCAATTTTTCAAGACAGCTACAAAAACAACAAATTTTGGTTTTTTAGACAGTTTCGTAGCGTGCTTCAGGCTTGAGGCCAAAAAAATGCTACAAAATTCTGAAGATGCATTTTTTCCTTGTGATTCAGTTTTTTCAAGTATTATGGAGGGAAATTGATTGTTTTCAAGGTGTCTTGGCATAGTAAAGGTGTTTCAATAGCAAAGGTGGCAAGGAGATAGGAGAAAGGTAGGTTTTCATATGCTACGGAAACTCGTTACCAAACTACCTAAACTTCCCTATTTTGTAGCGAGGAATTTTTGAAGATTTTTGAGTGTTGCAACAACAGATCAGTCAACCAGAGACCTCCAGCATGTCATTGGGCCATCTCAACAGAGACTCATTGCTCAAAAGGAGTGTCACACAACCAACTCAACAGGCAGCACAGTGATTAAAGTGAAGGTTATCCATCCCTAAAAAGTAAGATTGTGGTCCAAAGATCTAGGGGTGTTTTAAATATGTAAAGTGATGGTGAATTGTTCCTCGAACATGTGATATCTATTATGTAACTATTTCACTGTTATAAAAAATGAATGTAATAAATAGGAGATAGAGTCCTATTAAGAGTTTGACTTCTTAAAGGATAATTGTCCCTTTTATGTTTCAAGTAAGTAGTTTCAGTTATGATAGGTTTCAGAGTTAGAATTCGAAGATCTAGCCAGTTGGGAAGATCATTTTCATTGTAAATAATTTCTATTTATAGACTGAACATCGAAGAAGCAAAAGGTTGGAGAATATTGCACCAAATTGCTTCTTGTATGTTTTTTCCATTATCAATAATATACAGTGACATTGTACTTCCAGACCTAAGATTCTCATGAGGTTTTTAATGTGTTGTTTCTTTGTATCTTTATGTCTAATCACTTGTAGTGAATTTTATCTCTAATTACTCCGAATTCATGTTGTCAAGCTCTGACTTCCTTTAGGGGTGAAATTACTGTGTTTTTCGTATATTGTGTGTATGAATAATCTTTATTAAAGACCTCTATCTGCCTCAACTTCCATGTCAAGAACCACTGTCACTAAGAGTACTGATGTTGACTCCACAGCCCAATGGTAGCAAGCTTTCATTTTTCAACCTGCAATCATACAAAACCAAGTCACAATTCATAGATTTAGCCATCTAGTATTATCTTTATTGAAAATCATAAACCCCCTTTGAGAGAGCCCTCTCAAACTGAAGAGGCTAATCTTCAGTTAGAAGTGGTTTGAAAGAGTTACATTGAGTTGTTTGATGAGCAGCTAATCAAGATCAATTTGGTGATAATAGGCTCAATGGAGTGTTTTACATTCTATTATTTCAATATTTGATGATGCATCTAGATTAAATCCTAATTGCCAAAAATCTAGTTTGATTTGTTCTTATGGAAATATTGAGGAGGTTTCTGAGATAGCTAGGATCTTTGGGGTAGAATTTTATATTCTTGAGGCTGGATTCTCATACCTAGGCTTCAAGATGAATCCTAATAAGTACCAGATCATGGATTGGAATTGACTCTTGATTAAATTTCAAAAGCGTCTGTCACTTTCGTCTCATCGTTGGTTGTATATGGGAGGCAAATATACTCTCATACAATTGGTTCTCCAACACATTTTGGTGAACTAGATGCACCTCTATATGTTGACGAAGAAGAGAATTCAACATATTAAGGAAGTTCTTTCTCATTTCCTGTGGTCAGGGGCTAGGGGTGGTTGTAAATTTCATCTAGTTTGTATGGATGCAGTTACTTGGTGGAAGGAATCTGGTGGTTGGGGTTTACTAGATCTAAAGGTTTTTGGGTAGGATTTACTGATCAAGAGTTTATGGCAAGCTCTGAATGGTAAGCGTATCTGGTAGTATATCGTCAAAGGTAAATATTTGAAGGACATGTCTCTATTGGAGTGGTTCAAATGCAAGGATGTGGCTATAAGGAAAGGACATTCATACATCTGGAATGGTTTCTTAAAAAATAGGAACTGGATTTTTGAAAACTTGCAGTGGTCATTTGGTAATGGAGGTAACATATTAGGAGGCATTGACTCTATTCAAGGTATGTGGGGTAATACCTATCCTTTTTATGCGGGTCTTAGAAGCCCTGCATGCAAATGTAATTTTCTTCTTGACACAGGCATATGGGGACTTTGATAATTACTCCCATACCCATCATGGAAAGGGGTAGAGGAGGTTTTTACTATTGATGCCAACAATGACATGTGGAATCAATAAATTTCATATTTAAATATGATGATCATTTTCATGATGGGTCATGAAGATTTCCTGTGCTGGAATGGATCCTTACGTGAGGGGAATGTTATGGTTGTAGAAAAATATAAATACATCTACTGTATTATTCATGGCTTTGTAAAAAAATACTGGTGCAAGGGGGTGTAGCATTGGAATATTCCTTTGAAGATTATTATTTTTGGTTAGTTAGCGGGGAAGAATCACATGGTTACTTGGGACAATATTTGTGAAATGGGTATCTATGGTCCAGGTTGGTGTATTTTTTGTAGAGATTCACATGAGAATTCCCTTCATTCATTTATGCAATTTCCCTTTGTTGTTGCGACATAGATTAATATTTTGGATGGTTTACAACTATATTCAATTTTGGTCTTCTCTTCTTTATAGGCATGTTATAAATGGCAGTTTTGCAAGTGGGGGAAGTATAAAACAATACCTCTGTTCATTTCCTGGGAATTATGGCAGATGACGAATGCTATGATTTTTGATGGGTTCCCTATAAACATTATTCAAATCTACAATAAGATACATTCTCGAATAGATGACGGAGTTCAACCCAAAAAAAATAGTTAAGATTCCCAGGATGCTTAAGAACTTCCATCAGGTGGAGTATGAAGCAAGATATTTTGATGGTGCTTCGCAACACACGCGATGTGGCTGTGGGGATGTGATTTTTTTCACTTCAAATATGAAAATTTATATATTTTTGTTGGGGGGAAGGGGAAGTAATATAAGAGTAGAGGTTGTCTCTATGGGGTTTGCTTTATTTGGCCATGTGTTGTAGTGGCCAACCACCATCCAAATTTTTTCATTTTCTTTGATTTTGGAGCCTAAAATTCTTATCACAAGAGCTTATCTTGTACTTCTATCATGTATTCATGATTGGATTGATGTTTACCCTTTATCTATGCTTTTGTTCACTTAATTTTCACTTAGTTAATTTTTCTAAGTCATAAGCTGATTTCCTGACTTAGTATTGCATAATAGTTTTGGGCTTGCCTCCAAAAATTGCGGAATCCAAGAGAGTAGGAAACCTTGATGAATGGAAGTGCGTAGTCATGAATGGTAAACAACCTTGAGCTTAGAAACTACGCAGTAATGACAAACATCCCAACACTGAGCTCGAAAATTGTGCAAACACTGAGTTCAGAAACTACGTAGTGCACTAAGCCAAAAAGTTTCCCAGTTCCAAAAATTGCATAATATCTCCCGATGAAGTGCATGGCAAGTTTTTTCCTAAAAAATAAGAAAATATGTGAAAGAAAAAAAGAATCCCTAAAATATATGGATCTATTTTTAGTAACCTAAAGGAAGCATACTTTATATTTTTTGAAACTTTCGCCATCTATCGCTTTTTCCTTGATTTTTGGCATGCATGTCATAAACCCTAATAATCTCAAATATATTTAATCAATGCCCATATAACTCATTTGTACACTCTATATTGGAACTCTATCATTCCTGAGGAGATCAAGGAACCTTCGGTGCGATCATCATCGCTTTTCCGGGTGTGTTTCACATTTACCACGTTTTTTCGCTTTTTCTGTAGCCTTTTGTCATTTGGCTTGTGCGAGTCTTGTTTTTCTTGTTTCTTTGCATGCATGCTGATTTTTTTACTTTCTTTAGCATGTAGAAGTGTTACTTGAAGTTATCGTTTTCCTTTCACAAGTGTCACATCGATTTCTTTGTTTTTGCATTGATGGTCGTCGTTGCGGCGACTTTCCTCATCGATTTGGTTTTCTTCCCATTTACTTAGTTTCTGCACTCGATTTGTCTTATTTCATTCACACTTAGTCATATATTCACTCAATCCAACACTATCTCTCAGATTTTCTCATTTTCCACACTTCCCTTGGGCAGATCTGCCATTTCCTTGGCCGATTTTCACTTTTCCCAGCTACGAACTGTGCAGTGGTTAGTACAAAATGGCCCAACTATGAATTGTGTAGTTCCAGGGCTCAATATACATCCCTTGACACTAATACTACGTAATTCATAGTCTCTCCGACCTAACTTCCCAGGCTGATATGTGCATTGCGAAGTCTCATGCCTCAAGATTCGACCCTGACTATTGGGATTGCGCAGTTCACAGTTACCTTAGGTAGTCAAACCATATTCCCAGTGAAAATTGTGTAATCCTTCCCATTAGATTCCCGATTTTCTGCTTGAACATGCCTTGAAAGTGCTTTTTCTTTAAACTGATGTTTTCCTGCCATGAGTGTCTTTTCTGTCCCATAGGTACAACAATTTTTTAACACCTCTCCAACAATCATTGTTACAATGGCACCCAAGAGAGCTACCTCAAAAGAAACCATTGAAAGCAATATTGTGGGAGTAGTTGAGCAAGCGACGGTTAAATTTCCAATATATGCAGAAACAAAGCTGTTTGTAGAAAATGAATCAAAACTGAGATGGAAAAAAATTAAAGACGTTTTTTCAATGGAATTCAGGGAAAATTTAGAGGACTGGAAGGTGTATCTCAAAAACCACCAGTTAGGACTATACAGGGTTGCATGCAGGTATCCAGCCTTCCCGTTTCTGGATGTGATCAACTGGGTTGTCTCACACACTTATGTGAAAACTATGACATTGAGCAACACCAACGGAAAAAAGCTTGCTACATTTCTGGCATCATATTTTGAGAAGATGTATAATATTGTTGAGCTAGTAAATATTATGGACTCATTGTTTGTTTCCACCCATAGCTATGGGAACACAAAGGATATCATCAAGAGTTAGGTGAAGGAGCCATCAAAGTTTAGACAGAAACCCACCCACATGTACAAGACAAGGTCACTTAGGAAGGCCTACCAACTTTTGGTCATCTTAGTTTGTAGAAAATATGTCCAATTGAGAACATATACCTTTCGTAAGGGGTGGGCTATCTTATTTAACCAGGTAGTGAACGAGGGGAAGCCATTCAACTGGTTAGACCTTTTGGCTCATCATCTAGGATCCCATGTAGCACGAGCCCGAGATCCTCCCAAGGGTGAGAAATAAAGGTTATATATGTCTCCATACTTACTGGATGTGATCTATGCACAAAATTAGTTTCCTGGAATGAACTAGATGTGGACACCGAGAGAAACTATCGTGCATATCTATTGCAAGCTGCTTTCATATTGCAACCATCGAGGAGTTATAGATCAACTTACTGATCACTTAATTCTCCTGCTATACATGCTTATCTTTCAGGAGGATCCACCTTACATGTCACAAAGAGCAATGGAGGCGATATAAGATATTGCAGATTGGTTTGCCTTAGCGGATAACACATTGATGAGAGTTTTCGGCATGAAGAAGCTGCCATATCTTTTGCCTAGTTATGCCACATACAAAATTGTCATGCAAGAAGTATCTTAACATCTCGCTAAAGGGTTGTCATTTTCACTGCATAAGACGAAGAACGCACCATGGCCCACTCTTCCTTTGTAGATCAAATTATACAAGATTAAGAATCTCAAAACTACAGATACTGAATCAAAATCCATGGTGAACTTTAAGTCTGGTACAAAAGACTTCAATCTGTATTATCTGAGGGGAATTTGCAAGAACCATTGTGCGCGAACCTACTACAATAGGGTCAGTGGGGCATATCAATGGCCAGAGGAGGAAACATGGAAGAATTTCTATAACTCCTCCAAAACCTGTGAGACGATCAATATATATGGGACTTATCAAGTTGTGCCACATATGACAATAGTTATGGAAGAGAAAAAAATAGAAGATAGTAGCCGGATACAGGACAAGGGAAAGAGGAAGTTTGCTGACAATGAAGAAGAGGAGAAAATATGGAAGATGCAAGTAGATCCTATTATTGAATAAGCACTTTTGACTATAGAAGAAAAGAGGAGGTAGAGGAAGCTAAGAGCAGAGCGGAGGAAGAGAGAGAAGAAAATATTGGAGGAAGTAGAGCTAACAGTGCAGAAAGCAGAAAAATAGCTAAGGGAAGAACAAGAGATAATGAGAAGAACATTAGGAGAAGCAGAAGAAGGAATAATAAGGAAGGAAAGGTGCAATAGCGGAAGAGACAGAACCCATACAGGTTGAAGAGAATGTACAATATTAGCCAATAGTAGGAGGAGTGAGTGAAAATATGCAGGAATGAGAGCTGGACTAGAATATTGAGCAGTTTATTGAAGTTGCGGACTTGGAGTTAGGAGCAAAGTTGCAAGATGAAGATGTGGACCTGATGCCCAGTGCACCACATGTCACAGTTTCTACTCCACTACCTCCATCTGTAGAGCTAGTCCTAGGCGAGGAAGGGGAGATAGTTCCCCTTGATGTTGATCCGGTGATGGATGTGTACAATCTGTCATTTGATGAAATCTAGAAGATGATTGTACAAGCACGAAGAAATAATTTCCCATATGATCATGCATCACCTGCATTTATGAGAGAAAGGGTAATAGTGATAGAAATTAGAAAGAATCCAAATGCTATTACCGATTCCAACTTGGATTTCACTGGTGCAGTGAGATATAACACTCAATATTTGTTGGCTAAGAATAAACAGTTGGCACAAAATCTACAGGCTATCCGACAAGAGAATGAGTAGCTCCGTGTGATCAGAACTGGATCATGGACCAGAATGATAGCTCAAAATTCAAAGTACTCGGAAGGGTGCCGAACTTGAACGACCAAAAAGGTCTCATCACTTTGATTCTGGTGCCAAGAATGGTTTTGAAAATCGAAGTCATATGTGAAATTTATTGAGGTTTGAAATCGCCAGTAAACTCCATTTTTCAGTTGACCAAGTTTGACTTTCAAACTTTGGAAAAAAAATATATTTATATTCTAAGGAATATTCCATTCGGGCTTATCAGACTTCGACATTTGGCAGCACTAGATTGATTGGTAGATTGAATTTACAGTTTTGTGGCCAATCACGAGCTGCCATGTGGCAAGCCCGGAGGCCGCCATGTGGCCCAGGCCGAGGAGCAGTTTTGGCATTGCAAAAATATTTTGGGACTCCGCAGGGTTTGAACTCAGGCATTCTGCCAAACAACACACAGTTCTAACCATTGTGCCATGATGGTGGTTCTTACAAACCATGGTCATCAAATCATATTTTTTGGGTTAAATTATAATGGGCGGAAAATTAAAGGGCTAGCCCGACATCATACGACCACATTTCACGTGACCGGGGCTTCACAACTCCGCAGTTGTTTAAACTGCGGTCAGAAACGGTCCATGTGATCACATTCAAGAGTTTTATGCCATGTTTTATTGTTACGGTGGCGATTGTATAACGGTTAGTTTAACCATGGCTTGTGAACACGCCAAATGGCATTATTTATGCGCGGCCCCAAAGGCAGTTAAGTCCGACGGTTCCGGCGGGGGTGGGTCATGTGACCACCCTGCCCAATATTTATTGCTACTGCCATTTTTGGAACACGACTTCGACATTTTCGGCCATATTGCCAAAATTAACGCTCCTAACTGGAGTTCCTCTAGTTTTGGAGGAGTTTGTTTAGGGATATTGGGAAAATTTTGTTTTTGCCATAACTCCCTCAATATTGAACCAAATTGGGTGCAATTTTAGTAAATTTTGGGTTTCTTCGACCTTTTGAACAGTTTGGAATAGGTTTCAGGTTGAGCAGAGGTGATCTAAATTAGCTTTTTCTTCGAGGAAGATGAAGAAGCCATCAGGGCCATCATGGAGAAGGCACTATATTGGGTAATATTTCACTGTTTAGTGTGAAACAAAAGCCATTTATAGCTATTTTATATCTTCTAAAGCTGAATTTACAGCTGGTTTTTCCTATTGAGGCATAGTTTTACCTGTGTAACCATTTTGAGAAAATTAATAGAGCAAGGAAATGCCATTAGGGAGCCTTGGACCGACAGATGTAGCCTAGGAGGGGTGAACTGCCTCAACAATTTGCTGTGTTCTGTGATGGTGAATTTTATTTAATGTGTATTTCTACTATGATATGTTAAACACTAAATTTACTTAACTAATCCTCACACATAAAACTCAGAAACATAACCAAAACTACTTCGTTTAACCTGCAACTCATGGAGAACACTATGCACACTTTATTATATCAGAATGGATACTTTGCATAGCATAACAAATACAATCAATTTTATATCACTGTGAAATAATAGAAAATGCATTGTTCACATAGGTTTACCTAGAAGAGATGAGAGCATCGATACTTGTTGAAGTATCTACACTTGGAGACACTATGCAGGACCTTTATGAGGAGCTGGTGACTGTACATAAAGCAGTTATCCACCTACATGACTTGCAAAAACAGAGTAGAGAGTTTGTAAATATCCTCAAGCATTTTCAAGATTACCTGACTGCCATGCATGATTGGACAATGTGATACAAAGGGGCACCGCTTGCACTAGTGAAGAAAATGAAGCCACATGAAGAGTTAGAGAAAGTGAGAGTTTATATTTTGATCTAGAATAACAAGCAACTCACCTAATTCATTGAAAACATTCAAGCCTCATATGTACGTGTTTATAAAAAATTGGATTTCATGGTGAGAACCCATGGGATCCCAACAGTTGGGAAACTCACCGAGACTAAAAGCAAATGGAAATTCCGACAGGATATCGATCAATACTTGGAGTAGCTGAAGCATATTTCCACCCATGAGGATTTGGAGCTGAATAGAAAAAACATGTAGATCTACATCAATGGCCTTGTTAAGATCATAACTATGTTGCTCCCGGTTGAGAAAGATGTTCAGACTGGTTCCAAGACATTCTACTCAGATGCTATGGAGGTAAGAGTCTGCTTCCAAATTCAGACTATCACGTAGTTTGGGGAGACCATCAAGAAGTATCGAGCTTGGCATCAATATGTGACTGAGAGGAATCAAGTCGAGGTCACTCGACTTGATTTCACCCCAAATCCAGCATCATAGTGTTTTGTCTTGTTAGGCTGTGAAGTTGTCTCTACCCTATTTTGTATTATATGGGTAGAAGTGGAAAATGAAATATTATTTCTAATTATTGTAAAAGTGAAATTCCAAGTGTCCCTGTTGGAATATGAAGAGTCATATGTAATAATTTGAAGAGTCAGGAGGGGAGTCCAAGAGTCACCCCCTTTGTTATAAATATATCCTCATAACTCATGTAAGGGGCTTTTGGGATCCAATATTTTGGCTAAGCTTAGGCTTAGGAAGAGCTTGGGAGTATTGTGTGAGCCTTAGCTTCATCGTAGCCTAGAGGGAGTATACTTCTTTGGAGGAGCAGATGTTGTAGACTTCATGTTACAATATTGGGGAAAGTGGCTTGTCAAATGTTGTATGTATGATTGGAACTATCACTTTTAATAAAATTCAGAGCTGACATGCTTTCATGCATATATTGTGAATATAGTAGGACTACTCTTTTTGTATTTGTGATATATGTTATTTAACTTACGCATATGCGTATGAAATCTTGCATTTGATTTTGTATGTATCTTTTTGGATGCATGTTGATGTGTTTATCCATCACCTTAACTTAGTTTGTGTGTTTTATTTTCACGCATGTGTTCCTTCTAAGTTGTGTACTATTACAGGCTTCCAAGGGGCACACTTCCTTTTCCCTTAGTGTGTTGGAACCGTCATACATTTCACTTGACTTTCCATAGGGTCACACACTTGTTCTCGCCAAAGACACCATGCACCACTCTATGCGTTTATGAAAACCAACAATCAGTGATCAAATTACTCTTTCTATACTCATTTCAGGGGTCTCACTCTGAATTTTTTTATAATTTCATTAGGTCATGAAAAAAAACTGATTCACCAATGGTAGTCCAAGTCATAACAACTCACTCTCCCTCAAAATTTCACATTTTCTGGCCCACCTGTTATGTGGAATTATGGATTACGGATAAAACATTCTTCCCTAGATGTAGTGCTCATCTAGAACAACATGTTAAAGACTTTGCAACTACTTTTCCTAACTGTAAAGAAACACACAGAACATTTCAAAGAACTTACTTGGAGTCCAAGCGCTTCCTATTCTCCTTCTGTCACTATTGTTGTAGCTTCAAATTTGACCTAAGTTGCCAAAATATTCTCTGCAAAGATGAACACTAAACAACAAAAGATAGCAATAATACAAATTTCTATTCAAGTTATTCATTTAAATCAATAAAACATGAACCATATGCATCTAATAAGAATTCATAATATGAAATACATGAGCTTATACAGATACATATGTGGGAAAGTGAGCAGCAATATTTATTAATGGATAGAAGGGGAGGTTACAACCTAGTGATTGATTTAGTGTCACCATCTCCAATAGCATACCAGCCTCATCACAATGTACATCTCTCCAGCAGCATGTCACTCAAATCAATTCCTCAATTGAAATTCCACCAGCATTTCTCTACTCAAATTCTTCCCTTTTCAAACACTAAGATCTGTGTTCAATTTATAGAGGAGCTGAAGGTAGTTTTACAATCAATGAATTTCCAATAATAGGCAATAAATGTTCCCAATCTTGTAGATGTAAAATGGACACATGGATTCGAAGTTTGACACATGTGAACTCTTCTAGAAGGCACTGGCCAAGTGGAGATTTCAGAACAATGAGACTTTTTCTCCCAATGTGACCAACGCACCCTTGAATGTCGAGAAGTGATTTTTAGAGCACCCTTGAATGGGGTTACTTGCATATGAAATGCACTTAGTCCCTTTAGAGGCAACGTTGGTGAGCTCTCATATGATATATTATAAACTTCAAATCTTAGAAACCTTTGTAGATGAAATTCATGGATTATTTGTCTTGTTCTTTGTCTTAGGGCATATAAAAAATGAAATGATAGGGGATGATAGACTCTATTCATTGGTCCTGGAGATGATGTCCAGTTAACCAGGTCATTGGGAATGGTGCCCAAATTGACCTATAACAATTGCCCCCTAAATCATGAAGTCAGAATAATAATAACTATATTTTGATTGAGATGATTTACACTGTGATGGGCTGGAGATGAAGCAGAGTGGCGACCTCAATCTTACAATACATTACATCATGATATATCCTCTTGATCATAATTGCTTAGGGTAGGCATTCCCATGTTCAACACATAAACTATCTAATAACGTGTACATATTGCAGAAAGTCGTCTTCATTGGAATGTTGCCCAATGTAGACATGCCTATAGATATAGGCCCATTTTCGGATGACAATCATTATGTAAGGTCACCGTAGAGATGATGTGTACAAAAATCTTGAAATCGCAGCCTAGATGATTGAAACTAGATCCGGGGTCTTCTTATCTCGTTCACTCGATCATTCGGGTACAAGTCTAGCCATGTGAATAATATGATTTGTAGTCAAACATGGAAAGACATCATTTGATTACTGGCCAATGATGTGAACTGTTAACAAACATGAAAGAACCACCATTGATATTAATGGTCCTCAAGGTACTGCAGTACATTTTGTAATGCGTGAATAGATGATTTGATGTCGAACACCTAACAAAATCTTTCGGTTAAAAGTCTGGAAGTGAGGGTCTTGTCAATGCTGTAACAAACCTCATGGTACTGGAATATAATGTTTCTAAGTGAACTTCCTGGATAATGATTTGTCGTCGACAGGATGCCACCTTATTGCGAAATGGGAGTTACTGATTTCAGAGACAAAGTTATAACTTGATATAGCAATATTCAGGGATGAATGTCATGAGAATGAAGGCTTATGAGTATTGCAGAAGGATGAGTATTTACTGGATGACTTCTCTTGAACATATCGGCAACACTGAGATGAGTTGGCAGCATTGACCCAAAAACTAAAGTGAAGGTATGATGAACCATAGGTATGAATGAACCGTCAAGAAGATTACCCAACCCAAACAGTCATGGTGATGGAGTGAAGTGTCATGTTCAAGAGCGACCTGCTACCGTAAAAAGTTTTGTTCACTTTCCCAAATTTTCCCTAGTCATTTTTCGACCAGTACCGCTTTATCTTTTAACAAGCTTGAGGAGGATAACATTTTCTTGATATATAATTCAACCCTTTGGGCGAATAATGTATCGCTATTTAATAATTTAACGAGTCTAGCGATGAATGAAACTCGATTCTTGCCATGAGTATTTTTTCGTAAAATTGTCACTCAGATCCGAAAAAGTGTAAATTAATATCTGAGAGAACCTCTTTGGTCATGTTCGACTGAGGTATTCCTTTTTCATAAATAATCTATCTCAGTCCAGAAAAGGGTTAAACTTATACTAAGTAGATATCAATTCATTTACTTTTACGAGCTTGAAAATATAAGTGCTCGACAATATTTTCACATTATCAAAGTCTGAAAAGAGTTGAAAGAAGACTCCAAGGGTTCCCTTTTCGCTGTTATCGAAGCTCGAAAAAGAGATAAAATTGATCTTATAATCCTTTTTTGTTTTTAACAAATCTCGAAAAATAAGGAGAAAAAGTATGCTTTGTGGTCAAATCATTCTTGAAATAAATCTACACGACTAATCTGTTCATCAGTTGTAAGACCGGTTCATAACAACATTAAATGGATTAAAAATACCCGTTTCATGAAAAAAACATAATAAAACCATAGTTATATCAATAAATATGATTTGCAAACAATTAAATGACTATTAAAAAGAGTTTTTACTATTCATTTTTACCATTCCATAGTTACCATTTGCATTTTGGAGCTCTGAACCTGATTTTTCCCCCGAACTTCAGCTGCTGATTGTGATTTTTTCCGTGGATGGATTTCGTCTTTGTTTGATCCAGGTTATTGCCATGAACCTCCTGTTTCCTTCAATAATCATTTCATTTCCAATTTCTGCAAATTTTTAGTGTTTTGGGGTCCCTAGGGTAAATTCTTCTCCAAAAGAGGGCAATGCACCCTTGGATATTGAAAAGTGCGTTGCATAGGAGCTAAATTGAAGGCTACCTGCATACACAATGCGATCTCTCTTGCTAGAGCCTGCGTTGGGTGCAATCTACATTTTTTTTTTTTGCATTATGCCCAAAATTTGCCCAATTTTTTGAATTGAAAGGAATCTAATGGTTATTATGGTTGTATTTCAAGTTTCCATCGGATTACAATGACAATTACATGGAGGGAAAGAGAACATGAATAACAGGATATGATTTCCCTAAATGATTTGAGCACAGTAAGAGCCCTAAGAGATTATGGACTGTTAAAGTACTTCTGGTTGTCAGGGATGAGGCAACAAATAGAACTCTTGGAGTTCTTAGTTTGAGCATGGGATCCAGCTATCGAGGCATTTCATATAAAGAACCAAGTGGTTCCTATAACATTTGAGGATGTATACTTTCTTACAGGTTTTTTGAGGAGAGGCTTGCCTATTTCGCTCTTAGGGTCTATTGTTGGAGGAGAGAATGTGAGAGATTATGTTTTGTAACATTGTTATCCAGAGGTAGAGCCAAGAAAATATGGAAATATAAACATCCGGGATGTTAGATATTTGCCTTTGAGAACTATCATTTTCATGATCACAAAACTTGATGGCACTGTTACACTACATGTAGCGAATAGATCGTATATGCAGTACGCGCTAGAGTGTATGGAACCTACAATATTCAACTAGTCTGAAGATGTACTTTCTTAGATAAAGGAATAACTGAACAAAGCAAAGGGAGGAAGGAAGAAGAAATTCAGTTATGGTTCGATCCTCATATCATTTTCCTTAGAACAGATTCAACTGATGCAACCACAACATGTGACACTGGATGTGTCTAATCCTAGAGATCCATGGATGTAGAGATGGGTAGAACTAATGGGTTGGTACGTAGCCAATCGACCATTGTGTTCTCGACTGCATTCTTCGCCTGGTTCCGGCGACAGATTTTCACCATCGATGAGTATGCATACGCAGGAGTTGATTTCCAGGGAGATCTAGATTTAGCTTTACCAGAAGGTGCTCAGTGGGGTGCAATGGGTAAGAATGTTTTAACCATTTTTTTAATTTTCCTAAGGTTTATACAATGTTTTTGTATTTTTGATGTTTTCCCAAGACTAAACTAAATGTTTTATGTAATGCAGATGTTGGGTGAGTTCAATTGGTGGAGGAACCGGAGTGTGTAGCAAATGAGCCAACAGAGAGGGTTGTCGGGAGAGCAGTCCTTCAGGATCTTGATATGGCTGAGACTCTGGCTGAGCTTCGGAAGCACATAGAGGGGTTGAACTTCGGGATTCCAAATTGTCGGATGTTACCCATGCGACTGCAATGTCACACTATAGGTGTTCCAAACTGTTGGATGTCGTTACTGTGTAGGATAGCTAGATCTATAGCATGTTACCACGAGCACCACTAGTTTACTTTTGACATTTTTCATACATTTTGAGGTCAGATGACCAATGTGTCTTCGACACAAATTTTTGTAAAAACCTATAACTACCTATCTATTTGATTTCAATGTTTTTCTTATGTTTATTGTGAAATCCTATTCAATGATGTGAAAGTTTTCTTTACATGTGTTGCAAATGTCTATCTAAAACTTGATTAGCTAATGAATCAGTCAATGTGTTCAAATTTTTGGAAATGTGTTGATATTGAATAAAATCAGTGTCTTTCCAAAACTCGAACTTTTAGGAACAATCTATTTAGTGTTGGATTTATAATAGTATAAACACTAGTAAGTTGTAATACCACAAGTTGTGATTCTAACCTTATGATGATGCAGTTAATACCAAATTAAATGGCATCAAAGAGAAGTTCTATCAACATGCTATAATCAGCGATATTTTTTGTCGATCTACCAATACAAATCCCTTGAAAACTCACTAACTCGCCGTTCAGAGCGAAAATGGCCCATGCTACAGAGGATATATTCTGCGTACTACGACTAGCACCATCAGCATATCCAAAAAATGGTTCCAAATATTCAGACATCCATGATGAAATGTAAAGTGGATTACTAACGTCAAGAAAACTCTAAAAAAAAAACTAAGATAGTGAATGCAAATCAACATCATATATATACAATATAATAGAAAAAATCACTACGCTCATGATTAACAATAGTAACGTTTCAAATAAAACCCATTTCTGGGCTGCGCCAATGGAATTCCACCGTAATCAAATAACTCATAGGCACCCTTAGCAAGAACTCTATTGACAATATAGGGGCCATGCCATAATGGCTCAAATTTTCCTGTACCTATTACATCAGCTTCCTGATCATAAAGTAAGACCAAGTCGCCATCTGATAAAATGCGAGGCTGGACATTTTTGTCGTATTGCACCTTTATACGTCTCTTATGCACTTCGTTGGACAATTGGGCTTCACGACGCGTTTCATCAAGATGGATGAGGTTAAAAAGACGTGCTTCTTCTGAGGTGTTAGGTAACATGTCGATTGCGATTTTTAACGATGGTATTTCACATTGGATTCGTAATATAGCTTCCAGACCATACACCAATTGAAATGGGGTAAATCCAGTTGTGTTTCTCACTGAGGTTTGATATGCCACAAGGCGGAGTACATGATCAAATGCCAGTTTATTTTATGAACTCCTATCATTATTTGAAGCATACGTTTAAGAATCTTGTTGATAGCTTCAACTTGTCCATTTGATTGTGGATAATAAGGAGTAGAATTATCATGTGAAAATCCTAACTTGGCAGTCAATTCAGCCATCATGTGGTTGCAAAAATGCTTCCCATGATCTGTAACTATAGCTTGCAGGACCCCAAACCGTGCAATAACATTATTAAAGAAAAAAAATGTAGCTATTTTTCCTGTGTTGTTGAATGTAGGCATCGCTTCGACCCATTTGGTAAAGTAGTTGACTGCAACAATAATATAACCATGCCCCCCGGACGAACGAGGGTTACAGGTCATTAAGTCAATACCCCATTTCGAAAATGGTCCCACAGAGACAACAGGATGCATTGGTGTTATCGGTTTGCAGATTTTATAATAACAAATATGGCACGCATGACAACTCCTGACCGTGAGGATGCAGTCGTGAAATATGGTAGGCCAAAAGTAACTGGCGCGGAGTATCTTCCGCGCAGTAGCGTATACAGATAAATGTCCACCACAAGCCCCAGCATGACAATAATTTAAAACCTTTTTGGCCTCCTAATGTGTGAGGCACCTCCTTAAAATGGTATCGAAACCAAGATGATAAAGTGTATTACTGACGATCAGATAATCTTTGGCTTGGTATCCAATACGTCGTTGTTCAGAGCGAGAGGTATCAAACCAAAAAGTTTGAGTTTGGATATAAATGATGAAATCTCCATCCAAGGATCAAATGATCCGATCATAAGCAGAGACTCATCAATAATTTATGGTTTCGACGTAGTAGCAGTACTATCAGAAGGAAGGTCACAGAGAAGTTTAGCCAAAACTAAAGACTTCTTTGACTTGGATTTGATGAATTCCAAATCAAATTCCTGCAAAATGAAAATCCATTTTGAATATTCCCCCCCCAGCAATTGATGTGATAAGATATAAGTCATGGGGTTGCAATCCGAGATGACAGTGGTCTTTTAGAGCAAGATATAGTGGCGAAATCTTTGGACAGCGTGAACAGCTCCCAAGGAAAGATTTTCTATGTATGAATAATTAACTTCAGTATTATTCAGATTGCAACTCAAATAATAGATCAGATGTTCAATTCATTTTTCTACTTGGACCAAAACCATAGCAATGGTCATTTCAGCCGTGGCGATGTATAGGAAATAATCATTTTGATAATTAGGGGGATACATTAATGATGCTCGGACAAGAGTATTTTTGACAGCATCAAAAGAAGCTTGCACAACTTGATCCCAATGGAAGGGAACCCCCTTTTTCAAGAGTCGAGTAAATCCTTTAGCAATTTTAGCGTATTTTGGAATGAACCTTCTTAGGAAGTTAGCCTTTCCTTGAAGTTTCTGTATCTGAAGTAAATTTGATGGTGCAAAAAAATCAATAATGGCCTGAACCTTCAATGGCTCGATTCAAATTCCTTCCTTTGATACTATGAATCCAAGCAAACGACCAAAACCAAAACAAAACACGCATTTATGTGGATTGAGGCATATTTTGTAGTGTCAGTAGCATAAGAAGATGGCTCTCAAATGAATCAGGTGATCAGTCCGATTTCGTGAATGTGTGGGTAAATCATCTAGATAAGGTTGAACAATGTGCTTGATGTCATTGAAAGCATAGTCTATTGCTCTTTGAAAAGTTTCCCCAACATTCTTTAAACCAAATGGTAGTTTCCTATAAGAGAATGTGCCCCAGGGACAGATGAATGCTGTCTTATGTTGATCCTCTGGGTAGATATTGATTTGATTGTAGCCAGAAAATCCATCCATGAACGAAAATATTTCGCATCCAACACAATCGTCAAAAATCTGGTCGATAAAGGGAGTAGGATAGTTGTATTTTGGACAAGAAATGTTAATTTCCTAATAATCGATGCACAGTCGAATGTTTCCTTATTTTTTCATGAAATGAACAATATTGGAAACCCTCTCAGTTAGTGGAGCAAGGTAAATGAAACCAACATACAAAAGTTTTTTATAATATTCCTAACTTAGCATGCAGCTAATAGGAATATTAATTTTTCTCTTAATCTATGGTTAGATGAATAAATGGGCAAGTAAGCCCATAAATCCTTTTAGCAGCAATAAAATTCCTCTTAATGTGAAAAGGGATCATATTCATAGCTAGATAGAACACCCTCATGTGTGAACAAGGGCTAATGCAGCAAGACAAGGTCAAGTTTGACCAAGTCGACAAAGATGGAATGGAGGGAGTGAAAAATCAATTGAGACAGCTAGTATGAATGTGGATTAGCTTAGATAGTTAAATGAAAGTTGGATTGAAGAACCTTAGGTGTGAAAATGGGCTAGAGCAGGTTGAAGAGGTCAACTTTGGCCAAATCAAACATCGTTGTTATGGAGGAGTGGCTTTAATTATGGGACATCGCAGTTTTGGAGGGAGATTGATTATGTGATAGTGGAAACCCTAATGAGTGGGACCAAAGGTGATAAGGCTCACATTGTTTATAAGGAAGAGGATGTCAGCCATATGGGGTTAGCTTATGAATTATATTTTGATATGTCTGTTTAGACTTTTGCTCTCTTCAGTTTTTTAGCTAAGATTGCTGGTGTTGTTTAACACAAGGTTTTCCTGTTTAGAAATTCCATATCTTTCCTTGAGAGGCCTCTTGGAAGAGTCCTAATATATCATTCCACACATCCGGTATTCTTTCCAAGCTTCAGTCTTTAGTTACAGCACAGTTTCTGCAGAGTATTGTGTTGTGTTGCAGGGTGTTGCAGTGGAGGGTTGATAAACCCACTTTCTAAGATAGTTTTTCATAGGAGGAAGGATTCCTTCTCTTGGGAGATAAGTTTGGAGGGTTCTTAAGCACATTTCAGATATTTGGCACCATGCCAATCTATTTCATCACTTACAACTTGATTTAATTATGGAATTACGTTATTTTGGAGGTAGCTTCAGTGAGGGATCTTGTGGCTCCTTGAGAGTGTTTTCCTGTGATTGAAGGGTTCATCCCTTCATTGGAGGAGACCTTTGAGTGGATCTACATCAGATTTATGTTATTTCAGCCTCCTATATTCATGTGCTTCAGTTTGCAGTGACTCTTCAGTCCTTGGGCTGTAGGTCACCATTTGTATTGGGTGAATTTCCAGAAACCCTTCCTGGGTTCTCTTGGATTTGTATAAAGGAGACTAGATCTCAGTTTTTGAGCCATATTGATTAGTATATGAGTAGATATATTTTTACCTCTAATTTCTGAGTATAAACCTTCATTAGACTGCGCTATCACTTGTAGCAGTATTTTTGTGTTGCAGTAGTTTTGGGGTTTCGGTGTTTTTGAGCTATTTTGGGTGTGGGAGACTTGTTTAACTCCTCTATCATGATTTGTTTCTGATCTCCACTTGGATTTGGTTGTAATAATGTCTGATATAAAGGATCCATGAGCTGCGATGAGTTATTACATCATATATATCTGAATTTTTTTTTTCTATGTTTATATTGTTGATTTCCCCATTTGGGAATATTACAGTGGTATCAGAGCATAATCTTGGCTTAGCTTGTGAGTTTTCATCCAATATGCTATAAGAAGAAGAAGATAAGGAGAAGAGATCCAAAAAAAATGATGGAAGGAATAAGCTTTGTCTCATCACTTTTCAGGTCTATGAAGAACCTCTCCAAGGAGGTTAAGCAAATCAAAGAAGAAATATGCAATGATACCCCTAGAGGGTTTCAAGAAGAGGAAGGCCCATGTACTTCCTATGATCAGAAGAAAGAACTAGTGTTGTAGAGAGCTCCAAAGCATTCTACTATGCCCTTTCCTTTTGAGGAAAAAGACAAGAAGCATGGAGATGGAGGGCACTTGGAACATGAGATCCTAAGTGGATACCTCGCAGAATATAAGTATCAACCTAGATCTTTCAAGGAAACTCTAACTCTTCCACAATTTATTCAGCATGAAGAAGAAATGAGACCTTGCAACAATAGGATAATAAGGGGCAATAGATTTCTATTATCTACTTTTGATGGATCATCCACATGTACAACAAAGGCTTGGGAGAGGAAGCTAGATGCATTCTTCCTACTACATCTAGTAGTGGAAAGAGAGGCTGTTGAGATTGCAGCACTGAACCTAGAGGGTGAAGCAATAATTTGGTGGTTCATCCATTTGAGTCATGCAAGAGTGAATGATTTTGCAGATTTCACTCAAAGGTTGATCAAAAAATTTGACAAGAAGAAATCAAAGGAGGAAAGGCCTTCACCACCACCTGAGGATATTTTTACCAGAGCTGATACAACTATGGAGGAGCAGCCATCATCATCAGTAGTTGGGGGAGCCAACACATTGGAGGAAGGAACTCTTGCAACCATACAATATGTTCCCAAGTTACACCAAGGTATGCCTAAATTTCCACTTTATGTTATTTCAGCAAATCTTATGGAGGGTTGTGGAAAAATGCTATTGCATGACCAAGGGTCAAAATACATTGTTGATCTAGAGCAGGAAAATTTCACTGTGCTATGCAGCCTTGAGTTGTTCAAGGAGGGGGTGAACAATCATCCTAGTGTGTCATTTTTGAGTTGCACACAACACTTGAGGTTGGGGTGTGGATTTTTGAAGGATGGGATGAGCTTTGTCCTAAATAATCCAATACAAGACTATATGTTCAACATTGAGCTTGAGCATGAGACAAAAATACACCATTTTGGAGATCAACATCGTTGTCATTGAGCAACAGTGATGAGTTTGGAGCTTAGATATTAATAGATTATTCTGATTACCATTGCACTTGTGTGACATTGGAGGAGCAGATGATTGATGAGAGTCCTCTCATCTTCCAACATTGTGATGGGTCTTTCTTGTTGAGCATTGTAAATCTCTATGAGAAGAATTTGCTTTCAGCATAATTGGATCCCTATGGATTCAATATGGCCATTGGTGTGGGATCTTCACTACGAAAACTCCAAGAAGTTGCATTTCAATATCCTATGAAATGCAAAGATAGAAGTCTGATTTGGGAGGATGGTATTCTCCATTGGAGGAGTAACAAGATGGAGCATGGTAGGAGACACCCACATTTGGATGAATGGGTGTGGATGGTGAGAAAGAGGTTGGTGAGCCACTTTCATATCTATGACATAGGGAAGCAGGAGGCATGGCTTCATTGGCTACTCTTGAAAGATTTTAGCCATCATATGACACATTCTTCTTCAAAGGGTGTGTTGGTGGAGGAAACTTGGCAGGACACTTTTATCATATGGCAACAATAATTTTGGGTGCATTGTGTTGATATGACATTCTTCATATCAATAATTATGTTTTCATCTCATGATTTGTATGATGGAGGTGTGAGGGGGTAGCAAGAACTATTTTTTCTTTGGTTACTCTTAGGAGAGTATGGGTAAATTTTCTCCCATACTTGGCATGATGTTTCAAGAGAAAGGAATGGTACAATCAAAGTGCAAAGAGGCTACCCTTCAACATTGGAGGATAAGGAGGTACTTCCACATAGGAAGGTGATTGCCACACATAGCAGCATGATGGTGGATGAATTTGGCATATGACATGTCAAAGAAGGAATTCATGGAGTGACAAGAGCCTTATCACTAAGGCTAACGACGTTGCCACTTGGGAGTGTATTTCTATTGATGGGGTGTTCCAAGGGGAGTATGCATCCCTTCATTTTGCACAGTTTTATGAGGAGATTATCATGGGATGACTCATCCATGGACCTCATTTTTAGCTTACTCACTATGCATGATAAGAAATGTATTTCTGTACTTGATCATTTCATTGAGTATTTGCATTATCTCACCATCTATGTACAGTGCATTGCTCCACAAGAGGGCAAGATCATTTTCGGGTTTCATGTTCATTCTAGGAACAACACTTATGATGGAGATAACCCTTCTCTACAAGACTTTAGGCAAGTGTGGTGTTATTATTATTATGATCAACTGATATATAATGATATTTACTACCTCATAGTAGATGAGAAAACATGCACAGCTAGTAACTCGTTGGAGGACCACTTGCCACATGATGTTCTAAAACAACAGTTGGAAATACTGTGCTGTATCCACTGGAAAAACCATTGGGATCATCCAAAATTGCACATAAACTTCAACATTTTTCTGATTTGGATACCACATGGCGATGATGTACCATTCAATTTGTATGGGATGGTTTGGGCCAGTATGATTCATGACTCTATGGAGGGGATCTTTGAAGATCCAATCTTCTTCTTGCCTCTTGAGGGCAACATTGTTGCAACCCAAAATCAACAACCACTCTACACTTATCATAAGTGGAGAAAGAGATAGCATGGGGTAGGATATTTTGTCTACCATGTTCAGATATGCAGCCCACCTACATTGTAGGAGCCAAAGGTGGAGGAGAATTTTCATGAGCTACCATTTTGGAGGGAGGCTCATTTTGTGTGGATGATAGCTTGGGGATGGGAGATTCACATGGGGATGATAGTTCCCAACATATATCAGATCTAATGCCTCAAGAAGGCCCCTAGACAACACATTGTTGCCTCTATGGGTGTTTTACTTCTACATGATGATATTTATTTGGGATGGTCACCAAAGGCTAATTTGCATACTTGGGAGGGGAAACTTGGAGATGTATTGATGACACAACATCTTGTACCTTGGAAGAGGTTATCATATGAGGATGCTAAAGGAGGGGGAGAGGAGGCTCTTTATTTCTATCCTTACATTTTCTTGAGGACAAGCAACATTTGGGAGGGGAGGACTGTAATATTCTTAACTTAACATGCAACTAATAGGAATATTAATTTTGCTCTTAACCTATGGTTAGATGAATAAATGGGTAAGGAGGCCCATAAATCCTTTTAGCAGCAATAAAATCCCTCTTAATGTGAAAATGGATCATATTCATAGCTGGATAGAACACCCTCATGTGTGAACAAGGGCTAATGCATGAAGACAAGTTCAAGTTTGACCAAGTCAACGGAGATGGAATGGAGGGAGTGAACCATCAATTGAGACAACCAGTATGAATGTCGATTAGCTTAGATAGTTAAATAAAAGTTTAAATGAATACCCTTAGGTGTGAAAAGGGGCTGGAGCAGGTTGAAGAGGTCAACTTTGACCAAATCAAACAACGTTGCCATGGAGGAGTGGCTTTAATGATGGGACAACATAGTTTTGGAGGGTGATGGTGGAAACCCTAATGAGTGGGACCCAAGGTGAGAAGGCTCACATTTTTTATAAGGAAGAGGATAGAAACCATATGGGGTTAGCTTATGAATTATATTTTGATATGTCTATTTAGAATTTTTCTCTCTTCAGTTGTTTAGCTAAGATTGCTGGTGTTGTTTAGAACAAGGTTTTATTGTTTAGGAATTCCATCTCTTTCCTTGAGAGGCCTCTTGGGAGAGTCATGATCTATCATTACACACATCTAGAATTTTTTCCAAGCTTTAGTCTTCAGCTACAACACATTTTCTGCAGAATATTGTGTTGTGTTGCAGGGTGTTGCAGTGGAGGGTTGATAAACCCACTTTCTGAGCTAGTTTTTCATAGGAGGAAGGATTCCTTCTCTTGGGAGATAATTTTGGAGGGTTCTTGAGCACATTTCAGATATTTGGCACCAGGCCAATCACTTACACCATGATTTAAGTCTGGAATTGTGTTATTTTGGAGGGCAGCTTCAGTGAGGGATCTTGTGGCTCCTTGAGAGTGTTTTCTTGTGATTGAAGGGTTCAACCCTTCATTGGAGGAGACATTTCAGCCTCCTATCTTCATGTGATTCAGTTTTCAGTGACTCTTCAGTCCTTGGGCTGTAGGTCACCATTTGTATTGGGTGTATTTATAGAAACCCTTCCCGGGTTCTCTTGGATTTGTATAAAGGAGACTAGATCTCAGTTTTTGAGCCATATTGATTAATACATGAGTTGATATATTTATCTCTCTAATTTATGAGTATAAACCTTCATTATACTGTGCTGTCACTTGTAGCAGTATTTCTGTGTTGCAGTAGTTTTGGGGTTTCAGTGTTTTTGAGCTATTCTGGGTGTGGGAGACTTGTTTAACTCCTCTATCATGATTTGTTTCTAATATCCTCTTGGATTTGGTTGTAATAATGTCTGATATAAAGGATCCATGAGCTGTGATGAGTTATTATAGCATAGATTTCTGAAAATTGTGTTTTTTGTGCTTATATTGCTGATTTCCACATTTGGGAATATTACAATTTTCAACTTCTGCTTTAATGGAAGCGGATTTCTTTGGATGAATAGGATGAAGCCGTTGACGCACCGATTTGACATCAGGATACATATTAATAGTGTGTTCAACAATACTAGTATCTATGCCTGGCATTTCCTTGTAAGACCAAGAAAATACATCACAAAATTCACGAAATAGAGAGCGATATAATTCGAGTTCTGATGGAGAAAAATATACACCGACATGAATATTTTCTACAATGCTAGGTTTGTTCGAAATATTGATAGAAATGGTTTCTTCAATATTTGACAGATTTCACTCAGAATCGATTGCATTAATAGGTAAATAATTCGAAAAGAAATTTTTGATTGATGGATGATATAGTTCACTATGATGATTTTCTTAATAATCAAGAAGATGGGAACAATGATGATAATATTCCCATGGTTCTCCTTCTGACATCATGGCTTCCAAAATATTCTCATCTGTCAAGAAAATTGAGGAAAATGGATCAGATGGAGTACCAAATTCTAAGGAACGATCAACCCATACAACTGGCAATGGTGATTTTAGATTCGCCACCCAAGCCAGATATATTGATTGCTATGCCAGCTCAATAGGGCTGGGCGGCAGAAACTCATCCAATGTAACAATTTCATAATCATCCGTACTCTCTCTTAAGCCAGATGGAGTGGAAGAGATCATGTAGCAGGTCTCTATACTTGCAATTTCTGCCGACGTCATTGGTGGCGGTAATGCAAAGGCTCCCATGAGAGTGGAATCATTTAAGAGTCCTACATCAATGTTCTGAAGTGCTAGTTGGTGTGCGTGAATGAACGGAACACTTCCAGTTACCTGCGAAGTGGAGGCAAAGAAGGATAGATTATTAATGATTATGATAGTACCTTTATATGGAAAGGCAATCATTTTAAAATATGTAGAAACAATTGCAGTTATTGCATATACCCATGGCCTTCCAAGTAGAATATTATAGTCAAGGGGTCTGTCAATAACCTCGACATCAACATTCACTATTTTTCCCCCTAGTTCAACATGTAGGTTATTAATAATACCACAAGTTTTATATGTACGTCCACCAAAAGCCTTCAAAGGATGATTGTGATAAGCATAGCGAGCCAAGTGACTTCCAACAATTTAGAGACATAATTCATGTAGATGCTCCCTCATCAATAATAGTACGATGAACAAGGTGATTGAGAACATTTACTTGTATGGAGAATTCCAATTCTACTAGTAGTTGTGACACATAGCCCGTATAATTAAAGATGACAAGATTAGAAATCACGGTGATCAATTCCACCGATACCGACAATAAAGTCCGTTTTGGGAGGGACAATTCTTGTAATACCTCAAGAGCATACATAGTCAAGGATTGATCCAACCTCAACTATATTATAATTTTGAGTGCCTCTTGCTCGAGGATTATATGTCGATTTGTGAATTACCCCCTTTGGTGGCTTGACTCGTCAATTCAAGAATAGTAGTAGGTGATATTGATTCTCAGATGGATTCGTAGCTGAGGTAGTACGTCGATAGGCACGCGATAAACCAATTGCAGGGTTTCTTCTCTTCAAATACCAAAACCGCCCACTATCCGATGTGACCACCATTGATTGAAGGATATTCTAAACCTAAAAATGCCTAATAAACTCCATATGCGCCCATTAAACCCCTTTCTCCATTTTCTGTGCGTTAATTCATCCCTATTGAAGAAAACAAAGCTACTTGTACATTGTTTTCACGCTTAAAAGAAACTAGAAAAGCCATTATAGCTGCTGTCAAGACCATTGGAAGCTTCAGTTTATTTCCAGAAACCTCCACAGCCATCAGAAACTTATCCGATGCCTCAAAACCTGTTTAAAGAAAATATACCTGCAAGAAACTCCTCGGAAAAATCAACCTTCCTGTTATTTGAAAAAGAGTTTCCTGTGAAATTGATAGCCATAAACCCTGTTTCCGTTTCATAAAGAACTATATTTGCTTTCTTTGAACAAACATTTTCGAGAAATCCTTTGAAATATTCACTCATATTCTTAGTGTTCGTAATCCCTAACTATTACACTCAATTACTCAGTGCCAACAGAGTTAAAACTCCAGAGTCAAAATTCATTCCACTGGTTTTCCCAATTCATCAAAGTCATAATCCCTCCTTGTAGACCTAGATTTAATTAATGAATTGTTTGATTTTTGCAGGTTATTAGAAAAATAAAAATTTGGATAGAACAATCTCAATACTAGTTAAGGATTTGTTTTATTCCAAGAACTCACAAGGAAATGGATTCAAAGGATTTTCCTTAAAGATTCCAGGCATCAGAGTTAAAGAACACTCGTTCCGTGAAAGATAAAAGAGCATCTTAATATAAAGTTTAAAACAAGGCATTCATAATAGTGAATGTTAAAAGTGAAATAAGAATTCACAGGGACAGTGAAAACATAACAGTCAAAAAGCATCAAAGTTAAAGTGTATCAGATGAAAGTCAGAGTGAAGGTTAAAACAAAGTTACAAAGCGGTCAAGGTAAAACAATAAAAGTAAAAATAGAGGCAGTAATGGTTAAATAGAGATGAAAATACTTTCACCAACAATGAAATTAATCCAAAGTAAAAGAAAAATAATTAAAAGAACAAAAAGGTTAAAAGATGAAAACAGAGCAAGAAGGGGCATTTTTGCAGAAATTTCCTATTTAAATTCATTGTTTTTCATAAACTATTGTGACCAATCCAAGATTAATTTTGAAAAAATTAAGGAGGTTTATGTTCCTAAGATCTCCAACTACAAAAACCTCTCTCACATTTCTAACTTCCATTATGGATTTGGAAATATTAAACAATATTTAAAAGCACTTTTTAAAGAAAATTCCTGTAAAGTCATCAGTTTGCAAAGAAGACTGTGGCCAATAAGAAATACATCTCACAAAACTGAAGGGAATTTTTGTTCCTAAGAGACCTGTATACAAAAACCTATCTCATTTATTGCACAGGTATTATAGAATGAGAGATACATGCGCATATTTACAGCCTATTTTTCAGACTGTGGAAAAAAAATATTTACACATCTTTTTGCAGAGCCTACTGTGAACATATGGAGCATAATTTTAGGGACCTGAGAGAGGTTTATATCAAAAACATATTTATCTACAATAACCTCTTTCACTTTTTACATATCTATTTCGGATTGAGAAATACAAAGGTATCATTGGACCCCAAGTTTGCAGAATTGCTGGAGAAAAAAGCTCAAAGAAAGGAGACAGTTAGTGACTTGCATGCCTAATCATCAACTAAGAGTTAAGATCAAATTTGAATTCTCCTCTTTTTCATCACCTATCCATAAAAAATAGTTCCTAAATATATTCATTAGTTTTGAGTGTCCTTTACTTAAGTTCTATTTATGTAAAATAGTTGGAGATATTTGTAAACGAATCTTGATATTTTTTCAAGATATTCTATTTTAGAATTTGTATAAAGACTTCACTCTTTGAAGTATTTTGGTGGAATAAAATTGTTGGAGATTACTATAGATATTTTTTTACTTGAAGGCTTTGGATTTTGATTTTGAGTAGCAGACTGGATCAACTATTTGGCCTCATACTTCAGGATCCCTGTGATAAGCTATCTGGAGTGAAGTACTCTCTAAAACTTGTCATTGTTATTCTTATTTGTTACATGCATACATCTGTGTTTTAATTCTAAATCTGAATCTATAACTAGGAGTATTACTACAGGACATGTTAATAGCACCTTGTTTTTAACTATTTATCATTTCTTTGTTTTCTTTAGATTTCTAGTGTAGGGAACCCTTAATTGCTCCCTCTCCCGTTTGACCTCTATCTACTACTTCCCTTTTCCGGATCAAAGGATCCTTAAGTGCCCTTTATCCCGATCATAGCATCTCAAAAACCAATTTTCCAAGATCTCCAAGGGTTATCTATCTTGCCCTAAAGACATTTTACCTTTTAGGCCTTGATCCTAGTTTTGTTAGCTTGACTTAGACTCCATAGCCCAATCGACAAGTAGATTTCCCTCTATCTATTCCTCCAAGTGAAATTTTCCCACCAAATCCAAAAAAACCAAACCAAAATTGCACTTTCATAGCTAGCCTAATATTCACAAAATAAAACAAAGTGAAACTTTAAAGAGAGAGCCCTCTCTGAACCCTACGAAGGCTAGATCCTAGAGTTTGAAGTAGGTTTGTGGTTACCTTGAACTATTTCTTTCTTGAACCTGGAGAAATTATTGAGTGATAACATTACTGGTGACTCCACTGGGGAAGACTAACATTTTCTTCAGAAATATTTTACAGGTTCAGATTTGATCTATGATGGTGGACAATGATCAGACACATAAAGGTTAAAATCATCCACCTGGCGAATCCAAATCAATTTCACAATCAAGACTCCATTGGAGGAATGAACCTGAAAGAAAAATATGGAAATATCAGGCTCTCAACTTGGATCTTAATCCAAGACATGATGTTCTTTCTCATTAAGAAATTTTTTCAATATATATTGTATTATATAGAAGGATCTAGCTTGGTTGTATAGATACGGTGGCCCTTCTTTATGACTAATTTAGAAGATGACCCAAGAATAAAACGTAGGTATGCTCCCATGAGCAGAGATCACATAACTAGATTTCCACACAAACTACCAAAGGTAAATTGGGATAAAAATCTTCCTATATTTCAAAATGAGAATATTGATGATCCTTTGTTACATCTCATTAAATTTCATATACACTCATGGAGATTGAAGGGTGATTGGCATGAGGATTGCCTCATGAAGCTATTCATGGCAACCAAGGGAATGGTATGAAGCTCTCAATCCTGCTAGTTTATTTTCTTTAAAGGATTTTCATAAGGTATTTTATGAGCATTACAAAGAATATTTTCCATCTTTTTCATTAGCTGAAAATTGTTGCGATCAAGCTGAAGATCTCATACATTACCTTAAAAATATTGATGAAGATTTTGGAAATTGGCATCCTGAATTTTTATTAGAAGAATTCCATAACTTTCATTCTCAAGTTAAGTGTCATGATAATCAAGAGGATTTAATAAAATATCAAATAGATTAGGAGATAAATTGAGATCCACAAAGCCCCTCTATAGTAAAAAATGATGTTTCTTATAATGTTTTGAATGAAGTTAAAGAAAATATTCAACCTCATGATCAGTTTTTACATAAGAGAAAAAAAATCGTTATTCAAAGCTAAAAATTCAAAGATTCCCACCCCCCCTCACCGAAGAAGAAATCAATTTGCTTCTAAACATGCAACCATCCCCAAAATGTTTACATAATGAAGAAATTGTTTCTACTTATTCTAATGTTGATGTATGTACTAAATTTTTTATCCATGAAGAAACAAAAGAACATGTTGATGCTGATGTTGTTCTACCTTCCCAAAAAGGACCATTGCCTGTAGCACTCCTATTGATCAAAATGATGACCTTCAAATAGAATGCAGCCAATCTAATCAAGATATATTAGGATTAATAGAAAAGCAATCTGCTGATATAATGTGTATAATTGATTACATTCCTTATTTTGAAGATTTTCCTAAGTATGATCAGTATGATGATAATTATGTTCTCCAAATTCAAGCTAACTTCACAGAGCAATCACTAGCTTGTTTGTGGGATGAGGAAGTTTAGTTTTAGCATCTCAAATACAGTGATCAGATAATATACATCAAATATGGGAGTGAAGAAGAAAGTTCATAAATTTTGAAAGAAATTTCTATACCATTATGCTCTAAAGAATTTTAGTTTTTAAAATATGAACAACCCCTAGAAATCTATGAAGTTCCATTAAAACCCATATATAAATTGCAGCAACCTTTCAAAGTTTTTCAAGATCCAATAGTAGATGTGTTCGATAATGAATGCATTCCAAGTCTTTCTTCATTTATTGACTATGAGCTTCAAGATGAAGATGATAAAAATTTCCTCAAACAAACATTTTCATCAGTAGAAATATCATCACAAAGCTTATCTGAAAATTTGAAAGTATCTCAGAACAATCATACGTTGATTTTGCAAGGAAATAAAGTTAAAATGACAATTTAGTCTCATGGCATGGAGGTCATCCAAAACAAATGTACAGTTATTTAGAACAGTTAAACATTGGTGTATATACCTTGGAATATCCTTTTGAAAAGTTTCTAAAGTCAACAAAGGAAATCAATTATTTCCTTATTCTCTCATTTGTTGACAAGTTTCTAGTAGGTTGCAGCATTACGGTTTTGACAATCAACAAGCACATGCAACAAAATATATCAAAGTATATAATGCTTGAATGGTTGCATTGGCTATTTCATTTTACCTAACCAGATGTTGGACAGCTGATTAGAGTAATTAGGTAGGATATCAGCTTATTTCAGTTTACATTTTTCAGCTAGTTTTGAAATAATTCATTAATATTTGAAGCCAAGGAAAAGCCCCTAAGATATTGATGATTTAGTAGTTTGGTTTGAAGGTTGTAGCAACTTTTTGTCTAAGATCAGATTTCAGTTTGCAAAAAAAGGTGTAAATTCAGTTCAAGAGTTTCAGTCATAGAGATTTTATAACAAAGCAAATGCATGTTTGGGATTGGCTCAAAGGATCAGGCTACTAGTCCACGGTGTTCTTGACATCTCACAAGGAGATGCCATCCCCATGTGAAGCCGTTGTTAGGGTCCTATAAATGTAGGATTCATAGTTTTTGAATTGACTTTGATAGTCTTGTAAATATGTACATACCTTGCTTTCTGCAAGTTGTTTTCCCATATTTGAAAATAATAAAAAATGAAAAAAGATGGTAAAATTCCTAAAAAGAAAGATAAAAGGACTTTGAAAAATATATACCCCAAAAGAAAAAGAGATAAAATAAGACCTGAAAGTGAGCAAGTCCAAATGGCACTACCTTTACTTTTACTGCAAGAATAATGATTATGTGTAGAGTGTCAATAAATGCCATAATCCATGATCAGTTAGACAGTTTAATCCTAACTTTCATGTTTTCAATTTCATGTTTTAGATAGTGATAAAGATTTGTCAAACAATTTAAACTTGACAAATCAGTAGATAGGTAGAGAATATTGAGGATCTCAACAGTTTAATCTGAGCCCTCTGATGAAATGAGGTAGATCTAGATAGTTTTATGCTTTTAAAGAAAAAAATTTTAAGGTTGCAAGCCTAAATGCACCTATAAAATGAAGAAAAAATGTTAGAAATAAGTTGGGTAGGTAGAAAGCAGTTGGGAAAGCATGTAATAAAGCATCAACGAGAAAAATCACTAATTTCCCCTCCCCTATAAGTATTGAGTATTCTAGGCTATCAGTCAAACAAGTTCAGAGCATTTCTCTGACTTTTGTTGGGACCAGACCCAAGGCTCGATGACTAGCTAGTTAAAAATATTGAGTTCTTATATTAAACCCACATTTATCATCATTTACCCTTCATTAATACACTAAAACCCATTTTCCTAAGTAAAGACACATTCTTACTTAGTAAAATTGTAGCCCTAAAATAATTAACTTCATCCCTTCAAAAAGCATTCATAAAAACCCTCAAAACTACATTTATCCTAAGTATTAGTGAAAGAAATACAAAGATAAGAAATGCTTGATTTTATACTATACTTAGAGATAATATGTATTTTGTTTTTATTACACTACCCTTTCATATTAATTTTTAACATACTTTTATTAAATCCCTACGAAATACCCTCCCATAGTTATTAATTCCATTATATCTAAATACCCCAAAAAACCCACTATTATAACTTTTTGACCAAAGTCTATTATCCCATGTGCAAAAATAAAAACCCCAAATTATAAAACCTTTGGTCTAAAAACTAGCGTTATTGAAATATCCCACCCCTATGGTTTGAAAACTGTAAAAGGTTTAAAAAAATATATAATATATATTAACCCACCCACATATGTTTTATTAAAACAATTCGCAAAGGTTTTAAATAGAAAAACATTAACCCCGCCTATACCATCATTAAAACATTTCATATATGTTTTAAACCACATATCCCCCCACCACATCATAAACCTTCCATTGCATATAACCAATCCTGGTCCCACCTTCCCATTCCGATGCAACTGCCAAAACAATCATGGTCGTTTGCTTTAAACTCCTAGATTTGACGGACAGAAATTGATGTCACGTGAAAAAGATGCCCGACCCTTCAAAAGCCAAAGCCACACGAAATGGGTGGTTTCACCCATTTCTCCCTCCTCCACGTGGCCTTCCCTCATTTGATCACATTCGTTGAAGTTAAAACAACTTACCGCTCGATAGGCACGTGATAAACCACTTGTGGTTTCTTCTCTTCAAAGACCAAAACTTCCCACTAGCTAATGTGACCGCCATTGATTGTAGGCTATTCTAAACCTAAAAACACATAATAAACTCCATATGTGCCCATTGACCCCTTTTCTCCATTTTCTATGCGTTAATTCATCCCGATTGAAGAAAACAAAGCTACCTATACATTGTTTTCACACTCAAAAGAAACCAGAAAAGCCATTACAGCTATTGTCAAGACCACTAGAAGCTTCAGTTCATTTCCAGAAACCTCCAAAGCCATAAGAAACTTATTCGATGCCTCAAAACCTGTTTAAAGACCATATACCTGCAAGAATAGGTACTCCTCAGAAAAATCAACCTTCCTGTTATTTGAAAAAGAGTTTCCTGTGAAATTGATAACCATAAACCCTGTTTTCCCACAGAAAGAACTATATTTGACTTCAAAGAACGAATTTTCTGTAGAAACCCTTTGAAAGATTCAAACTCTTTTACCAATGTTCAGAATCCCTAACTATTACACTCAATTACTCAGTGCCAATAGAGTTAAACCTCCAGAGTCAAAATTCATTCCACATGTTTTCCCAATTAATCAAAGTCATAATCCCTCCTTGTAGACCTGGATTCCATTAATGAATTTTTTGATTTTTGCAAGTTATTAGAAAAATAAAAATTTGGATAAAACAATCTCAATACTAGTTAAGGATCTGTTTTATTCCAAGAACTCACAAGGAAATGGATTCAAAGGATTTTCCTTAAAGATTCTAGGCATCAGAGTTAAAGAACAGTCATCTTGTGAAAGATAAAAGAGCATCTTAATATAAATATTAAAATAGGGTATTCATAACAGTGAATGTTAAAAGTGAAATAAGAATTCACAGGGACATTGAAAACATAACAGTCAAAGAGCATCAAAGTTAAAGTGTATCAGATGAAAGTCAGAGTGAAGGTTAAAACAAAGTTACAGAGCAGTCAAGGTAAATCAGTAAAAGTAAAAACAGAGGTAGTAATGGTTAAATAGAGATGAAAATACTTTCACCAAAAACGAAATTTATCCAAAGTAAAAGAAAAATAGTTAAAAGAACAAAAAGGTTAAAAGATGAAAATAGAGCAAGAAGGGACATTTTTGCAGAAATTTTCTGTTTAAGGTCATTGTTTTGCAGAAACTATTGTGACCAATCCAAGATGATTTTTGCAAAACTGAAGGCGGTTTATGTTCCTAAGATATCGAACTACAAAAAACTCTCTCACGTTTCTAACATCCATTATGGATTTGGAAATATTAAACAATATTTGAAAGAATGGTTTACAGAAAATTCATGTTAATTCATCATTTTGCAATGAAGACTTTGGCCAATAAGAAATAAATCTCACAAAACAGAAGGAGGTTTTTGTTCCTAAGGGACCCATATACAAAAACCTATCTCAATGTTTTCACAGGTATTACAGAATGAGAGATACATGCACATATATAGAGCCTATGTTTCAAACTGTGGAAAACTCTGTTTTACACATCGTTTGGCAGAGCCTATTGTGAACATCTGGAGCATAATTTTAGGGAACTGAGAGAGGTTTATATCAAAAGAATATTTATATACAATAACCTCTTTTACTTTTTACATATATATTTCATATTTAGAAATACAAAGGTATCATTGGACCCCAAGTTTGCAGAATTTCTCGAGCATAATGCACAAAGAAAGGAAACAGTTAGTGACTTGCATGCCTCATCATTAACTAAGAGTTGAGATCAAATTCCAATTCTCCTCTTTTTCATCACCTATCCATAAAAAATAGTGTCAAACATATGCATTAGTTTTGAGTGTCCTTTACTTAAGTTCTATTTATGTAAAACAGTTGGAGATATTTGTAAACCAATCTCGATATTTTTTCAAGATATTCTAGTTTAGAATTTGTATAAAGACTTCACTCTTTGAAGTGTTTTGGTGGAATAAAATTGCTGGAGATTACTATAGATATTTTTTTGACTTGAAAGCTTTGGATTTTGATTTTGAGTAGCAGACTAGATCAACTATTGAGCATCATACTTCAGGATCCCTGTGATAAGCTATCTGGAGTGAAGTACTCTCTAAAACTTGTCATTGTTATTCTCCTTTGTTACATGCATAAATTTGTGTTTTAATTCTAAATCTGAATGTATAACTAGGAGTATTACTACAGGACATTTTAATAGCACCTTTTTTTTTACTAGTTATCATTTCTTTGTTTTCTTCTGATTTCTGGTGTAGGGAACCCTTAATTTCTCCCTCTCTCGTTTGACCTCTATCTACTACTTCCATTTTCCGGATCAAAGGATCCTTAAGTGCCCTTTATCCCGATCATACCATCTCAAAAACCAATTTTCCAATATCTCCAAGGGTTATCTATCTTGCCCTGAAGACATTTGACCTTTTAGGCCTTTATCCTAGTTCTGTTAGCTTGACTTAGACTCCATAGCCAATGGACAAGTAGATTTCCCTCTATCTATTCCTCCTAGTGAAATTTTCCCACCAAATCCAAAAAAACCAAACCAAAATTTCACTTTCATAGCTAGCCTAATATTCAAAAATTAAAACAAAGTTAAACTTTAAAGAAAGAGCCCTCTGTGAACCCTGGGAAGGCTAGATCCTAGAGTTTGAAGTAGGTTTGTGGTTACCTCAAACTATTTATTTCTTGAACTTGGAGAAATTACTGGGTGATAACACCTAGCTACCAACTCAAATCACATATGCAAAATTGAAGATCACCAACTGAAAGTGAAAGGTGCTAAACTCCACCAACTTCATCCTGCAAAGAAGAAAATTCAAAAGAAAATGATAATTAGAAAATGTGTCAAAAAAGTGAAAGGAAACAATGGAAAAGTGGGTTTTTGATTTAAATCTAAATTCACTCAAGTATTAAAGACTCTTAGACATCAATTTGAAATTCATTTTCCTCCTATTCTATTGAGCAAACAATTGAGGAGAGTGAATTTTTTATTTTCTAGGAAAAATTAGAGAAAATTTGAGCAGAGGGCACATATCCTTAAGGTGTTGCGCACAGTCTGAAGAGAGTGTGCACAACCTTAAGGCATTGTGCATATGTCCAACAAGCCAACAAATCATTCAAATTTCACCAAATCACCTCCAGAACTTTTGCAACAACTATTTAAGCGTCCAACAAGTGAGTAAAGGTGTCTTCCATCATCATTTACCTCTTTCAAGCTTATTTGTTTGGTGTTGTGTAATTTTCTTGATAATTTGGTGTTTTAACCACTCAAAACACTAGTTTTCCTCCCTAACACTCACAACTCATAAAACCCATTTCCATTGCACTCTAATACCCTTCCCATATTGCAAATACTCATTCCCAAATCTCTGATTAGTAGAATCCCTATCCCTAAGATTTTAAACCTAAAACCCTAAACCCTAGATGCTTCTTTTTACCTAGGCTCCCAATTCCCCATCCCAATTCCCATCACACTATCACTCCTTTTCCCTTACCCCATTTCTCATATCCCTAAAATTATTTGCCACAATTTCTCTTTCCCCATTTGTTATCCCCAAAAAAGTCACCTTACACACATTATCATTCCTAATCCCTAGGGTTTTGATAAAAACACCATGGTAGAAGAGGAAGGAAACATAATATTTAGTGAAGGAGAGGAAACTGAGGAGAGGAGGCCAGATAAAGGTGGAAGGGTGCTCAGACTTGAACCTGCTAACACTAGGGAATTTTTAGCCTCTCCAATGACAGTAACATGTTTTAAATATGTTGGTTGTTATGATTTTTGTGAAAAATTTTAGAGGGTTTAGCACCATGCCAGGTTGACCAAGCTCTTCATATTCAACCTCCACAAAAACCAAGTCACTTTAGCTAGATTCTCCTTTACTATCTCAATTTCCACCATTTCAGCTGCCACCTGGATCCCAAATGTTGGGGAGAAGTGGTTCAAAAAGAGTGATTTGGAGGAAAAATACTTCGAGCCTTTCCTGAAACCAAGGTATAAGAATGAGAGAAAGAGGTTATTTCCCTTTTCCCACCTTCAGGACAGATATGCACCGATGATGAATATAATCATGAAATTATTTTCATGTGAGGGTAGATTTTCAAAGCTCTATACTTATCACATCCGCCTCTTGAATGCATTTCACCAAGGTAAAGATGCTGAACATACCCTACTACCTTTTCTGATGCATAGATAAGATGGCATTCATTGTCCAGAAAAGGAAATATGAACATCAAATGAAAATTCTATTATATCATTGCCTCATTAATATCATAGTCCTCCACCATATTAATCAACTAAACATTGCATGGGACACCTTCATAGCCCATGATATATTCAGAGATCCTCCTACTCAGCATGCACAAAATGTGCCTTCATCATCCCAAACATCCACTTCCATTCCTCCATCTTAGCCCATAGCTCATTCATCATCATCTGATCAATCCACTTCACCTCCTTCATCTCCATCTCATCATGACATTGGATCACCCAACATGATGGAGGATATTGACCCTAAGTGGGCTAGTATGGTTGAGGTTGATTCATTGCCAAAAACCTATTAGAGAGGCTACATGCATGTGTTTGCTACACATGGAGTGGAAGGGGCCATGCCTTCTACAACAACACAACAGGTGGATAAAGGAAAAGATAAGGTCATTGAGGCAATCATTCATGATGAGGAGGACACTCATGAAACAGAGCAGGAGTTTCAGCTTGTTGACTTAGATGAGGATGAAAATGACAAAATCATCAAAGCAGCCATCAAAGGGAAGGATGCCAAGATTAGTGAGCTCCAGACTAATCTTGATAGGGATAGAATATATGTCATACACTTCCTTGAGCAAGAAAATGACCAATTGAAAACCAAACAAGTAATTGATGAGGTTAAGTATTTCACTGCTCAAAGGGAGGCTCAAAAGGCCTAAGTCATGCTAGATAAAACAATTGAAAGGTATGGCTTACTTGATGATGAAGAAGAAAATGTACCAATATAGAGACCTAGAACTAGAGGGTTGAAAAGAGCTCTAGTTCTACAAAGGCAAAGGGAAGATGAGCTTGCTGATCAACTAACCCTAAATGAGTAGCTTTCCATAGTGATCAGTGAGAATAGGGAACCAAGAATTGATAGAGCCAATCAACAATTGGAGAAGCTGATAGTAAAGGAAAATAAGGATAATGACCTATTGAGGAAGAAATTCAAATACTATGCCCTGAAGGAGAAAATTGCATTGGCGAAGCTCAAAAGTGCTAATGCAAAAATTGAAGAGTTGACCATGAAGGAAAAGAAAAACTTGGAAATTCTTGTTGAGGCTTCCCTTCAAGCCTAGATACATCATCATCAGCTATTTTACAAATTTTGAGGCATTTACAAACATTTTTGCAAATTCTGAGTTTGACTTTGTTTTGCTGAATAAGGATTCAGTAGAAAATTTGTCATAGGGGCATTTGTTGGGAAAAAGGTCACCACCATTGGGTTCATAATGATGAAGAAATAAACCCTGTACATTTTCTAAGGTTTTTGAGTCAAACTGGTCAGTGAAAAGGGAAAAAAACACCCTCAAAATCATGTTTCTGCCCATATTTTTGCCTAGGCGCTGCACACCGAGCAGTCTTGGGAGATTGAAATTTTGAGGGGTCAAATAAACATCATTTTCAGAACTTGAGGCACATTCAGAGAGAGGACATGCATGGCTTTCCAACAAGCCACTTTGGTCCAGATTTGGACACTTGTAGGTTAGTCAAAATTCACCTTGAACATGGAGGGTGCACAACCTTAAGGTGCTACACATATGACAGGAAAATGACGCATATGACATGAAAATGGCGCATATGACAGTTTGCTGAGTTTTTTGGCTTTTCACTGTAAATTTTGATTTTATCTCAGAAAATCATCTTTCTATCAATGTAATTCATCATGGTAAATGTAATTATGTCAAGGATAAGCTACCTAGGGGTAGATTCATTAGGTAAAGTTATCCTTTAGTCAAGATGAATTAGTTTGAGTGTAATGAGGAGTGAGTCACTTGGACCATCCTACACTTCAGTTTTCAGTTCAAAAATTAGTGGATCTCTTCCTCACCTCATGGATTCGACCCCTGAAGATGATTGAATCTTGTTTTGATGTCTATTTAGCCCCTTTATTCACACTAAGGAAGGGTTGGAATCAATTTTTATGTTTTCTTATTGATCAAGGAACTATTGTACTTAGTTTGGCCAGCTACTAAAGAGGATTTGCAACTATTTTATGGGATACTTGTGGTATTGATGTTTATCATTGTATTTTCTTCAGATTCATATGTTAGAATGTATTTTATTCATTTTCACTTCATTTCTATGCTATGATCTCTTTCAAGTTTGATAATCAGAACACATGCTTGCTCATGCTCTGTTTTGGGGAATTGATCATAGTTTGTCCATTTTCCTTAGTCTAGGAAGAATACATCTCCCATGCTCTTCCTAGCTTATTTTCAGTCTCAACACCATTCCATCACAATCATCTTTAAGTGATAATCCTTGTGCCTACCTTTCCCCATTGATCCCTGCAACCTTATCTCATTTTCCCTGACCTAGATCCCTTGACCTAATTTCTTCATCCAGTGATAACCCAACCAAAATCAAATAAAAATAACCCCGTGCACTCAATATCTAGACTAAAAACCCTAATTTCTCTAGCCCTCCTGGTTGTGACCTTTTTGGAGAGAGCCCTCTCTGACTTGATAGGGATAGTTATCAAGTCAAAAGCTTGGTCTATGGTTACCTCTGTTGGGATTCCTTCTTCAGCTTTAGGAATATGGCAGAGTGCTAACAATTGGGACTTCATATCCAGGACATCCCCTGAATGTTGGCAGGTCCAATACTGTCAAAAAAATGAAAATCAATTTGGATCTTATTTCTGTTTATGGTGAGTCAAGGGTCCTTATCGAATGGGCAGCGTGAAGAGAAAATGTATTTCCCCCCAACCGAGAAAATTGAATGTCATGCACTGAGTTTATAAAGAAATATTTTGCAAGCATATCTATCGAAATGTGTACTTTCAAATGTCATGGCAAATGGGATGTCAAAGTAAGGATTGGATGTTGCTCCAAGATATTTTCACTTCAACATTAGATTCAATGGGGAGGTGCTGATAGAAGGATCGATGCCTATATGATGATATTTTTCTTCGTGTAATGATGGATGTTTTTCTAATTTTTTACTTTTGATCTCGATGGATGGACGATCTCTATAATTTTAGTTGTATAGGAACTATTATCTGATTTTGATGGGTTTTGGGCAAGCATTAGTTTATTATACCCACTATGGTATCGGTTTATATGCTTATATTTTGTGGATGGAGGTTTGTTGTACATGATAGACATCTTGATTTGCATGTACTGGACTTTACATTAATTGAATTTGTTATCACAAAATTGGATCTGATAGGCTTCTTGATCAGTGCACTTCATGTAACTATTTCAAACCTAATATTTTGACTGAGGCTTAGCCTCCTCAGCCTGAGAGGGCTCTCTCAAGGGTTAATGATTTGGATAAAAATATAGGTGGATAACTCTATTTAGGTAATATATAGATAAATGATAAATGTAGGTTGAGAATCACATCAGCATGTACACATTGGGCTTATGGAGTCAAAAAAATTCAGTCATTCAGTGAATCTACTTAACATGGAAGTTGAGGCATATCAGAGTTTTAGTTAAAAGGTATACACGCATGAAATTGTAAAAACACAGCCAGTTCACTTATATAGGAAGTCAGAGCATAAAACAGATGAATTTTGAGTAATATAGATGAACACCACTGCAAAAGAAACATTTAAGAATGAAAATAGAATAGGAAACACTAAAACTCCTTTTGAATCTCAAGTTGGTCAAGTAGAAAATCTCTGTATTACCTGAAAATCAGTCAATTTACAACAAGCCTGTTTTGCCAAAAATGTCCAACCCTTTACAAATTCGACCTCTTGGTCTTTAATAGACATCTTACAACATGGGATGATCTGCCTCTAGGCTAGATACATCGAATTTCTAACTACTGACACCTTGCATAACCATAAGACATGGAACTTATTACAAAAAGACACCTAATCTACTTAACAGTCCTAATCCAAAAAGGACTCAAACTTTTTATTGATATCTATAACAACCTTATCTACTTAAATTTACATCATTGCCAAGTGTATCATCACATGGTCGAGTCTGGATGATGGGCTTCATTTCTTTATGACCATTTTGCTGACCTCCACCAACATAGGAAACATAACCCAGTTTTTTAGGCATAAGATCTTTTGGCATTCTTTGAACATTCTGACCATCATGTACCCTTCATTTTGTGGTCCTTGGCTGTTTGAAGTTGGCATAACACATCCCATAACTCCTCCCTATCCTCCAGCTGTCTAAAACCACTTTAATCACTGTTGAAAATGTTGTAATGTTCTACGCTGCGAAACATAGCAATTTCGTAGTGTCTTTCGTAGTGCTGCTATTTCAACCTTTATTCTTCAAATATTTGACTTATTTCCTCCAAGATTGTTTTAATTACCCTTTAATACATCCTCCATAGAAAATTCATTCTTCAACCCTTCAAAAACTGATCAAAATAAGCAAGAAAAGCAGCTACAACAGTTTCGTAGCTCTTTTCTGCTTTTTTACACTGAATGCGCTATGAAACTGCTGAGTATGTATTTTTGTCAAAAAAATTTGAAATGAAAACTGTAGTAATGCAAAAAACTCAAAATATACCTGTCTTCATCATTTAAAAACCATCTCAACTCTAAAAACACAGTCATTCTATCTTTCTTGAGGTCCCTTCTTCATTTACACTTGGTTGAGCTATTGGTTCTTCTATGACTGTCATTTTAATGCCTCTGCTTTTTAACTCATCATGAATTAACTCCAGCTATTGCTCTAAATTTTTCACTTGGTATTTAAGTATTCTATTAGTAGCTCTCAGATGAGTGTTTACTATTCTGAAAAATTTAGCTTCTTTTATTGCTGGAACTGTCCATTTGAAAAATTTCTCTGCATTACTTAAGTTTTCAGAAGCAGAATCAACCTATCCTTCCCACATTGCCTTCATTCTTTTAAACTGTACTTTTTCAACACTATGTTTTCTAGCTCTCTTTTTCATGACAACAATCTCTTGGTTTGCCAACCTTAATTTCTCCTCAAGATGTTGAAACTCTATTTTCTCTGTCATTTCCTCTTTTCCCCTCTCTGTTCTGCTGATTGTATGCTTCACTGTAGGTGCTGAAAGATCAACAACTTCTTTAGGAGATTTAGCTATCTCAGTGGGTTTTTTTAACTTCTTTGCTGCCTTCCATCAATTTCCTAGCATGCCTAGTCATAGGATTTCTTGCTTAAAAGATGAAACCTGCATCTTCCCCCTCAAACTCTAGCTTCTTTGCAGACTTGGCTTTTCTCCGCTTATGCTCCTCTTCCCCAATAAACTCAGCTTGGACAATGGGTGTTTCCTCTATATCAATAGCATGAAGAATATCTTATAGATTCTCCTTTGTTATTAGGCTGTCCTCTGTAACAATTATATTTCCTTTCAATGCCACTGCTTGGCTTCTAGTTACTCTTTTTGTTCCCTGTTTGCTGGCAACTTGCTTTTGTTTTGCATTTTTGACAACCTTTGATCTTAGTTTTGCAGGTGAGAGAGTTGGTGCAACAAGCTTTTGCGTTTGCTCTAGCCCTTTCTCAGTTTTCTTTCTTGGCTTCAGTTTTGCAGCTGCTTTTGGTTTTGCAACCATAGGTTGGCTTGGTTCTGCTTCTGGTGATGATGGAACTCATTTAAATTTAGGGTTTCTTACAGGAGTTAGGGTTTCCAGCTGAAAACCATTAATAAACAAGAATGATGACCAATCTCTAGCTATCTTCTAAAGTTCATCTAAAATTAATAATTTCATTAAACCATGACGAAATAAGGATGTTTCACTCCCTTCAAACTTTGTTTGCACCTTATCAGCCATCTTTGCAAGACTCCTATGCAGATAAAAAGGTAAATCAAGTGAAATCTTACCAATGAAGTGTAGAATCAATTTGAAATGATATGAATAAACCTTGTGATATCTGCCTTCACAGGTAAAATATTTCTGAATGTTGAGCAGCAGTTTTGAGTAGTTATCTTTGATGCATCTTCTAGGGATAGCATTATTAAGGTCCATGTCTGTGTACTCAGGCTTCATGAACTCTTTACACTACTCCATATCAAATTTGAAACTTTTGAACTAGGTTTCTTGACCTCTTTGTATCTTAGTAACGACAGCAATGACCTCTGGAGTAATAGACACGCTTAGCATCCCGACCTTAGTGGCTGTTCCATTGAAATTCATGGAAAATTCCTTGTATACATGTGTGTGACAGCCCTACAACTTCTCACCAAACCGTAGGAAACCTACTCTTCTGAACGCTTCCATCACTGCTGGGTCTTCAATTATTGCTTTCATGTCTTCAGGTCCATGCCTTAAGAAGTGTCCTCCTCTGTGAAATTTCTTTTCTTCTGTCATGTTCTTGAACAAATATTTCAGCCTCACTTGAAAAAATTTAACAACAGCCTCGCTTGAATAATTGTAACAGCAGCCTCGCTTGAGAAACTATCAGCCTCGCTTGATATGGTTGTAGTAAAACCTTTATATGAACCAGCTACAGGTTTGGCTTGACACTCTTCTGAACGCTTCCATCACTGTTGGGTCTTCAATTATTGCTTTCATGTCTTCAGGTTCATGCCTTAAGTAGTGTCCTCCTCTGTGAATTTTATTTTCTTCTGTCATGTTCTTGAACTAATATTTCAGCCTCGCTTGAAAAAATGTAACAGTAGCCTCACTTGAATAATTATAACAGCAGCCTCGCTTGAGAAACTATCAACCTCGCTTGATATGGGTGTAGTAAAACCTTTATATGAACCAGCCACAGGTTTGGCTTGACACTCAAAGCTCAGACATTTCGAATGGAGGTAAAAGGGAATGAGAATGAATAATTAGGAAATATTTTGAAATTTAAAATGTCCTCTCATAACTGAATGATGCCTCATTCATAGCCTATAATGACAATGATGAATGCAAACGTGGGTGTGTACATCGAATTTGATCATTACATGACTCAACATGCCACTATCCTACCCTTTCCCGATGGTTTCTGACATCTTCCAACTCAACTGACAAGACAGTTACAAAACCACGCTTTTGTAGCACCTGCAGTGTAATTTTTCATGTTTGCACTACGAAACTATAAACGCTTTTGTAGCGCAAAACAACTTTTTTCAACGGGTGGCTCTACGAAATTGCGGTTTTTTGGCTAATTGAACAGTTTTGACACAAAACTCTGGGAAATGACATACAAATGGAAAATGATGAATATTTGACATGAAAGAACTTTAAAGAAGGCTTTATTTGAACCTTAGGATGAGCTTTGAACTAAAAAAAATCTAAAACCTTCCCTTGATCAAACCTAAATTGACTCCTAAAACCCAATTTCGATCCATGAAATTTTGTAACCTTGTCAAAATGATGTTTTGAAATTTTTTCGATGATAACAAAATTCCAACGATTTTTTCTTTCTTGAAAAACAAATTGTAACGAGTAAGTGAGAAACAATATTTTCTCAATTATATCATCAATAGATATTATGAATTAATCCGACCCATGCAATTACGGGTTTGGTTAAAGCTTATTAATCTACTCAATAATTTTACCATTCCACCGTGAAGTTATGCTAAAAAAAGGAGATCATATTCATGTGATAGTGGAAGATTTTTATTCAATCATATACTAAGTTATATCTAGTACATTACAATAATTGATCTTGTTACTATGACAAAAAAACATTTCAATTTTTTTGTGCTATTATCTTACAAATATATTAAGACCTTTTGTATTTTTGAGGGTAAGCATTACAACAAGTTGTATGACTCAATTTCACAAGGTAAGCATTGAAACAAGTTGTATTACTCGATTTCCAAATTGACTAAACCTTTGGTGATATCATGAATTCGGCCATGATAAATTATAAAATTGTTAACTTGAGAGTTAAAAATATATAATGATAATTGTATATAACTTTATACACAAATTTGTGCATATTCCTTCATTTCTAACAATTGAATGATAACCATCTGTGTGCTTACATGACTTGATGTAATGTAGTTCCTATTATGCAGTCTACACAATAGCCTAGACATCTTGTGGTGTAATCAAAGCTTGGGTATCATAAAACACTATTGTGTGTAACATATATATAAATTTGAAAAATCAATGGAATCAATGGATTGTTGGACATTAACAACTATAACCAATATCTGTGGTAACAACACCATTCCTACGTGTTGGTGTACATGCACATTGCATATAACATTAAACACCTTTTTTTTTTCTAATTTAGTTAGCTTTATTTAGCTTTAATTATTTTGGTGATTGTAGGAAGTTAATATTAACTTAGTTGCATTATTCCTTCTTTTATGGTGATATTTTAGTACATGATTTTATGAAAATATCCCTCTAGCAAACTTTATGTATTGATTCTTTTATCACTATTGACATAATTCATTCTCTCTTCCAATTTTTCTCAATTCTTTCAAGTTTAGGTACATTATTCTCTAGCTTGATCCTGGTGAAAACTCTAATAATTTAACATGGTATAAAAGTTGCGAGGGGCCTAGAAAATGTGCATGAACATTTGATTTTCATATCAGAATATTGGAGAACTGCCACAAATGCTGCAAGGTGAAAGAATGTAGTTCCCATCTTCAACTATTCTCACTCCACATAACTATTTCCAATGGAAGCCAAATATTTTTCTTTACTAATCCAAGTGCATATTGGTAGCCACCCTCCTATTCCACTTGGAACCCCACCATTGTATCTTTTATTTTCCATAATTGTAGCACATTTTACTATTTTTGGTAGCTTTTCGGGTCCTAAACTTCTAGAGCCGTTTTGAGGCCCCTAAACAAAATTATATTGGAAAACACGAAAGCGTGAGTCTTTAAATAATTCTTGTAGTCAATAGTTGTATTCCTCAAATATATAGTTTTAACGAGGTATCATATGTGTCAAAACCCCAAGTTAAGACCCCAGGAAGTTGATGTACCAATTTACCCCAACGGGGCCTACAAAATTTTGGCGTTTCATCTCATAGTGTTAGGTTTTTGGATGTTTAGGGTTTTTCATTGTTTCTTAATAATAAATAGGCCTTTGAGCCTCATTGTAACACACTTCATAGACATGTAGCCACCACATATCTTCTCAAAGATAAGCTACCATTGCTGGAGCTAGTTTATTTCCACTCTGTATGTAAGCATTTTTCAGTTCTTTGATATTAAAGAAATGAAGATTTATTTTTACAGCATATTTGTGTTTATGTTTATATCTATATTGTTTTTTGTTCTTGCATAAGTCTATGTTAGTGGTATTGGAGTAGTCTTCTCTTTCTCTATTTTTTTGTGCATGTTCCTAATGTGGTCAAGGTATAAGGAGTTAGGGCTTGAATTGGTTGAACCTTTGGACCTCACCGAACCCAATGACCTCCCATTGCGGAAGAAAAAAAATATGAGGGAGTAGGAGATCCTTTCAAAATATTTCTTGAAGAAGCCCTCGAGTGACAAAGGAATGTAATGATGTAGAAATTTTCCCAGATCCTTCGTCGGATGCCCACCAACGACACATCTTCATCCAACAGTCACTTTGGAGGCGCCGCCCCCTTCAAGATATAAGTAAAATTTGATGTCCCTATATTCGAAGGTCAAATAGATGCAGATGTTGTAGATAAATGGTTGAATCCGTTGGAAGGATACTTTTCAGTCCATCTTTTCTCTCATAGGGAGAATATTACTTTTTTCACTTCTTAAGGCTACTCTCCATGTCAAGGACTACTGGGAAACTTACTGTGAGAAAAGGGCTGAGGAACCCTCTCTATTTACAACCGTACCATCTTGGAACTCTTTCTGAGATGCTGCCAAGGAACAATATTACCCCATGGGAATCTATAATGATAAGGGCATACAATGGACTATGTTGCGGCACCAAAGGGATACAAGATGCACATGAGTTGAGGAATATTTTTCATACCCTGCGCACAAATTTGGGTATAAAATATTATGAAAAACATCTGGTACTCAAGTACCGCGATTGTTTTCAAAAATAAATTTAGGAGGAAATGGATTTCTTGAACATATCCTCACTTGGTGCAACATACCGATATGCTGCCAAGATTGAGCAGAAATTCAAGCAGAAGAAGCGAGACTTTGGATCTACAAACCCAAAGCAAAGCACGCTAGAGAAATTTTTAGGTCTAAAATGGGCCTCCTAAGAAAAATGTACAACCAAAATAAACTTTATAAGAACCAATAGGATTAAATATGATGATGTCAACCATGGGGGATGATTCACCATTTTTGGAGTAAAAAAGTAAAAAGATTAAAAAATATTAAAATAATAAAACTAATTTTTCAACTCGTATTTTCAACTTATCTCCCAAAGGTTTTACTCAAATTTCGAGTGGGAGTACTCCTTGTATGGAAAATTTAATTCTTCATCCAAGGAGCACCCATGTTGCATACTTTTGATGGACCCTGTTACACGAAAAATGAGAAAGACATGAAAAAAAGTGTTTGCAATAATATTTTTCAAGTATTTCTCATTTGTTGTGTAGCAGGGTCCATCAAGAGCAACATGAGTACTCCTTGGATGAGGAATTTAATTCTGCATCCAATGAGTGTTTTCGCTCGAAATTTGAGTAAACCTGTAGGGAGATAAGTTGAAAATACAAGTTGAAAAAATAGTTTTTTATTTTTTCCCTCTAAAATTTGATGATGTAATCTAATATTATTTTATTATTTCCACTATTATTTTATAATTTCCTTAGGAGGCCCACTTTAGACCTCAAAATTCCTCTAACGAAGGTGCCTCCAAGCCACAGAGAAAAGGGCAGAGCCAGGCCACAACCCCCAGGAAAACTCCTCAAAGCCACAAGCAAAGAATAACAAGAAGGCAGAGGAGGACACCAACAAGTGGTGTGAGTTCCATAAAACTCCACTCACAACAAAAATAGATGTTGCGCAAAACAATTTCTTATTTCCTAACTAAAAAAATCATAGACGGATGCATGCTTTGATGTGAGTCAAAACCCAACAATTGAAGCATTACATTATGGGGAAGGAAACGATCATCCACACAGAACACTGACCCTTGCAGCTCATACAAACACAAGGAAAGTTTCAGAATGATTTCCATTAGAAATGGTCCACATATTGGCAATAGCTCCATTTGAACATTAAGTGTAAGAATGGCAACACCAATAATGTTACAAATTGCCTCACTCGACCACTTGTTATGGAACTGACCACTATGCTATGCTCTTATGGACACAAGACTTTGGGATGGATGCTGATCCAAATTTATGTAGGAACACAGTAGAATACACATATAACCATAACTACAAAGATGTAGCGGAGATAACACTTCATTTCATTAATATCAAAGAACTGAAATTTGCTTACAGACAGAATGGAAATAAACTAGCTAAGGCATTGGTAGCTTATCTTTGAGAAGATATGTGGAAGCTACAGGCCTCCGAAATTTGTATTAAAATGAGGCTCGAAGGCATATATATTATAGAGAAATAATGGAATACCCTAAACATCCAAAAACCTAATCCTAGGAGATGACACGCCAGAATATGGGCCTCATCGAGGTAAATTGGTACATCAATTTCCCGGGGTCGTAACTTTGGCATACTATCTTTGTTTGACGCACATGATAAATCATTAGAAAGATATATCCGAGGACTAAAACTAGTAATTATAAATGAATATTGCATAACTAAATCAAATTTACCAGACAAACGATGCCCAAAAAACATTGTTTAGGGCCTCAAAACGGCTCCAGAAGTTCAGGACCCAAAAAACTGCTAAAAATAGTAAGTTGTGTCGAAACTAAAAAACTGAAAGAGACAATGGTGGGGCCCCAAGTGGAATAGGTGGGTGGACACCAATATCCACCTGGATCATTCCTCCCCCCTTAGGAAGCAATGGTCCCCATTGCGTTGAGTTCCTCTATAAGATGAGGAAAGTTCTGCTACACTTGGTCCTTAGTGAACCACTTGCCTTGTTGCAGGAGATGGCCAACTTTGATAACCTGATACAATTGGATCTTCTATTGGTGAGTGTTCTTGATTTGCAAGTCAATGATACAATCTGTCGTGGCATGTTCCATGCAGTCTGGGTTTAACTCTGTTGGTGTGAATTGTTCTGCAATGTCAGAGGTGTCCAGTAGAGGTGGGCAGTAGGGACGAAGGCAGTCCACATTGAATATTGGGTGCAGACCAAGGAATGGTGGAATACTAAGCTCGAAGGAATTGTTCCCTGCAGCCTTGGTGATGGTGTTACTATGGCCCATATGGGAGTAGGTGAAGCTTGCGGTGGGGTCCAGTGAGGTTCTCCTTGTACAAATGTAGCCAGACTTTGTCACCCACCTGGAAGTTGTGTGGCACCCGATGTTGATCATGCCATTGCTTGTACTTAGAATTTTCTATGTCCAATATTACAGAACCTGTTGGCAGATGTGATGAATGTTCTCGATGAAGTTTTTCACTTTGTCAGCTTCAGACTGGACATGAGCCGAATTAGTCTGAGTAGCTGCAAATGACATGGCTACGTCAATGGGACAAAGTGCTTGGAATCCCAAGCCCACCTGAAATGGGATGTGGCCGGTTGATCTATGGAGAGATCGATTATAACTATTTTGTGCATAGGGGAGGCTCTCATCCCATGTGTGTGGATGCTTTGAATTATACATGGGCAGAATGTGTACAATCATGTTGTTGAAGACCTATATCTGGCCATCTGTTTGGGGATGGAAAGCTGTGGAATTGGTGAGCTTGGTGTCTAGCATTGACCAGAGGTTGGACCAAAATGTGCTGAGGAACCTCTTGTTCCGATCTGAGATGATAGACTGTGGGATCCCAAAGTGCACCCACACTCATTCAAAGAAGAGTCTAGTAGTGGCTTCTACTGTGATATTCTTCTTGCAAGCTGCCATAATGGGCATCTTCGAGAATCTGTTGACGACCACGAAAACAAAGTCGTTTCCATGCTTAGAAGAAGGAAGGCCTAACATGTAATCCATGGATATGGATTCCCAAAGTCGAATAGGGGTAGGTAGTGGAGTATAGAGGCCTTGCTTCTTGATGGTTTATTTGGAAATGGCGCAAGTAGTGTAGGATCTAATGTACTTCTCGACATCTTGTTGAAGGTTCGGCTAATAGAAATACTTCTGTAGTACTGCCACTATTTTCTTGACCCCGAAATGCCCAGTGACTCGACTATAGTGTGCTTCCCATATCATCTTGGCATGCTCTTTTGAAGGAACACAAAGGTGTCCCATGTGACATAACAATGCATCTTGGAGGTGAAAATTTGGAACTTGCGTACCCCCCAAGAGTGCCTTGTATGTGTGACCGAACTGTGGTTCGCTCTTTTAGAGAAGCGGCCAATCAAAAGTCTCATGCCCACAAGAGTTGAGAACGGTGGTTAGCACCATGATCGGTGGTTGGCTAAGGAATTCTGCAACATTATTGGTGCTACCATTGTTTTACTTGATGTTCAAATGAAACTGTTGCAGATATGTGGACTACTTCTGATGGCGATCGTTCTGCAACTTCCCTTGTGTCTGTATGAACTATAGGGGTCAGTGGTCTGTGTGGATGATTGTTTCCTTCCACAAAATGTAATGCTTCCATTGTAGACAAGCCTGCACAATGGAATACATTTCTTTGTCATAAGTGGGATACTTGCAGACTGTGTCGGACAATGTCTCACTGTGATATGCCACTAGATGCCCCTGTTGAGTAAGAACTGCCCCAATAGCATAGTTAGAGGCATTCATATCGATATCAAATGGTTGTTGCAAGTATGGTAATGTGAGCACTGGGGAAGAAAAAAGGCGATGTTTCAATTCCACGAACACCTTCTGTTGAGATTCCAACCAAAAGAATTTTTCTTTCACTCCTCACTTGGTGACTTGACTGAAGGGCCAAGTGATATGAGAGAATCCCAACACGAACTTGCGGTAGAAATTAGAAAGTCCCAAAAAGATATAAAGCTATGTTACAGTGGCTGGGGCTGGCCAATACTAAATGAATTGGATATTGGTTGGATCCACATGCACCCCCCTTCCATCAATAATGTATCCCAGATATTGAACCTGGGTCATGCCAAAAGTGCACTTCTCCAAATTGGCACACAACTTGTGTTGCCGCAGTGTTTGAAGGACTTTTCAGATGTGGTGGAGGTGCTCTTCCCAAGTCTAGCTGAAGATCAGAATGTAATCCAAGTACACCACTACAAATGAGTTGGTGAATGGACACAAGATGTCATCCATCAACCTCATGGAGGTTGTAGGAGCATTCGTCAACCCGAAAGGCATGACCAGCCATTCGAAAAGGCCCTCCTTGGCTTTGAAGGTAGTCTTCCACACATCAGAGGGTTTGATTGGTACCTGGTGATACCCAGACTTCAAGTCGATCTTGTTGAAATATTTTTCCCCTTTGAGTTAGTCCAGAAGGTCATTAATCCGTGGGATCGAGTACCTATTTCGAACAGTGATCTTGTTCAGCGCCCGATAGTCAATACAAAGTCTCCAAGTCCCATCCTTCTTCTATACCAACACCATCGGGCTCCCATAGGGAGATGAAATCGGCCAGATGTGACCTTTCTGCAATAGCTCCTAAATCTGCCTCTTGATTTCATTGTTCTCCAGAACAGAGCGCTGATAGATCAGTTCATTCGATAGCGACGCACTTGGGGTCAGATCAATGGGGTGCTTGACCCGACAGTGCAGAGGCACCCCCATGGGTGATGTGAAGATGTCCCCGCACTCCTCCACAACCTCGTCCATTTGTTGTTGTCGTGCAGAGGAGCCCTGTCTGGAGGTCGTGGCCACATTTTTCATCTTGCCCTTGGGGCAGATCATCAGGAAAAAAATTTCCTGGTTTTGGAAATGAGCTTACTGCATTGTTTTGCAGTAACCAAAGAGATAGCGATAGGCGGTGGTACCTCTAGTATCCTGTACATCTTATTTCCCAAAGTAACAATAACAACGTGAGGTCGGGACTCATTCACATCATGTCGCTTCCACAAGTATGGTTGGCCTAATAATACATCACAAACATAAAGAGGAGAAATGTCACATAATACCTTATCTGTGAAGGGCTTGATGCTTTAGGGAAGGCGACACTGCTGGCTGACGCAGAGATCCTATCCTTGGTGAAGCCACCCGATCGTGTATGGTTGTGGGTGTACTGTGGTCAGCAAGCCCAACCGCTCCACGACGTTTATTGAAATGAGGTTCTTTTGGCTCCCATTGTCGACAATGAATTGTAGCGGGGAACCCTTTACCCACATCTGGGAGTGGAAGAGACGCTCCTCCTCTGGATCTTCTGGTTCCTTCTTCTAGATCTTTGCAGTGGAAGAAATGGCATTAGACTCTGCATCAATAATCTGTTTCCCTTTGTCATTCCCCTTTTTAGGTTCTGATTTAGAGTTGGAGCATGCATCTGATTCAGAATCCCTCATCTTGACCACCATCGATTGCTTGGCCCGACACTCACTTGTGTTGTGAGTGGAGCTCTTATGGAACTCACACCACTTTCCCGTGTCCTTCTTTGGATTCGCAGTGTTTTTCTTTGCTTACAACTTTGACAGGTTGTCTTGGGCTGCCATGCCTTGGCTTTGTCCTTTGTTCTATAGTTTGGGGGCACCTTTCCCTTACTTTTGATTCGCAGATCCAAAGTCTCGCTTCTTCTGTTCGAATTTTTTCTCAATCTTGCCAGCATACCTGTATTCTGTACCAAGCAAGGATATGTCTAGGAACTTCATTTACTCTTGAATATATCTATGTAGACAAGTGCGATACTTTAGCACCAAATTTTTCTCTAAATATTTGATAACTAACTTTGTGCATAGGGTATGGAACATATTCGTCATCTCATGCACATCTTGATCCCTTTGTTCCTGCAACATGATCCATTATGTGTACTTGTCCTCATAGCTCCCCACGAGATATTATTGTTCCTTGATGGCATCTCAGAAATAATTCCAAGTGGGTATAGTTGAGAAAAGAGAGGGTTATGTCTCGTCCTTTTTCTCACAGTAGGTTTCCCACCAGTCCTTGACATGGGGGGTAGCTTTGAGGAGTGCAAAAATAATCTTCTCCCGATCGGAAAAGTCATGAACCGAGAAATATCCTTCTAGATTCAACCATCTATCTACAACATCTGCATCTATTTGACCCTCAAATATTGGAATGTCAAAGTTTACTTGTACCTTAAATGGAGTCACACCTCCATAGTGGCTGCTGGATGCAGATGCGCCGCAGGTGGGCAGTCATTGAAGGATATGGGCAATGTTATCCATCATTGCGTTCCTTTGTTTTTTGAGGGCCTCCTAGAGAAATATTTTGATAGGATCTCCTGCTCCCTCATCTTTATTTTCATCCCCCATGGGTAGTTGTTGGGGTTTTCGAGGCTGCTCTTGCAAAGGTTCAACCAAATCAAGCCCTAACTCCTTATACCCCAATCTCATTGGGGACATGCAAAGAAAGATCGAGAAATAGCACACCACTCTGATACAATTGATTCGGATTTATGTAGGAACGCAATAGAATACAAATATAACCACAAATACAAGGATGCAACGGAAATAACACTTCATTTCATTAATATCAAAGAATTGAAATTTGCTTACAGGCATAATGGAAATAAACTAGCCAGGGCGCTGGTAGCTTATCTCTGAGAAGAGACACGGTGGCTACATGCCTCTGAAATCTATATTACAATGAGGCTCAAAGGCCTAAATATTATTGAGAAACAAAGGAAAACCCTAAACATCCAAAAACCTAACCCTAGGAGACGACATGCCAGAATATGAGCCCCGTCATGGTAAATTGGTACATCGATTTCCTAGGGTCATAACTTTGGCATACTATCTTCGTTTGACACACATGATACATCATTAGAAATATCTATCCAAGGAATAAAACTTCCAACCATGAATGTAGATTTTAGAGCAAATCAGTTTCACCGAACAAACGATGCCCAAAAAACTTCGTTTAGGGCCTAAAAACGACTCCAAAAGTTCAGGACCCAAAAAACTGCTAAAAATAGTAAGTTCTGCTAAAACTGAAAAAATGAAAGAGACAATGGTGAGGCCCCAAGTGGAATAGGTGGGTGGCCACCAATATCCACCTGGATCAGCCACATCTTTACAAGAGTGATCCAGAATTCAACACCGCATAAAAGATGCTCCTAGAAGGCAAGCAAGTTACAAACTTCCACCTCCAGGACACACTTTTATGCCACCTGGGAAACCTCTGGGTTCTTTCAATTGAGTGTGTCAAGATGATTTTGGAGATGCACCACAGTTGGGTCGCTGGACATTTTTGGGTTGAGAAAATAGTGGCAATGTTGTAGAAGTATTTTTATTGTTTGAACCTTCGAAAAGATGTTGGGAAGTACGTTAGATCCCACACTTCCTGTGCCATTTCCAAACCTAAAATCAAGAAGCAAGGCATGTATACTCCTCTACCTACTGCTAGTCACCTTGTGAATCCATCTCCATGGATTACATGTTGGGCCTTCCTTCTACCAAGCATGACAATGACTGTGTTTTCATGGTAATCAACATATTCTCTAAGATGGCTATTTTGATGGCCTGCAAGAAGAGTATCATAGTAGAAACCATTTCCAAACTCTTCTTTGAACAAGTACATGTACACTTAGTATCCCACAATCCATTATTTTAGATCGGGACAACATGTTCCTAAGTACATTTCGGTCAAGCCTCTAGTCATTGTTGGATACCAATCTCACTAACTCCACGACCTTCCACCCCCAAACTGATGGACAAACATAGGTCGTCAATAGGATGACTATGCACATCCTGTGCATGTGCAACTCGAAGCATCCATGCACATGGGATGAAAGAATCTCCTATGTCAAACATAACTACAATAGGGCTCTCCACAGCTCAACTGGCCACAACCCCTTTTAGGTGGGGTTGGGATTCCAACCACTATGTCCCATTGATATTGCCATAGGACTTGCAACTACTTAAGAATATTCGTCCCATGTCCAGTCCAAAGCTAACAGAGTTATCAGCTTCATTGAATGCATTCAATAAATCCACCAGCAGGTCCATGACATATTGGGCAGGGCATATTCTAAGTACAAACATCGTCATGATAAACATCGTGTGCCACACAAGTTCTAGGTGGGCGAAAAATTTTGGTTGCATTTGCAAAAGGAGCGCCTCGCTGGGGTTTACTGAAAGCTTCACTTGCTCCAATATGGGCCTTACATGATCACCAAATCTGTGGTAGAAAGTTCTTTTAAGCTCAATGTTCCCCCATTCCTTGGCATGCACCCAGTGTTCAATGTGGACTACATTCGGCCATACTTTCCAACATTACTAGACACATCATACATTGCAGAACAACTCACACCAACAGAGAATAACCTAGTCTTCATGGAACATGCCATAATTGAACATATCATGGAAACATAGATCAAGAACACTCTCCAATAGAATATCCAACTCTATCGGGTTGTCAAATCTAACCAACTCCTGCACCAAGGCAAGTGGCTCACTAGGGACCCAGTTCAATAGAAGTTTCCCCATCTCATGGAGGCACTCAACGCAATGGGGACCACTTATTCATAAGGGGTGGAGGACTGATCCATGTGGATATTGGTGGCCACCCACCTATTCCAGTTTTAATCCCACCATTGTCTCTTTCATTTTCCTTAATTATATCACAATTTACTATTTTTGGTAGTTTTTCGGGTCCTCAACTTCCGAAGCCAGTTTGAGGGCCTAAACAAAGTTTTATTTCAAAAATGGGAAAACACAGGTCATTATATAACATTTTAATTTCAAATTTATAGTCCTCAGATATATATTTCTAACGAGGTATCATACACATGAAACAAAGATCATATGCCAAATTTACAACCTCGGGAAGGTTATGTACCAATGTACTCCAATGGGGCCCATAAACTTTCAATGTTTCATCTCCTAGGGTTAGGTTTTTGGATGTTTAGGGTTTTTCATTATTTCTCAATAATAAATAGGATTTTGATCTTCATTGTAACACAATTCATAGGCATGTAACCGCCACATCGCTTCTCAAAGATAAGCTACTATCGCCTGAGCTAGTTTATTTCCATATTGTATGTAAGCATATTTCAGTTCTTTGATATTAATGAAATGAAGATATCTTTATGCTGCATCTCTGTGTTTATGCTTATATTTGTATTCTGTCTCATTCCTGCAATTCTGAATAATTTACCTTTGAGGAAAATGGTTGTATAGGATAATTATGGTGTTAATTTTTGGCAACTAGGTCCAAACTCCATGTTGCACTGCTCATATGATGATCATCATACTTTTGTTGGATTCCTCTTTTAGAGAGGTACAATATTGATCTAAGTATCATCTTGTTTGGATGAGTAGAACATATATTTTGAATTTCTTTTCCACACATGTGCAAGATCGGCCAGATTTATAATGTAGGCTCACAAGCCTAATAGATGTGTCACACACCCTCAATAATGGATATAAATTGGAGAGACTTGGAGGTCATTTTCTCATCATCTCATCACACATTCTATTATTGTGATTTTATTGGTTCGATAGCCTTTGGAGGCCTCTTTCCTTCACATGTGTGGAGCTGGAGCTGTTGTTTTTTGCATATCTTTTTAGGGCTGATTTGCTGAAGCATTGACCGTGGTCAACCCTTGTCCATTTGACTTCAAAATATTGCTGAAATTCCAATTTCTAGAGGCCGTAAAATTGGGCAAAAAAATCGAGGGAAAAGGAGATGTTTGACCGAAGCCCTAATCTGCTTCGTTGAATTTCTGTTGTTGTCTAGCATTGAATTTTGGTTGACCAACGTTGAATTTTGATGAGCTTTCTTTGAGGGTTGTGGTTGTGACACTTGGAGGGTTGGCTGATCTAAGAAAGACTTTGTTGGTTGAAACATCCTATTGACTTCTGTACACACCATATCCTACATCTTTGCTGGACAAGAAGAATTGTAAATCTGATCTATATTATTGGCTTGTCTTCTGTTGATCTATTATTGTGTTCTATCAACATTTTACTTTCATGTTTATGTGATCGCTAATTTGAATCGGGCCTAAGAAATATTGAAGTAAATCTGCATTAAGCATAGAACACACCATGGTTATCTAAATTTAACATATGGATATAGAAACTGAACCCACTTCCGCCATTGAAAAATCCAAATACTTCAACAAGATCGATGATGCCTTTATTCTTCTATTGTTGAGCATATCTCTAGAATTGTGTTTCCATGTGGACACATGCACCACTACGAATGAAGTTTAGACAAACCTAGAGAATTTTTTTGGAAAGCAGGTTGAGATGCAAGCTCATCATCTCGAAAATGAGCTAAATTCCTTAGATCGAAGGAGTGTTGAGAACATTCAAGGTTTATTTACAAAATTCAAAACATTACTTCTTCAATTATAGGATTGCGAGATTAATAAATCCAAACATCAAAGTTAAATGATCCTTTCATTTTGTCTGAATTGGCTCCTGAATATGTCTTGTTTTCTTTTTTTTTCTTTTTTAGTTTGCAAGTTTCTGTGGTGTGAGTTTTGAGATGAGGAATTCAGAATCTCCACAGTATCCATTTTTACATCTACGTTTTGATTCTAACTAAGACTCATCATCAAGACAAAACCCACCAAGAAGAGAGGAGGATAGATGAGATAAATACAAGCAGGAGCGAAAGGAGTGAAGAGGAGAAAGAAAGGGTCGAACAGAAAAATACCAAGGAAAAATTAGTTTATTATAGTTTTATTAAATATAAAATTATTTTTATTTAAATTAATTATGCTATCCATTAATTGATTTTAATTAACTATATTATTTGAAATAATTAAATGTAATTAATTAGTTTAAGAAAGGTATTTATCATGTTTTATTAAAATACTACGGTTGATATTTAAATAATTTTTATTAATATTATTAATGAGGGTCGATAATTAATAAATAATAAACGTGTTTAATATTATACATTATGATTGATATTTAAAAATTAATATTATAAATTTATGTATAATATTAAAAGTTTTAAGAATTAATGATGAGTAATATAAATTAATGATAATATAAATTATGATTAATTGTTAAAAATGTTATAATTATTATAATTAATATTATTAATATTAATTAGTAATAGTTAACTATTACTAGTAATATTTGTTAATTAATTCTAATAATAATAAAAGTCACATATTTTTATTAAAATTAGATAAATTGAATAGGATTAATGTGAGGGCTAATTTTATGATTGATATTTAAAAATTAATATTATAAATTTATGTTTAAAATTAAAAATTTAAGATAAGTAGTATAAATAAAGATTAATAAAATTAATGATTAATATTATAAATTATGATTAATTGTTAAAAATGTTATAATAATAATAGTTATTATTATTAATATTAATTAGAAATAATTAATTATTACTAATAATATTTTTTAATTAATACTAATAATAAAAGTCACATATTTTTATATTAAAATTAGGTAAATTAACTAGGATTAATGTGAGGGTTAATTTTACGATATTTTTAAATTAACAAAAAGGAGGCTAAAGGAGGGGGTTTATACTAAGCGATAATGCAGAAGGAAACTAGGTGAGATGGAGGGGTGACAGAAAGTATTGGAGGGGGTTATAATGAACACAGAGGGGGAGGAGGAGGGGAGAATGACAGATTTATGTGGATGTCTAGGGACATAGAAGGGGAGAGAGTAGAGAGGCAGAGGTGTAATGGGGTTGACTTAGAGGAAGGGGCAGGGAGAGCGGACAGGAGAGAAAAGAGATGGGAAAAATATTATGCGAGGGGAAATAAGGGAACCCAATTTTTTCTAACCTCCAAACGACTGTCCTTGTTAAGGTTTTTGGGGTGTTTTATGATTTCCAGCGCCTCACAAAATTTTCTTTTGAAATGGTGTTTTTCATTAGCAATCACCCTGGCATCTTCGAGGCAGATATGGTGACAGGTTTTATTAGAGTAATCAGCCAGTGCCAAGGTTCGGGTTCTCTCATTTCTGATGTCGGCAACATGCTCTTTAAGCCTGATTTTGAAAGACCTTCCCGTTTCTCCAATATAGCATTCGCCACAGGAGAAATTTATTTTGTACACCCCCTTTTGCTGGAGGGGATCAGGGTTTTCTTTGACAGATTTCATTCTTTGTGTGATTTTCATTAGAGGCTTAAAACAAGTTTCTATATATTTTTTAGCGATAACCTTGGCCAGCTTGTCCGTGACTCCCTGAATGTAAGGGAGGTATGCTTTTGTGGTGAGGGAATCATCTAGAGGATTTATTTTATTTTTGGATCTGGCTCTTTGAATGGCTTTGATGATGTCTTTGTTTTTATATCCCACATTTATGAATTCCTTTCTTAAATATTCAATTTCTTCTTCAACGTGATTGTCATCAGAGATCTTGAAATATCGTGTAAAAAGGGTCATAAGTACCCCCATCTCCTGGGCGGGATGGTGGTGTGAACTTGCATGGAGGTAACTATCAGTGTGCGCCTTCTTCTGAAAAATTTATGACCAATGGATCCATCTCTATTTCTGATGAGGAGAATGTCCAAGAATGGAATGCAATGGTTATCTTCATCTTCCATAGTAAATTGGATATCCTTGGATATTCTATTAAGGTGGTTTTACAACCTTTTAAGCTCTTTATCCCCATGAGGCCAATCGACACTGGTGTCATCCACGAATCTAATCCAGAATTTTGGTTTTAAAGCGTACGATTCTAGGGCTTTCTTTTCAAAATTTTCCATGAAGAGATTAGCCACTATGGGGGATAAAGGAGATCCCATAGCTACCCCTAATGTTTGTGTGAAAATTTCTCCTTGGAATGTGAAGAAAGTTGAGCACAAACATATTTCAGCGAGATTTTTAGTTTGGGGATCTGCGAATTATTTAACACCCTCGACAACTTCATCTAAGGGGATTTTTGTAAAGGGTTGGACCACATCAAAACTAACAATCTAGTCACTAGGTTCAAGACTTTTTTTTTTGATGAAATCCACATAATTCTTGGAGTCTTTGATGAATGAGCTGGTTTTTCCAACTAGAGGTGCCAAGGTGCTAGCCACAAATTTGGCTAATTCATAAGTAGGAGCCCTGATAATGTTTACAATAGGCCTGAGGGGGGCACCAACTTTGTGAATTTTAGGAGCACCATAGATATGCAGAGTGATTTCTCTATCGAGAGATAGGTGCTTTTTCAGTTTTTCATCAAGATTAGACTCCTTAATAGCTTTTTTTTACAGTTTTTATAATCCTGGTAATCGAGTTTTCTTTGATTTTTTTATAGCTACCACTATTATAGAGGTGGTCCCTCATTTTATTAATGTATTCTTCTTTTTCCATTACCACCGTTGCCCCTCCCTTGTCTGCTTTAAGGATGACAATGCTATCATTCTTCCTTAGGTTTTTAATGGACTTTAATTGTTCTTTATTCAAATTTCTTTTAGTTGGTCTTACTCTTCTAAGGATGATGACACATACAATTAGACTTTCAAGAGGATATAAATGGAAAATTCCCAAAATTACTGCATTTGTTGAGTCTCTCATTCATGAGAAGGATAATATTATCTATATGGGTTCATTAAAGTCTTAAAATTCACATGCACTTTGCATGCATGAAAAAGGAAATTCCAACTCAAAGCTAAATCAATAATCCAATGGCAAAGGAAAGGAAAAAGATCCAAATCCAAGAAAGGGAAGAATTCCAAAACCTCCATATGACTCTTCTAGCTCCAAGGCTAAGAAGGGAAAGAAAGGAAACTCCAAGTGTCCTTATTGTAACAAAGTCTATCATCTCAAATCCTATTGAATGCAGAAGATGTTGGCAATATGATGCAGAGTGTTGTCCTTGATGGCAACCCACTGAATGAAGATGAAGACATGAGATTGTTGGCATGTGTTGTCCTTGATGGCAATACACCTGATGAATTTATTCTTGACTTGATGGACTTGGTAAATGATGTAAATCTGATGTGATATGATGTTTGTTGACAATATGATGTAGAGAGTTGTTCTTGAATGACAACCCTATTGATGAAGATGATGACAACTTACTTGATGAAGTTGTGCTTGATAGAATACAGAATCTGATGAACTAAATCTGATGTATCTATAGTGAGTACAGAAGGCAATTCAACATGTGCTAAATCTATGGTGAAAAGAGTATGTCTCAAGGCATACGCGGATCTGTCTAAGGGAAGTCGCGTATGCACGCTGGAAAGAACGTGACAAGTCGCGTATGGGCAAAAGCGCTCATAAAGTGCAAAACCAGGGGTAACCACCATGGTATTGACCCATTGTATTGGGTAATGATTCGTCTAAATGACCCCTTCCAGGAATACCATCGGAAAGTAATGTAGTTTTGGGCTCATGGTATTGTTTTGGCTCATGGTATTAAAAAAGGGGCTCATGGTATTGAAAAAGGGTAAACCTATATAAGGAGAAGAAATTCATTGTGCAAATTATGAGTGAGTGTGGGAGCAAGATGTCTGAGCTTGAATGAATACTTCTCTGTGAAGTATATCTATATGGAAAGGGTAAAGGTTTGATGATAGATCTGAGTCTATGATGCACCTATGAAAAAATGATGAAGCGGGATATCTAGATCTGAAATGTACTTGTATTTGCTAGATCTGTTTATGGAGTGATTAGATCTGTGATGAGGCGAACATCTGTCTGAAGTAAAGGGTTGAATCTGAACTGAATATCTGATCTGAAGAAGTATGCAGCTCTGTAATGGTTGAAGATCCATATGCTAGTTCGTCGCAGAGGAAGCGCGTATATACGCGGCTTCGCTGAATAGAAAGCGCGTATGCACAATGAAATTGGATCTGTAATATGTACAGATGTATACGCTGGTTGATGTGGATAGAAGCACGTATATACGCGACATCAGTGAAAGAAAAGCGCGTATGCAAACTAGGGTTTGCTGAAGTATGGGGTATGAAATGTCTGATCTGATCTGCTGTGTTTTAGCTATACGATGTCGAGCATGCTTAAATGTATGGAGAGGTCCGATGCGAAAATATGATGAAACGTGGCCTGCAAGTTGTGTTCTATTGAAGTTGTTGGATCCAGTGTGAAAGATGATGAAACGTGGTCCAAGGTGGTGCTGAAGGTTGTAGCCTTCGGTCGGGGGTGGTAGCTCCCTTCCGGTGGTGCCGGTAAGCGAGATCGAGTGCATTAGCTCCCTTCCCGGTGGTGGTAAACGGAAGCGGGGTCGTAGCTCCTTCCCGGGTGAGGCCCCAGTAAGCGAGGCAATGCCGTGGCTCCTTCCGGGGAGAGGTGAGTAAACAGGTCGGGGTTGGGGCTCCTTCCGGAGAAGTGATAGCCGAGGCGTAGGTGGGTGCACAGCGTCTTTGGTAGAGTCTACACTGACACATATGTTGCAAGATGTTTTCTCTATAATAAAATATTGAAGGCTGAGCAACTGCAGTGGTGGTTTTCTCCCGACTTGGGTTTCCACCTAAAAATCCTGGTGTTCATGTGTGATGCTTTGTGTGATGGTTTATTCTGTTCTTACTGCACATGTTTACTGTTTATAGAACATCTAATGAATGAATGATGGAATGATACAAGTGAAGAACTAATGGCATAATTAGATCTCTGTGTATACGCGAGTTTTATGAAGGATATCCGCGTGTATACGCTAGTTGGCTTCAGCAAAGTAGCGTATGGGTTTTAGAGCATGAAAAAGTAAAAAGTTTCAGTTTGCCCTAAATACTGATTCACCCCCCCCTCTCAGTATTTTTCCCAACAATTGGTATCAGAGGAGGTCCTTCTGCAGAAGCTTGATCGCTTGAAGGAGATCCGTCGCAATGGGAAGTCATGAAGGAGTATTGTCTCTAAAGCCACCTCTATTCAATGGAAGTAATCTGTTATTCTAGAAGATACGAACAAAAGCATATTTGCAAAGTCTTGGTGCAGAAGTATGGGCAATCGTGGAAGAAGGTTATCAGTATCCGGCAAGTATTCCTACTGATGCAGCAGAAAGGAAGAAATATGAAGTCAATGCCAAAGCAGTCAATGTTTTGTTAGGAAGCATGTCTGAACCAGAATTTGCTAAAGTGATGCGGCTAAATTCAGCAAAAGAAATATGGGACAAAATCATTCTGAGCTATGAAGGAGATACAAAGGTAAAAAGTGCAAAACTCCAAACTCTCAGAATTGAATATGAAAATTTAAGGATGCATAGTGATGAAAGTATTGCCATTTTCTTTCTTCGTCTAGATGATATTGTAAATCGAATGAGAAATTTGGGTGAAACCATAACCGATACTACTCTGGTGGAAAAAGTCTTAAGATCCTTGACTTCAAAATTTGACTCTAAAGTTTCAGTTATTGAAGAAAGGCAAGATCTGCAAACTCTTACTATTGTTCAATTACATGGTATTCTGACTGCTTTTGAAATGAGACAAGGAGGTCCTTCTCAAATCAAAGAAGTTGCTTTTAAGGTATCTGCAAGAGGAAAAGAAAAGGAAGTTGTCAAATAATCCAGCTATATATCCGATGAAGAAGAAGCGAATTTCGTGAGAAAACTCCAACTAGGAACTGGAAGATTCAAAGGTAAGCTTCCCTTCAAATGTTTTGAGTGTGGAAAAGTTGGTCACCATGCTGCTAAATGTCCTTATAAAGAAAAACATGGTAAAGGAATACAATTTGAAAAGAGGAAGAGTTATTATGCAAATGAAGATGATGATGAAGTGTCCAGCGAAGATGAAGAAGATTCTGACCAAGCTCTACAAGTGCTCATGGCAAAGAAGCAAAAGAAGAAGGTTACTCGAGGAAAGGAGATACCTCAGAAATCATGTATAGAAAAAAATGAAGAAGATGAAATAGATTCTGACGAAGCTCTACAAGTGCTCATGGCAAAGAGGAAAAAGAAGAAGGCTACTCGAAGCAAGGAGATATCTCAGAAAATTGAAGAAGATGAATCTGATAGTGATTTGGGCCCTTGTAATCTTCTTTGTGCAAGAAATGGTGCAGAAAGTGAAAGTAAAGTTGTGGATCTAGAACAAGCTATCAAGATCAAAGTTGAAGAACAACAAAAGGAAATTGATAAGAAAGATTCTATCTACAAAGAGATGATCTCTCAAATGAAAGATCAAATAGAAATGCTGAATGGACAGGTGGACAAGTATCAAAGGTTTCATACTTATGCATCCAATCGAATTAAAGAACTAGAAGCGGAAATCAACGATCTAAATACAGATCTCAAAAAATCAAGCAAGAAGAATGAAGGACTTGAAGCAGCAATCATCTTTCTACAAACAGATCTTGAAGCATCAAATAAGAAGAATGAAGAACCTCTGTCATTTGAAAAGGAAGGCCTTGAAGCAGAAATCATCTCTCTCAAAGAAGATCTGGAAAAATCAAATAAGAAGAATGAAGAGCTACAACAAACATGTGAAGAAAATGAAAATTGGTTGAAAGAAGAGATTCTAAATCTGAAGGATCAAGTAGAAGATGGAAGAAGGAAAGAAGAAAGCTTGATGAAGCAATGTCAAGCCTTGGAGGTTGAGGTAAACATTCTGAAAGGTAAATTAGAAGAAAAGGTTAAACTTTTGAGGTTTCAAGATAGTACTAACATTTTGGACAATATTCTGAGTAATCAAAGGTCTCCTGCTATCAAACTTGGTCTTGGTTTCCATGAAATTGTTAAAGGAGAATATAGCTCACAAGGAAGTGCTAAAAATTCAGAGGATGTCAATGCAAAACCTGAAGTGTTGAAAGAAACAAAACGTCAACCAACAATGATGAAATCTCAAAGGAAATCAGTCAATAAAGTTGAATGCTTAAAATGTCATAATTATGGGCATGTTGCAGCAAATTGCAGGAGCAGATCATTTCAGCCTCAATCAAACAGTTCCTACATAGAAAGGTACTTTGGTTTCTTCAAGGGATATTGTTTTTCGTGTAACAAGTATGGACATAAAGCAGCTGATTGTAAAAGGAGGAAGATTAGAAATACTCATTATGATTCTTATGCTTATTTCTCCGGACACATGAGATGTTATTCTTGTAACAAGTATGGACATGTAGAAAAGGAATGCAGGATAAACAGATATGAGAAATTGAATAACTTCCAGCACACAAATAAAAAGTTCAAACAAATCTGGAAAAAGATGGAAGACTGATCAGAAACGTAGGGAATTCTGACCCTACTGCAGTCATCCGCTCCTGAAGCTTACTTCTCTGATTGACTGCAGGAATGATGTGGGATACATTATGTGATTTAGTAATGTATCGTCACAGGAGGGAGCAATGTATGATGTCTCTCATGGTTGATTTGATTATTCTGGTTATATGTATTTCTGACAAAGCATCTGATATGAAGAAGACAGGTACAGGAAGTACAAGTTCAGGGGGAGATGAAGGAATGTGAAAAATTTCTATGCTTCACTTTCCATACGCGGGTTCTATTAACAAAAGTTGCGTATACACGCGAGTTCCAGCAAACACAGTCGCGTATGCATTGATGATAAGAGAATTTATATGATAGCTGAAGATCTGGAGCAGAGGTTCAGGGGGAGCATCAGTCTGACTGTTAATAACTGTATTATTGACTCAATATCAGCTTAGTTTCTCAGTTCCAAATAATGATGATATGATACATGGTTTCTTATGTTGAAGATTGTGGATGAGTCCTGTTTGCTTTTTGATGAAGAGTATTCATTGTTGAGATGAAAGTCTTATAATTCAGAGATAAGGGAAGTTCATGCAGAGATTGTTGTTGATGACTTGCTGATGAACGTATTCAGGTTGCACAAGTTAAGATGGAGCACTGGTTCAGGGGGAGCAGCAGGTTGAATACTAATGATTGCATTGTTGGCAATATGACTACTTATTCTTTGGTTTTTGTGATACTCATGCTCAAATGATGATGACTTGGTACATGCTTTATTATGATGAGATTTTGAGCCCTGGTTGCTGATAAGTATCTTCTGTGCTCACACATGGATGAGTTGGATGTCGTTTGATTCAGAAATAAGAATATATCATGCAGAGTTTGTTACTATGGTTGAGATCTTTTGCCTACATATGTTACTTCATGTTAAATCTTGAAGATCATGGTGATATTGGACCACATGGATGATTGACACAGAGTTGAAAATAGTGTTCTGGTATGATAATCTCTCTTGGAAAGATTGTATTGACGCTGCAAAGAATCTGAAGGCTTGGTTACTAATGGGATTATGGCTTATGCTACAACCGGTGGATGACGCTTGAAGACACAACTACACTGTTCTGTAGTCCAGGGAAGCATTCAAATATCTCAGAAAGAAGCTGAACACTGGCTTTTTCTCACAGAGGATCAGATCTAGTTAAAATTTAGAAGATGGCATTGGATACACAGATTTCCTGAAACACAGTCGCGTATATACGCAAGTTCATACACATAAAGCCGCGTATGTCTGGTTGTTGATATTTTTGTTTGGGGTCAGCTTTCTTCAGCACAGCTGCAGTGCTGTTTGGTATCTCTGATACTGTTTGGTATCTCTGGTGGTGTTCCAGTTCTCATAATTTTATTTCTAATGTTTTGATAAAGATGCCTTGATGATTTGTTGGTAAAAGTGTTCAGGATGCACAAACTAAGGGGGAGCCTTAGTCATATGGAAAGGATGCTTGGATGCATAGATTCAGGGGAGCATTAGCCTTGCTGAGTATAATGCATTGTTGGCATTATGGTGGTTCTGATATATGATATCTCTTGAGATTTTTCTGGTATTGGTCATGAAAAGTCATATTTGTAGTTTGATGAAAAGGTCATGTTGAGACCCATGATGTAAAATTGTAATATTCAGTCATGTAAGGACTTGTCAAATTTGTAAACCCACTTGGTTGGGTAGCTGAGTCAAATATTGTAAACCCACTTGGTTGGGTAGTTGGGTCTCTTATGTAAATCCACTTGGATGGATCTTTTATGTAAGTGTGAGTCATTGGTGATAGGAAATTCATAGAGTCATGTACTTCATTGGAAAATATGGTTGAAGATTCAGCATGAACTTAGGGAGAGCTTGGTCACTTCAGTATACATCAGATCTGCAGAACGCTTCTTCCACATGAGGAGAAAAGGGGGAGAGTATGTTGGTTTTTGATCCGCCCTTTGCCCTTGATGTCAAAGGAGAGTATTGTGGTGTTTGTGATTGAGAAAGAAATGGTGTCAAAAATGGAGAGAGTATTCATGGTGTCATTGTAGCTATATGGTATGGTAACCAAACACCATCGTGGTTGCCATCAAGTCCAAAGGGGAGATTGTTGGCAATATGATGCGGTTGTCCTTGATGGCCAGATGAAGATGAAGACATGAGATTGTTGGCATGTGTTGTCCTTGATGGCAATACACACGATGAATTTATTCTTGACTTGATGGACTTGGTAAATGATGTAAATCTAATATGAAATGATGTTTGTTAGCAATATGATGCTGAGTGTTGTCCTTGAAAGGCAACCCACGTGATGAAGATAATGGCAACTTACTGGATGAAGTTGTGCTTGATATAATATGTCTTGATGAACTAAATTTGATGTATCTGAAGAAAGGAATTCAACATGTGCTAAATCTATGGTGAAAAGAGTATGTCTCAAGGAATACGCGGATATGTCTAAGGGAAGTCACGTATGCACGCGGAAAAGAACGTGCCAAGTCGCGTATGGGCAAAAGCGCTCAAAAAGTGCAAAACCAGGGGTAACCACCATGGTATTGACCCATTGTATTGGGTTATTGTTCGTCTAAATGACCCCGTCCAGGAATACCATCGAAAGTAATGTAGTTTTGAGCTCATGGTATTGTTTTGGCTCATGGTATTGAAAAAGGAGCTCATGGTATTGAAAAAGGGTAAACCTATATAAAGAGAAGAAATTCATTGTGCAAATTATGGTGTGGGAGCAAGATGTCTGAGCTTGAATGAATACTTCTCTATGAAGTAGATCTGAATGGAAAGGGTTACACTTGAATGATAAATCTGAATGTATGATGCACCAATGATGAAGAAGGGGATCTAGATCTGAAATGTACTTGTATCTACTAGATCTACTTATGGAAGGCTTAGATCTGTGATGAGGCGAACATCTGTCTAAAGTAAAGGGTTGAATCTGAACTGAATATCTGATCTGAAGAAGTATGCAGCTCTGTAATGGTTGAAGATCCATACGCTAGTTCGTCGCAGAGGAAGCGCGTATATGCGCGGCTTCGCTGAAGAGAAAGCGCGTATGCGCAATGAAATTGGATCTGTAATATGTATAGATGTATACGCTGGTTGATGTGGACAGAAGCGCGTGTATACGCGACATCAGTGAAAGAAAAGCGCGTATGCAAACTAGGGTTTGCTGAAGTATGGGGTATGAAATGTCTGATCTGATCTGCTGTGTTTTAGCTATCTGTTGTTGATGTTTGACTGTGCTTAAATGTATGGAGAGGGTCCAGTCTGAAAATATGATGAAACGTGGCCTACAAGTTGTGTTATATTGAAGTTGTTGGATCCAGTGTGAAAATTGATGAAACGTGGTCCATAGAGGTGCTGAGGGTTGTAGCCTTCAGTCAGGGGGTCGTAGCTCCCTTCCAGGTGAGGCTGGTAAACGAGAGCAGGGGGTCGTAGCTCCCTTCCAAGTGAGGCTGGTAAACGAGATCAGGGGGTCGTAGCTCCCTTCCAGGAGAGGCTGGTAAACGAGTCAGGGGGTTGGAGCTCCCTTCCAGGAGAGGCTGGTAAACGAGCGCAGGTGGGTGCCTGCGTGCTGGTCAAGTCTGCGCCAGCACATATGTTGTAATATGTTTTCTCTATAATAAAATATTGAAGGCTGAGCAACTGCAGCGGTGGTTTTCTCCCGACTTGGGTTTCCACCTAAAAATCCTGGTGTTCATGTGTGATGCTCTGTGTGATGGTTTATTCTGTTCTTACTGCACATGTTTACTGTTTATAGAACATCTAATGAATGTGATGGAATGATATAAGTGAAGAACTAATGGCATAATTAGATCTCTGTGTATACGCGAGTTTTATGAAGGATATCCGCGTGTATATGCTAGTTGGCTTAAGCAAAGTAGCGTATGGGTTTTAGAGCATGAAAAAGTAAAAAGTTTCAGTTTGCCCTAAATACTGATTCACCCCCCCCCCTCTCAGTATTTTTCCCAACAGAAGACTATTGATTTGATGGAAAAGACTCTAGAAAAGTTATCTTGGTCATCACATTCTAAAAACTACCAAGAAGAAGATACAAGAAAAATCATCAAAAACACGGAGTAATGGTCATGCTTTGATTTTCCTTCATTCTACATCGTAAGAAGGGATCATTGATTCAGGAGCTTCACTTCATATGGATTCTTCAAAGGAATCAATTTATTCTCTACAACCATACTTGAGACCTCCTATTCTCATGGGAGACAATTATGCAGTTGAAACAATTGGACAAGGAAGAGTGTAGTTCAAAGACAAATTTTTTGAAAATGTCTTGCATATTCTAAGGTTTTCTATGAATCTTATTTCAGTGTATTAGATGACATACACTAATGCCATAAAGAAAGTGGAATTTACCCTGAATCCTGTGAGAATTTATGACATGCAAACCAACTCGAAGATTGCATTTGACAAAGTAAATGACCAGTTTCAGCTATATAACTTTTCTGATTTTGTTCCTCACTCAAATACCATTTTTCTATAGATGCATGAAAATGAATAAAGAAGGATTTTGCATGAGAAATTTGGACAGCTAAATTTCAAATATATACAACAAATTAGCAAACGAAGGACGGTGAAAAGACTGTTGGCCATTGAATTTTCAAAGGATTTTTGCAATGGATGTGCTCTTGGAAAGCATCCCCACGACAAGTTCGAGAAGGGGCATACATGGAGAGCCTCTTCACCTTTGGAGCTTGTACAAAGGAATCTCATGGCCCCATATATAGAACCTTCAATGTCCAAAGAAGGATATGTGTTTTCATTTATAGATGATTACACAAGATTCACTTGGATTTACTTTCTGAAACTCAAGTATGAATTTTTTCACCATCTAAATATTTTCAAAGCACCTGCGGAAAATCAGTTTGGAAAACACATCAAGATCGTCCGCACATATAATGTGGGGAAATATGTCAACAAAAATATCCAGAACCTTTGTAATGAAGCAGACATACAGTTGCAACACATGGTTCCTTACACTCCAAAACAAAATTGGGTGTTCGAGAGGAAGAAAAAATATTTGAAAGTGATGGCTAGTTGCATGTTTCATGCAATATATCTTCCATAAAAAGTGTGGGTTGAAGCTATCAATTGTGCTTCATACATCCAAAATTAATCTCCTCGTAAATAAATATTTGTTCTTCCTCTTGGCCACATGAAACATAAATATTTAAATTAATATAAATTTTTTTTCTTCTTTAGTTACATGAAACATATATTTCCAATATTTCCTTCCATCCCTTGTCACAACAACTATCTATCCTTTAGTCACACATGACAATGATTAAGATGGGGCATCCATCCAGTTGAGGTAGGTCATTTTTTATCACCCAAATAAAAATAATATCTATCATTATATCCACCACATATACATCCATATATTTAATGTCCATCATCTAATCTCACGCCCTTTTAAAAAAAAATCTATATATAATATTTTTTAAAACAATATTATATAATTCTTCGAAAACACTCGTCTAATAAATATAATACTTCTAATATATAAAACTTTAAAATACCATATATAAAGTTTTTGAGAAATACTCATCTAATCTTCCACCCTCCAAAATATAACTGATATAAAATGTACCAAAATGGTATGGGACGTAATAAATGAAATTGTTATGAATATATCCTCAGGTAATAAAATTATGAATATATCGTTGTTAAAATGTATCTTATTCAATATAGTTTACAATTTAATTTATATAGTTGTGTTACCAAAATAGCAAAATAAAAATTAAAAGAAAATAATATAGCAAATATTATACTTATCATTAATTTTACATTTTTTATCAATACTATATATATATATATATATATATATATATATATATATATATATATAATATTAAATTTTCATTTTAATTTTGTATTAATAATTTAGTAAATCTTGTATTAATAACCTATATAAAATTATTTTAACTAAAATTTTCTAAGTTTTAAAATAGATCAATATTTTCAAACTATAAGTTTATGTTTAGAATGTAAAATTTGAGAAAAAGTTTATATATGAGATTTGACTCCTAATCTAATGTTCAAATTCTATAGTAATTTTTTAAAAGAAATAAATAGAGAAAATCATATTAATAAAGCTAGGATACAACTCAAACTATTACAATTCTTCTAAAAACAAAAAATACCAAAATTCTTTATAGATTTGGAATTGAACAGACATGATCAATCCAAATTCTTAATTGAAAACTCCATAGTAATTAAAATTTGTTGATGCTTCCACAACAGCAAAAACCCACATCTACACATAAAAAATGTGTTTCCAAATTAAACATCTCAAATAGACCTCAGATAGAGGTAACCTCATTATCGGAAGTTATTCAAATTTCATAGCCTGTGGTTATCAACCATAATAAAATACCTGTTAGCCCCCCTATAATTTTTTTTTTGACAAGCAAATAGGGGGCTAAAATGTTTTGGAGCCTTCAAGGAATGCATTTCCCCTGTAAACACATCATCCTTGAAGCTTCTTTATGCCTTTTGTCCTTTGATAGAATCCCCTCTGCTGATTTCCATTATAAAGCCTCTCTGCTGGTGAAAAAATGCCCAAAGGCCTCCTTTCCTCTCTTATTTCCCCCCACTTAGCTTCTATCTTGCTCCCCTTTATTCCCCCTTCTTTTTCCCTTTTTTTTACCCTCTTAATCCTCCCAAAATCCCCTTAAAATTCTACCCTTACCCTTGGTTTAGCCATTTTTCCCCCTTTCCCTCTCTATCGTTCCCTTCCTTGGCCTTCAAATTCCATTTAAATAAGCTAAAACCCACTTTCCGACCTTGTAATAGGGCTTAGCCCCTTTACCGCAAGCCCCAACCACTTCCCCACACGTGCCCCGGTGCTGGGACCAAGCGCTTAAGTCCCAAGCGCTAATCGCAATCGGAAGATCGACGAGAGGTCAAGTTCCTTTGTTACATTAAAAAAGTCCGATGCGATCGGTTATGATATCAAGTCCCGCGATATGTTATACACCATCGATCTGCTGTTCAGATCCGATAGTGGAGCGCTAATCGCAACCCCTCGTTTGATCGCAATCGCAAGTCCCAGTGGTGCCACCCCGATTAAGATCTCCCGATCAAATCATAGCCATCCATCTCCTCGCTAATCAACGGTCAGCGCTCCATCGCGCCCTGGCCTCCGATAGAAATCACAAGCCTTCCTCGTCGTTTCCTGATTTAATCCCATCCGTCTGTCTGATCCATGATCCAATGGCTTTCGCTTGTCCCCGCTAATCGCAATCGGAAGTTTCAATGTGTGTCACCCCTGTCCCTCCTCCGATTGCGATTGCCTGATTAAATCCCCACCGTTGTTTTCCCTGTTGATCCAACGGTCAGTGCCCGATCGCGCCCTGACCTCCGATCGCAATCGCAAGTCCTAACTCCCGATCCCCGATCACACTCTCCCTCCGATTGAACGTGAACCATCGATCTGATCTCCAGATCCAACGGTCAGCGCTCAATCGCGCTCCCACCACCGATCGCAATCGCAATTTTGAAATGTGTCACCCTTGTCCCTCCTCCGATTGCGATTGCACGATTCGATCGCAGCCGTTCATCCATATTTGAAATCGACGGCCCAGATCTGATCGCCCTCCACCATGACCGGGTCCCACATTCACGGCTCTGTTCATTGTCTCTTTGTGTTTTCCTATGTAATTCGCCCAAATGATAATCTTTGGGCTTTACACTATGCTGTCATTTCTCCGCCACTTTCATTGTTTCTCAACTATTCCTCCACCATTCCTCCGGCCTCCACAGCAAATATTCCGCCACCGTCCCTGGATTTTACATTGATTTAATTTATTCTGCAGGGATCACAAAGAGGCCACTACAGCAGCCAAGTGAAGCAGCAGAGGTGGATTTGAGGGATTCAAGCCCGTAATTGGAGATTTAATGTACTAATCCCATGTTCAAAGGACTCAAGGTTCAGCCTGAAGACTAATGAGCACACCAGCAAGTCATAACTGCGCTACCTAACAGCAGAGCGTGTTTTCTCCAGAGGTACACCTTCCTACAGCAGTTTCCATGCCGCCCCAATGCCAGAAGCAGTTAATTGCCCTGACAGAAACCCCTTAAAGACTGTCAGAACCACCATTATGAAGCATGGATGACCCTGCGGCCTTTCCACCAGTGCATTTATTCTAGAAGGCTAGCGCAGAGGGCCTTGCAGCTAGAAAGGACTCTAAAAGAAATATCAGAGGTCAATCTTGGCCTGACAGGCTTCCCAAACAGTCTACAGAGTACATACAGAGCTGCAGAGCCATTAAGTAGTATGGGCGAGAACACTTCCGCCATTCTGTTTTAATAAAACGAATTTAATGTTCATCTACCCCTGTTATTCCCTTTCTCCTATAAGAATTCCCAAGAATGAATTGTAAAGGGGTTGTTCAGTTGTTCGGCTGTTGCTGTTAGAGGGATTCAGTTTGACTGTTAGAACAGTCTTGGGAGGGAGTTACAGAGTAGTTTGTATGTAATAGGCTGGGAGGAGAAAGTCTAGACTGTGTCTAGCCATTAGGCTTATTGTACATGACTGGTTTTGCATCAATTAATCAAAGCACATTTCACAGGATCCTGGTCTATTTCTACTGGTGATGTTTTTCCTAACTCTGCTTATTACATTTTCACATTGTTTCATGTTCTTCTGGTAGGCAAAAAAAGTATAACATAGGATTCACCCTAGCTAGGTGCCCTATGTTTCCTGCTCTCCCTACCTTTAATGTTTTCTGCTTTATGTGTTATCTAAGAGTGAATTCATGGGGTTTAACCAGTGCAGTGGATGTTATTTCCTACTGGCTGATGTATGAACTTGGGGGTTTGCTACTTGGATGTGTCTTTGTCAAATTTATCTCTGTTTTTTCCCTTGGAGTTGCTAAAGCAGACCTGGAGTTAAATGACCTCTGGTCCGATCTATAAGCAGCTCCTTTGTCCCTCTTTGAGAGCTGCCTTTGAGAATGTCCAAGCAGGTCTGGAGTTAAATGACCTCTAACCTGATCTATAGACAGAAATTTGGTTGTCTTTCCTTCTTTCACCTTCGGTCCTTAATGTTCCATCCCATAATCTATCTAAAAGATCCTTTGGTATAGATGACTTGCCCTTTGAAAGCCTTGACTAGTGGTTGCAAGTAATTCTCCTTTTGTGACTCCATAGCCCAATGGATGGCACTGTCTTGACCTATCCCCTTTGCTGAAACTTCCTGATGTTTTGTTCCTTTTCTCCCATTACCTTCTCAATTTATGATCCCATAACTAGCCCAGCAACCAACCAACCAAATCATTTAAAACCCCCCTCTGTGCTTCATAACTAGCCTAACATCTCAATTTGAGCTTCAAAGATATAACATTCTTTGTTTTATTGGAGAGATCCCTCTCCGAGTCCAGGAGGGCTAGATCCTAGGGCTCCAAAGTGGTTTGATGTTGTCTTATCTTTTGGTATTGCCAAATCTGCCAAAACATAGGAACCCCAACATAATGGCGACTCCACTAGGGAACAAAGACCAATCAGCCTTGATTTGGTAAACCACTGTGGTGGAAAGTAAGTTGTAAATCATCCACCTGGCGACTCCACAATTCCTGAATGATAAAATGACTCCACTGGTGATCAGCAGGCCACTGATTATCTTGGTTTCACGTGACTCCACTGGGAGACCATGTCGCAGTAAAACATCATCCATGCCAAAGATCCAGTCACTTCGCTAATGGAAGACACTGAAGAATTTGCAGAAGTAGATCCAAGCCTCATAGCAGAGTTTCAGAATGGAATAGCGAGTGTACTGGCAGAAATTGAATGGGAGGACCTTCCAAAAATTGTCCCTCTCAGCTCACCTCTCGATAATCAACCCGCGCTTAAGAAAATGTTTTTAGATTTGGTGATTGAGAGGTATGAGGCTGAGCTCGAACTTTTGAACTCACAAGAGATATCATATGAGTCCAGAGACCCAAAAGCATTCTTGGAAAGTCTCCCGCCCCCTAAACAAGAAGAAATTTCGCTGCTGTCTGATGTACAAGAAGAAGATGATCTGGTTCTCGAGAGCCGCTTTGGAGACGCAGTGGAAAATGCAATAACCGAAGCTTCCCAGGACATACATGGCCTACCAATCATGACAGCCCAGAAAGAAGAAAGCATACATCCCGTGTTCATCGATCCTATGGTAGAGTACATGGAGGCCCTGACTTGCTCAAATACTCCAGCAATAATCTCTAGCACGGGCCAGATTCATCAGGAATGGTCACTGCTGATGGTGACCACAGCTTTGAAGAACCACATGCAGAGCACCTTGTGGTTATCTCTGACAGGCAGTCAGTGCTCATATCCTTTTTTGTTACTGCTTTACTGGCTGCACTGGCACTATTGCATCACCTAAATGCCAGAGAGCCCCAGTTAGTGTACAGTAGGTAGGAAGTCTGAAATAAAGCTTAGCCTGTGAGCATGTAGTTAGTTGTTTTAGTTTCTGTAAAGTCTAGCAAGCCAGACAGTCTAATCCTGGCTTGACTGTTTTTCAATTTCAGTCTTAGAATATAGAGGAGAAATATGCTAGACAGTTTAACCTTAGCAGATAGTAGTTTAGGTAGAGAAACTATGAGACCAACAGTCTAATCTAGTCTCATGGAGTAATAAGGGTAGAAGTAGAATAGGTTTATTTTCCTGTTTGTAAAAATTGATGATGTAAAGGGTCTGCAAGTCCAAATGCACCCAAGAAATAAAATGTTAGGGCTATAGTGTGGGTAGGTAGTTGTATGGGATAATTTTACTGCTGATATGATGTCTTCATGATTTGTGGCAGCTAATCAAAGAAAGAAAAGGGTGGCTCAAGCAGCAGGCATCTGGCCTACACCAAAGATTTACTTTCTGAATTCTTGACTCCTTCAAGAAGAAGCCATCCCCATGTGGAGCCACTGTTAGCCCCCCTATAATTTTTTTTTTTGACAAGAAAATAGGGGGCTAAAATGTTTTGGAGCCTTCAAGGAATGCATTTCCCCTGTAAACACATCATCCTTGAAGCCTCTTTATGCCTTTTTTCCTTTGATAGAATCCCCTCTGATGATTTCCATTATAAAGCCTCTCTGCTGGTGAAGAAATGCCCAAAGGCCTCCTTTCCCCTCTTATTTCCCCCCACTTAGCTTCTATCTTGCTCCCCTTTATTCCCCCTTCTTTTTCCCTTTTTTTTTACCCTCTTAATCCTCCAAAAATCCCCTTAAAATTCTACCCTTACCCTTGGTTTAGCCATTTTTCCCCCTTTCCCTCTCTATCGTTCCCTTCCTTGGCCTTCAAATTCCATTTAAATGGGCTAAAACCCACTTTCCGACCTTGTAATAGGGCTTAGCCCCTTTACCGCAAGCCCCAACCACTTCCCCACACGTGCCCCGGTGTTGGGACCAAGCGCTTAAGTCCCAAGCGCTAATCGCAATCGGAAGATCGACGGGAGGTCAAGTTCCTTTGTTACATTGAAAAAGTTCGATGCGATCGGTTATTATATTAAGTCCCGCGATATGTTATACACCGTCGATCTACTGTTTAGATCCGACAGTGGAGCGCTAATCGCAACCCCTCGTTCAATCACAATCGCAAGTCCCAGTGGTGCCGCCCTGATTGAGATCTCCCGATCAAATCATAGACATCCATCTCCTCGCTAATCAACGGTCAGCGCTCCATCGCGCCCCGGCCTTCGATCGCAATCGCAAGCCTTCCCCGTCGTTTCCTGATTTAATCCCATCCGTCCGTTTAATCCATGATCCAACGGCTTTCGCTTGTCCCCGCTAATCGCAATCGGAAGTTTCAATGTGTGTCACCCCTATCCCTCCTCCGATTGCGATTGCCCGATTAAATCCCCACCGTTATTTTCCCTGTTGATCCAACGGTCAGCGCCCAATCGCACCCCGGCCTCCGATTGCAATCGCAAGTCCTAACTCCCGATCCCCGATCGCACTCTCCCTCCGATTGAACGTGAACCGTCGATCTGATCTCCAGATCCAACGGTTAGTGCTCAATCGCACTCCCACCGCCAATCGCAATCGCAATTTTGAAATGTGTCACCCTTGTCCCTCCTCTGATTGTGATTGCCCGATTCGATCGCGGCCGTTCATCCATATTTGAAATCGACGGCCTAGATCTGATCGCCCTCCACCATGACCGGGTCCCACATCCACAGCTCCGTTCATTGTCTCTTCGTGTTTTCCTGTGTAATTCACCCAAATGATAATCTTTGGGCTTTACACTATGCTGTCATTTCTCCGCCACTTTCATTGTTTCTCAACTGTTCCTCCACCATTCCTCCGGCCTCCACAGAAAATCTTCCGCCACCGTCCCCGGATTTTACATTGATTTAATTTATTCTGCAGGGATCACAAAGAGGCCACTACAGCAGCCAAGTGAAGCAGCAGAGGCGGATTTGAGGGATTCAAGCCCGTAATTGGAGATTTAATGTACTAATCCCATGTTCAAAGGACTCAAGGTTCAGCCTGAAGACTAATGAGCGCACCAGTAAGTCATAACTGCGCTACCTAACAACAGAGTGTGTTTTCTCCAGAGGTACACCTTCCTACAGCAGTTTCCATGCCACCCCAATGCCAGAAGCAATTAATTTCCCTGACAGAAACCCCTTAAAGACTGTCAGAACCACCATTATGAAGCATGGATGACCCTGCGGCCTTTCCACCAGTGCATTTATTCTAGCAAGCTAGCGCAGAGGGCCTTGCAGCCAGAAAGGACTCTAAAAGAAATATCAGAGGTCAATCTTGGCCTGACAGGCTTCCCAAACAGTCTACAGAGTACATACAGAGCTGCAGAGCCATTAAGTAGTATCGGCGAGAACACTTCCGCCATTTTGTTTTAATAAAACGAATTTAATGTTCATCTACCCCTGTTATTCCCTTTCTCCTATAAGAATTCCCAAGAACGAAATGTAAAGGGGTTGTTCAGTTGTTCGGTTGTTGCTGTTAGAGGGATTCAGTTTGACTGTTAGAACAGTCTTGGGAGGGAGTTACAGAGTAGTTTGTATGTAATAGGTTGGGAGGAGAAAGTCTAGATTGTGTCTAGCCATTAGGCTTATTGTACATGACTGGTTTTGCATCAATTAATCAAAGCACATTTCACAGGATCCTGGTCTATTGCTACTGGTGATGTTTTTCCTAACTCTGTTTATTACATTTTCACACTGTTTCATGTTCTTCTAGTAGGCAACAGAAGTATAACATAGGATTCACCCTAGCTAGGTGCCCTATGTTTCCTACTCTCCCTACCTTTAATGTTTTCTTCTTTATGTGTTATCTAAGAGTGAATTCATGGGGTTTATCCAGTGCAGTGGATGTTATTTCTTGCTGGCTGATGTATGAACTTGGGGGTTTGCTGCTTGGATGTGTCTTTGTCAAATTTATCTCTATTTTTTCCCTTGGAGTTGCTAAAGAAGACCTGGAGTTAAATGACCTCTGGTCTGATCTATAAGCAGCTCCTTTGTCCCTCTTTGAGAGCTGCCTTTGAGTATGTCCAAGCAGGTCTGGAGTTGAATGACCTCTGACCTGATCTATAGACAGAAATTTGGTTGTATTTCTTTCTTTCACCTTCAGTCCTTAATGTTCCATCCCATCATCTATCTAAAAGATCCTTTGGTATAGATGACTTGCCCTTTGAAAGCCTTGACTAGTGGTTGCAAGTAATTCTCCTTTCGTGACTCCATAGCCCAATGGATGGCACTATTTTGACCTATCGCCTTTGCTGAAACTTCCTGCTGCTTTGTTCCTTTCTCCCATTACCTTCTCAGTTTATGATCCCATAACCTGCCCAACAACCAACCAACCAAATCATTTAAAACCCCCCTCTGTGCTTCATAACTAGCCTAAAATCTCAATTTGAGCTTCAAAGATATAGCATTCTTTGTTTTATTGGAGAGATCCCTCTCCGGGTCCAGGAGGGCTAGATCCTAGGGCTCCAAAGTGGTTTGATGTTGTCTTATCTTTTGGTATTGCCAAATCTTCCAAAACATAGGAACCCCAAGAATACCCACCTTGACATTTTATCTTTCGGACACTTTCTTTTATTTAAATAAACCCCTTTATCCAAGGTTTTCTCCTTTAATTTATTCACAAGCGGAAGCCCTTGTTTAAAACCTTTACTCCAATATAATTCTTATCCTCACATCAGTATTTATATATTTGCCCCACATTTATTTCAAACACACATGTTTCTGCATTTTATCCTTAAAATTACATTTCAACCACTTGCTACTGTAGTCATTTATCAGACTATTTCTTTATCTTTTTAACTCAGAAAACAACTCACCTTATGGAAATTTGTATCCATGTATCCAACTTTGGTTTAAAACCCAAAGTTACCAACATATGTATGTTGGGACCCACGGTTATCAACAACTCACCGTTCCGCTAATTCAAGGCATTGCACATATGTCGAGGCTCATCATATATTGCCCACACTTTATTTCAACATACCTTTACACTGACGATCAGACACGTCAGGTCATTCCATTCATGTTCAATGCTCATACATCCAATGGCTAATGCTTCATCGCGCTCCAACTCAACAATCCAATGGTTATCGCATAACAAATATGCACACCTTTTAATGTTTCAAATCTACGCGAAAAAGTTGTTTTGTGACACCATACGTCACTCCCTGGGGTGTATCGCGTTCATTTCAGTAATTACCACTTACCATATTTGTGCTACGTGAAAACCACTGGTTGGTTTTAAAAACCATCATCACTATTCCACTTCGTCGTTGAATCACAGTTCTGCATTAAATCTTTTAATTTAGCTCCTCCGCACACTTAACAAAATGCTCAATCCATTGATTCGTAACTTCATCGTTTGCAATTGTAGCAAAACCCCAACATACTCTAACAACCCTCTTTCCTTGAATCTACAGATTTTTTGTTGCCCTCTTTAAGTTTTAAACTTAAATCATCTCGTCAATATATACATCTGGAACATATGATTCAAATTCCAAACTTCTGGTCCGAATTCACTATTCGATCGGATGTACTTCTGATACATTTAATCCAATGTATCCAAATGCTGAATTGAAAATTCAGTTTCTCTTCTGTGTCATTGATCCTTTCAGTGATCGATACACCTCAACTCATATGTCTTCTCAGATATGTATACAAACCTTTTATGCACTTCGGCTCAATTCATAATTATAACCCTAACTCGGTATTTCCATCAAAATTTTCAATGGTATGCAGAACCACCATTTCAAACCCTTATTGCAGAGTTTTATCATATACATGTTCATAAACTCTGAGCATTTCTCACACATAATCTATAATTCAATCAATCATAAAATCAATGCAGACCACCCATATTCAATACTCTGTTCATTCATAAACAATATTTACATAAATCCAGAACACCTCATGTTCTGTTTTCTCTTCTTTAGGCCTGATATTCTATTCAGTGGCCATACCTCTAAATTTGCCCCTAGGCTTACAACAAATCCATATTTGCCTAAAACCTACTCAATCCTTTTTCTACTCTCTACTATCCTCTTTTGCCTTGAGAATTTACAATTTATACAAAAGATTATGCACCAATTTAGGTTCAGATCCTCCATTATCTGAAAAAAATCCTCGAAATCCTCTAAGTCCTAAAACCTATCCTTTATCCCTAAAAATCATTTCAAACTCATAAAATCATGGAACCAATTCTACTTTAGGAATTACAATTAAATTTCATATCTCTCAATCCCTATGGAATCTAAACTATCCTAATTCTCTCATGTTCTCCAATCATTCGGGAACATTTACAAAATTTCTCTCGATATTTAATTAATTCTTTCTCAAAACATTAATAATTACATAAGAAACCAATATTATTTTGAAAACACAAGACCCCTATGTTATTAAAATACAAAGGATTTTCTGAACCTAATGCCCCTGCATCAGACTCCGAAGGTTAAAAATAATCATGATCTCCTGATCATGTGCTTTTAATCTTTGTCTTCCTGGATCCCATACTTTGTTCTGTAGTTTTTCATCTATTTTTGTTGTTTTTTGTTGCTTTTCTCCAGGTCTCCACACTTTATGCTACTTTGCTCCACTTGCTATACTTTCATAGTATGTTACTGTCTTCCTTTTGCTACTGTTGATTCTTTTCTTTATTTTTGATGTCTTCTTCTGAGACACTTTCATAATTATCCTTCTTATTAGTTCAATTTATCTGTCCAATAAATCTTCTGATTGCTGATTTCTTTCACCTCTTGATTGCTGAATTTTTATTCTTACTGCCGCCCTGTCATCCTTACCCTCTTGTTTTTTGCAATTACTAACTTCTTCCAGATTGTCACTTATGACAATTTCTTTGTCTCCTTTCTTTAGCAATTCATTGGACTAATACATAGTATTCCCTTTACTGCTATCTTCATCTCTTTGCTTTGGTTTGTTGATGATGTCCTCTAATTCTTGCACCTTCACATTCTGCACTTCTTCAAGCTCTTTCTCTTCCTGTATTGAATCCTGATTCTTCAGCATAATTTCCAAAAATTTAATTTCTTTATTCCATGGATTAAATATTTCCACATAATTTTCTTCCTTCTCCTTTACTTGACTACCCAACTGTGTCAAATTTTCTCCAGCATCTGCAACAAAACCTGCATTCACAAAACAATTATTAAAATAAAAACCACAAGGCCTCAGTGCCTTTCTTTCCTCTGGCAACATTTTAGTATTTTTCTCTAAAATTTCCTCTTCTATCAACACATCAGTATGTTGATTCATTCTCCTTAAAGAATTCTCTAAAGGCATCTCAAGACTGTCAACAAGTCTCTCTTTCGCACCATCTGCTCTCATGAAGTCTTTCTGTTCTTGTTCACTGTAGTGAACCCTTCCTTTTACAATCTCCCTGTCATACTCTGAGTTTTCCAACAAATATTCCAGCAATGCAATTTCTTTTTGGCATTCCTTAAGTACTTCATCATCATTTACAATTTCTACATTTTTACACAACTTTTCAATTTGAAAATTACAAGGTTCACTAGTCTCAACTGTTGTTTCACATATCAGTGCTTCAGACTAAATTCCATATTCTTCTTTCACAAGAATTTCTTCCAGTATTGTAACATCTTCAAATATAAATGTATCATTTCTTTCCTCATTCAAGGGACATTCTTCATCATTCTTTAATTCAAAGTATTTATCTGCTGAAAGATGCTCTTTCATACTTTTGACAGCTTCAAAATATTGCTCATCTTCTGCAGACCCTATAATCAAATCAAATTTATTAGATTAAAAAATACAAGACTTTACATCCTCCTGCTAATCTAAACTTGTCAATAGTTCAAGAAATCATCAATAATTCCCTCTTCAGCCAGGTAAACTTCTTGTTGTCTTAAATCTTCACAATGATTCTTAAGATCTCTCATAAATCTCCAGTCTGTAGCTTCACTCGGAATTTCTCCCTGTTCTTCTTCACAAATGGAAACTTCCATTTTTAACTCAGCTTCTCTGAGTTCTTCACATCCCAATTGCACATTCATCATCTGTTCAAGCTTTCTTAGCACTTTTTCTAATTTTATATTCACTTGTTGTTCTCTTTTCTATTGTAGCCTTTGCCACTTTAATTTCTTCTTCATGATCCAACCATATCTCTGGTTTCTTTTATCATCATTTTCAATTTATTAAATTGTTCTCTTATCTCAGCTAAATCTTTGTCATATTCTTCATCAGTCAACTTATTCCTTATGCCATTTGCCTTGGCATCTTCTTTCTCCTTTCTTCTGTTGTGGTCTCTCTCAGAACCTCTGCTATATCTTCTATGACTATCAATATTCATGAGTTCCTCACTCATTCATCATGAGTTGTACTAAAGCCTCTACAATAACAAGTCCTCCTTGTTACAACTTACCTCACCAATCCTTTTCTCTATATTTGGTCTTTTGGCAAGCACTAGTTCTCTATCTTCTGGAACCTCTCGAGCATTCCTCCACTAGTACATTTGGGGGAAATTCCGACACTTGGTTCCGACGCTTTTGACCAAATGTCGGAAATTTCCCGAAATTTTTTCAATCCCGCCCGAAACCATCGCTATACCGATGTTTAGAGAAAAGTGTCGCAATACTGACATTTAGACAAAGTGTCGCAATTACGACGTTTGGAGGAAGACGTTGCAATTGCGACACTATGCCCTGAAATTTCCCGAAAATTTTTCAATCCTGCCCGAAACCGTTGCTATACCGACGTTCAGAGAAAAGTGTCGCAATACCGACACTTAGAAAAAGTGTCGCAATTGCGATGTTTGGAGGAAGACGTCGCAATTGCGACACTATGCCCTAAAGCGTCGCTATTGCGACGGCTGCCTCCAAATGTCTAAGTGTCGCAATTGTGACGTTTGGAGGCATCCCTCGCAATAGTGAATCTTTGTCCGTCGTCGGTATAACGACACTTATATGCGCGCGACATAAAAATACGACACTTGTATGCGCGCTAAATAAAAATTATTTTATTAAAAACTATGATATAACGCGCGCATTCACCCTCCGCTCTTGCAGAATGGAATTCGCCCTCAGCGAGCTCTTGCAGAACAGCATTCACCCTCAGCATTCCCCTCAGCTCTTGCAGAACAGCATTCGTCCTCAGCTCTTGCAGAACAACATTCGCCCTCAGCTCTTGCAGAACAGCATTCGCCCTGAGCTCTTGTAGAACAGCATTCGCCCTTAGCATTTGCCCTCAGCTCTTGCAGAACAGCATTCGCCCTGCATTCGCCTCAGCGTTCATCCTCAGCTCTTACATAACAACATTTTCCCTCAGCATTCGCCCTCAGCTCTTGCAGAACAGCATTCGCCCTCAACTCTTGCAAAATGGTAAGTTCTTACTGCAGGCCCTTCCTCCTATAGTAGGGTTGACTCTATTTGGGTTTTTTTGGTCAATTCCATTGGATTGTGTTAGGCTGTAGGGTTCTCTCTAGATGTATTCCAATGTTCTTTCGGATGAGTTTCAAAGAGGATGTGTAAGATGTGTTTGTGCTTGCATGAATTTGACTCCACCAGTTTCATGAAGTTTAAGCTATGGATTTTAGTTCGACAAACTCATCCATCTCAACACCCAGGAAACGAATTTCCCTTGGTCTGATCTATATTGAAGGTGAAGTGCAAAGTGGCTTTATCACAAGGGTAGTACTCCAGATCAAAAGTGATGAGCTTTAGTTCTCCAGATTTGGGGATTTTCTAATATTTGGGGATTTTCTGATGACATACCAAAGGTCACATCCATACAACCATATCAAGGTCAATGTTGAGATCATTATCATATAGATATAGGTCACTGATATATAGGGTTAATATCATCATCACTATCCATGGAAATCGAATGGTTACAAAATCTGTGATTGTGGTTGACTCATTTATAATTATTACCCATTTATAGTAGAGCACAGAAACACTGAATATGGCCTTAGCAGAGCCTTTACAACAGGCAATGGAATTGCAGTTGCTTCATCAATAACCAATAGCTCCACTTGAGAAAAATTTTCATAATCTTGGGGCTGGATATACTGCAGAGAAAAAAATTGTAGCTATAATTCATGCTCCAATATATTAATATACTTTTTACATTGAACTGAAGAAAGGGAAACAAGCAAATGCTCTCCATCATACAATGCTTTGACATAAGATTTTTGGGTGACATACTTGAAAAAAAGAACTCATCCACTGATATTTATAATCATTTGAGTTATTCAAGTTAAACATAATGTCAAGAATCAAGATTCAATACCCTCTATTATCTTCATCACCCAATACAAGATTTAAATTTTTCCCAAAGAAACGCTTATTAATTTGGCAGCCATTATTTCTCCCTGCTTTAAAAACCCTACAATTAAATGAAAACAAGCATTGCATTTCAACTACAAAAATCTATTAGTGTTCAAATGTACATGTGTGCATCACTTGTGTAGGGTATTCCTTTTCCACTTTCACATTATCCAAGAATGTGTGCAGTAGAGTTTATATTTTTTGTGATTTAGATTATCTTGAAAAAGGAAAGGTAAATTATTTCCCATGGAAAAAGAAGGTTTTCCCTTTTTACTACTGGAAATGGTACAACAAAGTTCCATTTCTACCTGAAACTCCTATGAAACAGAAACCAAATAAAGGCCATGTCCTCAATGGACATCATTTGGCTTTGAAAATGGCCATTGCACCGTGTTGTTTCTTATATTACATCACGATAGTTTCTTAGGTCATTTTTTGTTTCTTGAGATGAAAAACAACCAAAGAAATTGTGAAGATCCTTTCAAGAAATAAATGACCATTTCTCAATCATATCTCAACTATTTTTTATTTTATTCAGTGGTTGGTTACTTTGAGAGAAATTTGACACTTTTATAAGGAATATAACATAAAAACACAAAATGGGAAGGAATTGATGAGGTAGATGACCTTTAGTTGTTGTCAATTAAGAATTGATAATACACGATGCATGTTATGTACTACAAACTAGATTCCTTCCAGGAGTTAGGACACAGAGTATTGAATCAAAGTTGTAGTTTCTAACTTCTTGTATTGGTTCATCAATCTTGAAATTCAGACATTGCATGTCTTCATTGCTTCATGTTTGAATAATTTGCATTATACCGTACAATAGGAAATTAGGAATTATGATTATTATTACTTTATGGATCTATTAAGTTACTTTTAAGTTTGCATGGTTTAGTGTGAAATTATTCTTGTGTGCCCCTAGGCCCAGGTGAAGGAATGCCAAGGATTGAGAACCATAGTTTTCAAATGGTATTGTTTCTTATACCCAAAAACCCCTCAACATCACTTCTTATTAGTTCTTAACAATAGTGTTGTAAACAATTTGAGAATTGATATAGCAAAATCTCGCACTTCTCAAGATAAAGTCCTAAAGCTAAAGTGTGATACCATGTGTAATTCAATAGCCCATTGTCACCTCACCAACCTCTTTTCACTTCGGGCTAGCTCTCCTCCAACTCAAGGGGGGTTCTCCCTAGTAGATGTTAGGGATCTAATGGCCCAACCAAAGGCTATGACAAGAGCCCCCTAACTCTCTATGTTTACTACTATCAATTAAAATATTGAACAATAGGGCCAGACATGCATCCTGAAGATAAAATTGCGAGAGTATTTTTGGGTAATTTCAAAGGGAAAGTCCCCAAACACATATAATCAAGGAACTATAACGTGATTTCAAACATTAAATATCAACAAAATCGTTTAAAGGATATTGAAAGGAAAAAGGTGATGGAAGATAGAAAGTGCCTTACTTAAATGCTCTAAGGATTTTTCAATAGTTGCTCCAAAAGCTTCACTTCAAGGCCCTTCAAGATCGTCTCCAACAATGCTATACCATCACCTTCAACAATGTTGCTCCAAAAATGTCCTCAAGGTCTTCACAACAAGTTTACTAGAAGTTTCTCCAACAATATATTCAATAAGGTCTTCATTGTCAACTCGTCTCTTGTTTGGGTGCCTTAATGTGCAATGACATGTTTCCAGGACTGAATTCAATGCAAGGCATATTTGAAACTCTAACTCTATCTTCCGGTGTCTTATTAGAAATTGTTTCAATTTTCATTTTGTGTTTTCAAGTTATATATTGTTTTCAAGTTTTTACATTTATAATTTTATTGCAATGTAGCAGAATGATCAGGGCAGTGCAGGAACAACCCCAAGACGGGATGATCACGAAAAGAGGCCAGTGGAAGAACATGTAAATTTCCAGCATTTCTCTATCTTCAGGTATTTTAGTTATTTACATAATTGAAATAATATTAATTTTTTTCAAATATGCAAACACCTAGCCATGCTACGCCTGATGATTCCCTCTATGAGGAAGAGCTTTTTTCATCCCTATCTCCAGCGCTCTTGTTGCGAAAAAGGGCACGAGAAGAAAGGTCAGAATTTAATACTTTGATAGACGCACCTCAAACACCTGAAACAGAAGAGAGGATAAAACAACTTATGAACCAGCTAGAAACATATCAGGTAATAATAAAAAGTCAAAAGGATATTTTTTTTGTTCTACATGAGATGAATTGGGATAGTTTGATTTTTAATTTTTACATTGACTAAACTAACAAAAAGTTCTTTTGTATGTAGCGTTTTCTGGCACTTGCTAAACCTGGTGTTGGTGGTAGTGGGACACAAGGGCAATAGATTGCCCAGCAACCCTCTCGTACACCTTCTACTCCTTTAGGTGCCAGCCAAGAAAACACCCTGCCCAAGCAGACACCCAGCCAACCGCTGAACGTGTTGGCAATGATGAGGCTGATATGGCCAACTACATTATTGCGTTTCCCGGAGCTACACGTGTCAACTCCACAGGGACCATTAATGGCACGTTGTTGGTGAACGATGAAGGTGTCCCTATAAAGCACGTACAACTCCGAGGTAAATTTTAATATTTTAACTATTTCATGTACTCTATCTAAAACATATTTATCATGATTTTTATTTTTAAATTAATGATAATATCTTTTTTTTCTGTGTAGGAAACAATGAGTTCTACAGGTTTTTGGAGAGCCATGCGTTGGTAATTTTTGGCCCAACCATACGCATAGGGTGGAATTCCCAAAATTTTAACCTGAAAAAAGAACTTCTAGATTATCTAGAAGCCCTTTTTGGGGTCAGCACATTTGACAGAACAGCGGTGGCTCGGGTAGCCGGAAAATATTTGAAATATATCAGGGACACCTATAGGACGCAATTTAAATTTAACCCTAGATACGAGCTTCCTCTCACAGTTCCAGAGAGTGAGTGGAGAGCACTCATCCATGACAGAAAAGAGAAAAGGGCAAAGAATGAAGGAAAAATGCCAACTGGATCTGCAAGGTAAATTACAACTTTAATTCAATAGCTTTAATTTTCTCTATGTCTAAAATAAAAGTGTGCTACGTCATATCTGACCTCAATATTTTGATGCTAGGTTGCCTGACACCTCAAAGGCAACCAAAGCTAGGATTGAAAAAAAGGGCCATCACAAGCTAGGCCAGGGTGGCTACTTGAAATTAGCCACAAGAATTGTAATTAAGTAGCTAAACATCTTATAATTAATTGTATCACCTTCCAAAATTTTTGTAATCCTATCAAATATGATTAAAAATACACAATCGTATGTAATGTAGGGTGATGACTTCGGAACAAAAACTACAGAGGAAGATAAAAATATCACTTTCCAGTTTGGCTATCAAGCCGTAGTTGAACGTCGCAGAAGCTTGGGGCAAGTCCCAAGATCCAAAATGCCTGATAAGGTAAAACATTAACCTTTCAATATGTTTGTTTTCGTCCATAAATTTAATGTCTAAAAACTTTGTTTAAATGAGGGGAGCAGCACTACTGACGAGGCAAATAACCCAGTTTTAGAGCTAGATGTAGATGATCCTCATGTGCAACCTGATCATTGTAGTGGGGACCAGGCCGACAATGCTACTATCAATGAGGGTCATGACAATAATTAATTTCCACTTATAATTTTTTCTAATTATACCTTGATGGTTGTCCTTATAACATTTTTTGTTTAAATGACAGAGAATGTTTCCCTTGAGGATCTTACCACCAGAGAGGAAGACATGGAAACAGTCCCAACGACAACAACTAGTGCACCAGGTAAATAATCTCATTGCAATTTTTTTTATTAATATTACCGAACTATTTCAATGATATTTAAAAACTGACAATTAAAATTTAATATTATCTGTTTTTGTAGGCGATGCCCCGTCACTGGATGAGACCAGTTATCATGACTACGCAACTAGGTCAGCAGTGCGGGTCGAAAGGCACGAAACAGGAGCAGAGGACGATGATATTGATGATGTAATTAGGAGATTTAGAAATAGGAAGAAGAAAAAGAAAAAGAAAATTTGATAATGTTGCTCTGGATCTTGTTCTTCAGGAAGCCTATGATCCTGTAAGTAATCACTTTGTTTTTCTTTCTTTCTTATTTAGAGTCTATCTTGCCAGGGGATGTGCCCGTTATGGTTTGTTATGATACCGTTGTCAATTTCATCACCGTCCCTCATAATATGTTTGATTGTGTTTATAAATAATAAACAATTATTACACCAAACAATAGACAATTAACTGTACTATGAGTAATATGATATCTTGAAATAATTCTCATTATAATTTCATAACCTCTGCTCTCACTTGGTGTTGTCTATATCACTAAGTGTGTCTTCTTTAAAATTATAGTTACAGCAGACAATGAACAATCAACTGCACTATGAGTGATATCTTGTAATAATTCTTATTATAATTTCCTAACCTCTACTCTCACTAGGTGTCTATATCACTAGGTGTATCTATTTTAAAATTATAGTTTCAATGGTAGATAAATTGTTATCTTAAAATTATAGCTTTGATGGTGATACCTTGTGATTGATAATGCAGTTTGAAGCAGCTTTGGCTTTGCCTATTGTATGCTCAATTTAGTGTTCCTAAATTGATGTCATAAATTGTCAACCAGGGCTAGTAAACTGTTGAAGTGAAGTGCACTATATGTGCCTAGGTATCTGCTTCCTACTTCGTTGTTGTTTAGTGTTTTTCTAGTGTTTTTGGTTTTGTGTTTTTATGCTAAGAGGAAAGGAACTAAGTTGTTGGCAAAGAAGTTATTGGTCACACTAAAAAAAGAGAAAAATCTACCCTAGAATATGTATGGAACCTAAGAACAGAAAATGCTAGTCCACTAATTACAAAACTTGACAAGAAAAATAACTCTTCACAGATTGCAAAACTTGACAAGGAAAATAACTCATAACAGATTGCAAAACTTGACAAGGAAAATAACTCATAACATGAACTCAGTCCAATTCATCACATTAGAAGTATGTTGGAACAACTTGAGAAAAGGATAATTTTAGTGCAATGAGGTTCTTCTAAGCAACAACAACTTACAATATCACAGAGGAAATCTCATCCATGGTTAGAAATGTGTTGGAACACATTTAGAAGAGATTATCTGAAACATAGTAAGGAACCCTACTCAAAATTAACTTGTGACACTAAAATTAATCCATTCTGCAATCTCAAAATACCACTGTTAAACCTCATTCAAGTGTTAGAACTCTTTTGGAATAGTTTTGGAAAAAGGCAATTTGTGAAATCATGAGAAATTTGCAAAACAGTCAAGACTTCAAAATGACATTACCAATTCTTGTTCCTATAATAATGATGTATTAATAGAAATTAAGAACAATAGCAGTTTGTAAATAATGAAGGCCGTTAAGTCTAATTTAACAGAGCTAGAGTACAACTAACTAACAAAACTTGAAATACAATGGATAGAACTAAACTAGAATGCAATCACTCAAACTTGAAATACAGTGAACAAAACTGAACTAGAGTGCCATTAACCTCCAGAGTATTACAGCTGAACTAAAATGCAACTAATCTCTAAAATACTACAGCTATATCTCATTCAGTGTTAGTGATATTTTGGAACAATTCATAGGAATAAGACTGGCTGTAACATTTGATGTGAGTAAGCATAAAACATAAAGTTCAGAAAAATGCAACTAATCCCTAAAATACTACAGCTATATCTCATGCAGTGTTAGTGATGTTTTGGAACAATTCGTAAGAACAAGACTGGCTGTAGCATTCAATGCAAGTGAGTATAAACATGAAGTTCAGAAAATTGCTTAAACTAGGAATGAAGCAAGGCTAAAGTTACTTATCTAAAAAACATGCACAGAGCTTCTCGGGCAGTAGGGGCCCTCTACCACCGGATTAGCATACAAATCTCCTCAAGATTGCCTCAAATCATGCAATAAAGTTGATATTCTTTCATTAAAGGAAAAATACTTCAAAAACAGAGTATTACGGTCTTTTGAGATCTAACAACAAAACATAAATCTAGCTAACTGTCTCTCAGTCTCCCGAGTTATTTTTATAAGAGGAATACATAACTACCCTTGAGAGGAAATAGGGATAAGCGTCTTTTTCAATTAAAATCAAATTAGGACTCTTGTGGAGGCCTCATACTGTGCTTGAAGACATCTGTACAGTCCTTGTCCTGGTAGAAGTCTACCTCTTAATTTTGATTCCCTCCACGTGCATAACCACTTGGAAATTTTTTCTCAGACTTCGTAGAGAGCAAGGAATGATGTGGATGAGGTTTGGAATTCAACCATATATGTTTTTCCTTTAAGTGACACCTGGAACCTGCGTGAACATAAGGATAGCTGGAGAATAGGCGACTGGCTACAGAATGGCTGCATTCTGTAGCTAAGTCTAGTCAAAAATTACTACAACAACAAAACCATGAAAATGTAGCAAGTCAATCATTGTATACATTCCTAAAGTGAATTTAATCAATCCTATTGATCATTTAAACCTATAATTGATAAGGGACAAAGGAAATGAAGTGAAATTTGGTGAAAGAAAAGGACATCTTTGGGGCTCAACACCTGTTACAACTTAAAAGTGTTTTTTAGCAATGGGAGTCATGTTTGTTAAGGTTCATACTAATATGAAGATCTTGTAATTATATATTCAGGATAAGAGAAGATGGCCTTGCTTTGGGCAGTATGACAACAATTGCCACATCTAACTCATTGGGTAACAATGGAAAGGGGAAGAAGTTGGGTGCAATGTTTGATAATTATGGCAGACAATTGTCTTCTCTTTCAGTTTTTTCACCCATTTCCTTTAATCGCTCAAGCAGAAGAGGGACTCTGAGATTACGCGACAGATAGAAGGTAGTTAATACAAGAGCTATGGAAAAGGAGTTGTACTTCAACAAGGATGGCTCAGTGACAAAAAAATTGCAGGTCAGAGAAAAAATTATGTTTAAAGGAAGGTCACCCGCACGTGAAACTTCACTGCGGTGGATCTTTCCTTGTCCACTTATATTCGATTTTAATGTGTTATTTTAATTTTTCATGGAGGGTTGTTTTGGCATATGGTCCGGCATTCAATTGCACACTTACTGAAAGCATTGTCAATTTGTCTTGCAGGCGGTGTGAACAAACTTGCTGATCTTGTTGGAGTCACCCTTGGGGCGAAGGGAAAAATGTTGTCTTGGAGAGCAAGCATGGTTCTTCGAAAATAGTTAATGATGGTGTGACAGTAGCTAAGGAGGTAATTTGTAGATGTGTGCTCTGGTTTTCTTTTTAACGTTGTATTAGTTCCCCCTCTTAAATGTCTTAGATTTGGTAGGCATAATTTGAAAACTCAAAGGTGAAAGAAAACATATTTGTTACCCAGTGGTCTACTTGGCCTATGGACTATCCACATTAGAGTAATGCATAAATCTTTTCACAACAATAAAAGGAAAGGGTTATGGCTGAGTCAAATTTTATTGGTATTGACAGTGTAATGAAATGTATCTCAATGCTATGGTTTTGGCCTTTTTATTGGTTGAATTAGAGGACCCAGTTGAAAATATTGGGGCAAAGTTGGTAAGGCAAGCTGCAGCAAAGATAAATGATTTAGCTAGGGATGGAACCACAACATCTGTTGTTATTGCACATGTTGGAATATTGAAAAATTCTAGAGCAATGAATGGAGAATAAATCTCCCTTCCTCTAACATAGAGAAAATAAAAATTTCTTTGACAGGAGATAGAGTTTCAATACTTTGAAAACAAACTTCTATTCCCTTCAATAACTAAAAAAAAAACTATTACACTTCTTCCTCACTGAGAGGGATTACAAAATTATGACTGCTACAAAACGCAATGCATAAAACCAACTCACTGTCTGTTCAAAACAAACATACTCTGTCTCTAAAACACTCTGCTGTGTTTTTCACTTTCGCACTGCTGTGCATACACACTTAAAAATTTACACTCAGTCTTTCACTTTTTACACACTGCTGTGTAATAAAAAATTTACGTACTATCTATAAAAAAAACTACCAAGCTTTTTTTTCCTTTTTATTTTTATATGCCGTAACATATAAAACATATTATAATAAACCCTCTTTTAAAAAAAATAAAATTAAAACTAAATTCTATGGCCCACCTTTCATTTCGCATATGATATATATATAACATATGTTTAAAACATATGCATATATTAAACTATCAAAACATTAAAGAACCCTTTCCGTCGGACTTCAAAAGTCTGAATAGATTGAATTTCAAACCAAATTCGCGTTCCAAAATGGGATGCTGACGTCTGCCTAATTTTAACTCGAATTCTCAATCCAATGTGCCCCATAAAAAATTCGGGTCCGGTTTTCAGGTTTTCAGATTCCCTTCAATTTCATGCGATCCAATATTAATGCTCCACGTGTCCTCCTTTTGAATTTACAAAATTGTCGGGTAAATTTCTGTTTGTTTAATTTCTGGTTGGTGAATTGCGTTAATGCTGGTTGTTGTGTTTAAATACAATCCTGTACAGAAATATGGCTGCGACCGTCTACAAAAAAAAAACTTGCAGGAATTTTAAATGCTGAATTAAATTTCTGGATGGCATGCAAGCAACCTCCAAAAATAAATGTTGCTGCTGCATCCGTCCTTCTGCTGCAACAGTTGAAGTTAAAATTCAACAACACAGGGTTTAATAAGTGAGGGTGTAAAGGTAAATTTTTGTCGATAGTACTGGATTAAGATCATCTATTCATTTTTGTAGGGTCTTATGGTGTTTGGTTTTTTAGTTTTGGGTTGGGCTTATCGAGTCTAAGATAGTTTTTGAGTGAAAAAATTGCTATCAGGTATTAAAAAATTTTGGTTCTTTTGTCAAAATTTATGAGCTTGTTAGGAAATACAAAAATGACAATGGTTGTATCTTAAATTTGTGGAAAATAATTTGAAATGAAACCTTTTTGTTTAGGTTGTTGCAGCAGGTGCAAACCCCGTTCAAATTACTAGGGGCATTGACAAGACAATAAAGGCCCTTGTTTCGGAACTCAAAATTTAATCAAAGGAAGTAAACGCTTGCCTTTTGAGTAGGCTGGTTTTCCTTTTTGCTAATGGTTTGGTGTATCTAATTGAATTAGTTGCCTAAGGTATTTTTGGTTGCAAACTCATTTTCATTTTTCATACAGTATTGGCCTTGTGGAATACATTTGATTGTGTGGTCTTATTAGATCTACAACATTTGTAGTTGTTTAGTCTTATGGCCGAGGTGCACTTTTATTATGGAAATAGTTGATGCAATATTGTCATTTAATCCTTACTGCAGGGTATCATGTTGAGAAGTTTCTTGTGAAACATTTGGTATTCAAAATGACACTTTATCCTATACATCATCATGCACTTGACTTCAAAATTCATATTCAAAGTGTGCCAGACAATTCTTGCAAAATTTCAAATATTTATGTTGTTTTAAACCATTATCTTTTTCATGTATTGGATGCTGAAAATGAGAAAAAGACTTTGGTATGAAACCAACTAGTGAATAATTTCCAGCAAAACCACCACTTCCAAGACATGATTTAGAAGTAGAACATATGTACTTATGAAGCATAGAAAGATATCCTTGATGCATTGTCAATGTTTGGCTAGGGTTATTTTTGGAGAAAATAACTCCTTATTCCTAGAATAGTGATCTTAAATACAAGTAAATGCCAGAGAAGAGAGATCATCATGTGACATAAACCTATTAACAAAAGTGAACAGGGAATGATTATTAATTATGGCATACTAATTTGTCAGTGATTTTGACTATTTGTCTTTAACATGTAAAAATGTTAAATTCCAAACTTACATCATCATGGTTTGGCATCATGAGCTTGACTAATTGTCCACCATGCTAATAATTTCATTGTTGTATTCATATCTATAAACAACGTTTCAAATAATAATAATAAAGTTCTATAAGAAAAATCTAGACCTCCATGTTGCTGCTCCTTGTGAGACAAAGTCAAAATTGCATTACACAATCTGACACATAAGAATCTCCTATATCCCGGTAGTATGTATCCAAACTCTTATAATAGTGTCTTCAAGACTTATGTTGACATTGCCAATGAGATATTTAAGCAATGAAAGATGGAGCCTTCTTCATTGTTGTATATGTAACAATCTTTTATTAATATAAAGATTGATGGTTTTATCTTTCTGAAAATGAAATGTAAAAATAATTTATCGTGGTCAATTGAAAAGTTTTTTTTTTAAAGCTTTTCATTATGGAAGGGCGACATAGATATATGCCCTTCTAATTGAAATTCGGACCTGCCCTTCAAATTTGATCACTGTGTGGGACCTTAACAAACAATAAAACTATTCCGCCACACGTTATATAAAACATATAACAAAACCTTTGTCAAAACTTCAAACGAACCCTTTAGTCATGGGTATTTCATCAAGAATTGATCATTTTACCATGTACCTTCTTCTAGAGGAATATTCTTCCACTTGATTAGGTACTTCGTAATGGTTATATGTAAAAGAGATACAGAATGTTTATCTATAACTTTTTGTGGTTCAAGAATCAACTTTCATTCTTCATCTAATTTTGGAAGTTCTATTTAGATTGGCATATTTTTCCCCAAAACCTTTTTTAGGCAAGATACATGAAAAACCTTATGAATGCAAGAAGAAGGAAAATATAACTTCTATACCACTTGTGCAATCCTATGAATAATTATTTAGGGCCATAACATTTTTGAGCTAATTTTTTATTCTTCTTTTTCTTGAATGAAGATTGCTTATAATGCTATAATCTAAAAAATACCCAATTACCCTCCTCAAATTATCTTTCACTTCAATGTTGTTCCCCTTGTTGTTTTATCATGTTTCATGTCATTTGAAGGTTTTCTATAATAATTTTCAAAGTTTCTTTAGTATTTTCCATATGTGACTCTATTTCCTATACTTTGGACTTATCTTGCAAAAAGTATGAGATACTAGGAGTTGGATATCCATAAAGGGCCTTAAATGGGGAAATTTTAGTAGATGTGTGATAGGTAGTATCATATTACCATTCTTCCTTGACGAACCCACTTCATCCATTAAGATTTATTTTCTAAAGAGTAACATTGTATATAACCTTAAAAACATTTGTTAACTATTTTTGTTTGGTCATTTGATTGTGTTTGATATGTAGAACTCATGGCAGCTAGTGTTTCTCCACTCATATTAAATAATTATTTCTAAAATTTTATTGTTACTATTACTTTAGGAAAACCATGAAGACTATGAATTTCTTTCACGGACACTTCTGCCACTTGGCTTGTTGTTTATGTACTTTGAGCTCTACAAAAAAAATCTACAAAATTTGTTTATATAAATGACCACAAAAATGTAATACTTACCTTTATATTTCAGTAACCCTGTAATAAAGTCTATTGCTATATCTTCTAGTCTTTGAATATGTATGTGGAATGGTTGAAGTAACCCTAGAGATTTTACTATCTCTCTTTTATTTATTATGCAAACCTGACCTTCTCTTACAAAATTTTGAATATCTTTCTTCATTCCTTCCAAAAATATATTTTTGATCCTTTGAGATGTTTTAAGGAACCCTGCGTCCTACCATCAGAGAGACATGGGACTCCCTTAATATTTGTTTATTCAAATATGCTTGCGTGAATAAAAATATTCTACATTTGCACCAAAGTATATCTCTCTTTCACTCCCAATGCTCCATAGAGTTCATCCCATCCTTTATAAATTTTAGTTTTTTTTTAGTACTATTGTCATTTTTCCATTATGACAAGCTTCTTCTAGCAACCTAGGAATAGAAAATGTAATTGGATATAAATTTGAGGCCTCTTCTATTTTAGAAAGAGCATCATGTACTAAATTTTCCTTACCCTTTTTGCAGATTATCTCAAAATTAAAACTTTGCATTTTTTCTCCTCATTTTTGTTAATCTTCCAATGAAATCCATAGCTTCAAAAAATACTTTATGCTATCATGGTATATCCTGACTTTAAAGTACCTCCCAGTGATATACTATCCCCATTTTTTATTGCATGTAATATTGCTTCCATTTATTTTTCATACATAGATTTCACCAAATATTTTCTTTGAATTCCTTGCTTTTAAAAGCCAATGATATCCCTTATTGTGTTAATGTTACGTAAATTCCTTCTCCTAGTGCCTCACACTCTACTATGAATGTTTTACCAAAAGTAGGTGCAACCGATGTTGGTGTAGAAGACATGGCATCCATTAAAAGAGAGAATGCCAAAGTAGCCTCATCACTCCATATAAATGATATTTTCTTCAAGAGATTGTGAGTGGACTTGAAATGTATGCATAATTCTTAACAAATGATCAATAATATCATGTAAGTCTAAAAAATCTTCTAAGAACCTTGATTTTCTTAGGAATAGGTCATTTTGTAATAGCTTGCATCTTTTGATCAGGCTCCAACTTCACTCCTTCCTTTAAAACAATATGAACCAAATACTCTAATTCTTATTTCCCAAAAGCACATTTGGATATTTTTACATAAAAATGATTGTTCTCAATAATTTATATAACTTTTCCACATGTTTAGTGTGGTATTCCCATGATTTATTATAAATATGTGTATTATGAAAGAAAACCAACACAAATTTTATAAGATGGGATCAAACAAAATTGGTCTTAAGTCGAGCCCGCCGGACTTCAAACGGCGATAAACCATAATTCAAACCAAATTCGCGTTCCAAAATAGTCTGCTGACGTCGGCCAATTTTGTGACACAAAAACCAAATGAATTCTGCCCTAATCTTTTTCGGGTCCGAAGTTGGGCTGGCGTGCGGAGGGAGAGTTGTGACACGAATTTCTTATCAAATTTGCCCTAATATTTTTCGGGTCCGGATTTCCACTACGCGAGCGGCCCAAACAAAGATCCGCTCCAATCAATTTCTGCCACGTGTCCTCAATTAAAACTTGCCCTGCTCCCGGCTATGGGTGCATTAGATGGCGTTTAAGGCGATGGGACATGGATGTGGCGATTTCATATCAATCACATTAAGATTTAACGTTGTTCAATTAAGTTCCAAGGTTTTCACATCAAATTGCATTAAGTTTTAACACTGTTCAAGATCGGACCTCCACTCCCGTTAGCGATTCTGCATGCTCTAATATGATCCGGCCTTCGGCTCTCATTAATGATCAGATATTAATTATGACAAGCGTCCTTCGATTGCATTGATAAAATGGCATTTCGCTATGGTTTTTCAGATGAGCCGGTTGCTGGGTTACACTACCTGCTCACTGTGACGAGAAGGAGAAGTGGCCAGTTGAACTGCTGCTTAGACCTTGCTGCATATCTGCATTTCTCTTGGTCTGGTCCTTGTATGTCTTCCTCTGTTTCTTGGAATTTTGTTTCTCCGTCTCCTCTTGTGCCCACTGCTGAGACTGCACCCATGCCTCGCCTGCGTCATAGGATGTGTTGCTGCAAGGGGAGCACTAGAGGTCAACCCCTGCGCGCTCCCTCCAGCCCCTCAACTGAGTCGTCTTCCCAGTCCAGTGATTATCATGTAGGTCGCTATCCAGATACTAGAAGTGGGCAGGGTCGGGTTGTAGGATCTGGCCACCGTATGGGCTCCCCTGCTCCACATTTCCCCAGCGCTTCACTTTCTCCCACGACGCGCACTGCACATTTTTCCTTTAATTTCTCTCTAAACCACCCATGCATCACAGCAACAATTACTGTGGTTTTCCGGGAGGAGGCCCAGATGGAAGAACAATGCACCCGTCTGGCGGGAATGAGCTCAGAAAAATCCGGCCAACATTCAGGCCTTCAGGAGGGGAGTGGTGGCATGACTGTGGAGGTAGCACCTAGCGATCCTGGACCTTCCGAAGGATGGTGCCGAATCTTCGAGGAGCCGGAAGAGTAGTTTGGTTAATTTGTTTTTCTTTCTTCGAGGCCCACTTAATTGGGCTGCTTTTAGATTATATTACTGTGCTGGACCTCTGTAATATTTCTTAATTCTGTAAATGTTCAAGACTGGTTTCCCCATATGAGGGCAGTCTTCTTAATTTTTTGATTTTTTGATGACAAATTTGCCATGAGTCTGGGAAATGTTTTTGACTTTGGTGTAATTTTATTCCCACTGTTAATAGATTAAATTTACTTAGAAAAAAAAATGTTGCCCTGTTTCTATTTTAATCCTGTTTTTTGAAATACAGAGCCATGTTTATATGATTGTTTATAGTCGAAGCGCTGCAGGGTGGTTTATTATATTAATATTTCACGGTCGAATTATGTTCATAACAATTGGAAAAAAAAATGTTGCCCTGTTTCTATTTTAAACCTGTTTTTTGAAATACAGAGCCATGTTTATATGGTCTACGTATTATACTCTTTCTCTGTATATTTACAGGAACCTTTTTGCTATGAACATGGTGGATGCTGTAGAGGGCTACTAATGGAAACAAGCGAGCCTGAACCTTACATCTCGGATGCAACAGATGGTTACCAATACTCCTCACATGATTAGCGTTTTTCTCTGTTCAAGGATTTTGGGTACTTTAATTTGTATTTGGAACAATGGACGTCGGTACTCTATCTGTTGCTTTACTATTCTAAATACTGCTATTTCACTTTCTTATAGATGCCTCGGGCATATTTGGATGCTTTCTCAGATTGTCGATAATCTCCATGTGGACCGTTACTGGTTTTTATATCATGTCCCTGTATGTGACATGGGGTATTTTTCTATCATTGTCTGGGGTGGGACTTCCACTTTTCTGGATGGATATTTGGGTTCCAATCTTCGGATGTGAAAATGTAATGACTTCATGGACTGTTTTACTTCATATAATATATTCAAAACAACATTTTTTCTCTTGTGAAAAAAAAATGATTAATGTTTATCACTCTGCCTTGAAAACTAGCGATGCTGGTCTATGTTGCTGGTTTATTGATATGGTCTGATGGTCTTTTTATATTTTGGACATATCACACTCCTCACATGATTAGCGTTTTTCTCTGTTCAAGGATTTTGGGTACTTTAATTTGTATTTGGAACAATGGACATCGGTACTCTATATGTTGCTTTACTATTCTACATATTGCTATTTCACTTTCTTATAGATGCCTCGGGCATATTTAGATGCTTTCTCAGATTGTCGATAATCTCCATGTGGACCGTTACTGGGTTTTATATCAAGTCCTTGTATGTGACATGGGGTATTTTTCTATCACTGTCTGGGGTGGGACTTCCACTTTTCTGGATGGATATTTGGGTTCCAATCTTCAGATGTGAAAATGTAATAACTTCATGGACTGTTTTACTTCATATAATATATTCAAAACAACGTTTTTCTCTTGTGAAAAAAAAAATGATTAATGTTTATCACTCTGCCTTCAAAACTAGCGATGCTGGTCTATGTTGCTGGTTTATTGATATGGTCTGATGGTCTTTTTATATTTTGGACATATCACAATCCTCACATGATTAGCGTTTTTCTCTGTTGCAGGGTTTTGGGTACTTTAATTTGTATTTGGAACAATGGACGTCGGTACTCTATCTGTTGCTTTACTATTCTACATACTGCTATTTCACTTTCTTATAGATGCCTCGGGCATATTTGGATGCTTTCTCAGATTGTCGATAATCTCCATGTGGACCGTTACTGGGTTTTATATCAAGTCCATGTATGTGACATGGGGTATTTTTCTATCACTGTCTGGGGTGGGACTTCCACTTTTCTGGATGGATATTTGGGTTCCAATCTTTAGATGTGAAAATGTAATGACTTCATGGACTGTTTTACTTCATATAATATATTCAAAACAACGTTTTTTCTCTTGTGAAAAAAAAAATGATTGTTTATAGTCGAAGCACTGCGGGGTGGTTTATTATATTAATATTTCACGGTCATTGGGACGCCCACAATTCATAACAAATATTGGAGATTTACTATCTTGTTTTAAAGTTTCATTTTTTTTTTAAATTGAACCTGCCGTCGGTATACCAACGCATTGTAAGAGTCGGAATTACGACAGCTTAAAAACGTCGGACCACATTTCGTCAGAATTGCGACAGTTTACAAACGTCAGAAGAGCAACGTTCAAAATGTCAGACCACATTTCGTCGGAATTGAGACCGTTTACAAATGTCAGAAGAGCGACGTCCAAAACGTCGGACCACATTTCGTCGGAATTGCGAAAGTTTACAAATGTCGGAAGAGCGACATTCAAAACGTCAGACCACATTTCGTCGGAATTGCGACAGTTTACAAACGTCGGAAGAGCGACGTTAAAAACGTCGGACCACATTTTGTCAGAAGTGCGACAGTTTACAAACGTCGGAAGCGCAACAGTTTTGGAAATGTCGGAATAGCAATGCTTATTTGGAAGAGACGGAAAAAGTGTCGGTAGTGCGACACTTTGTAAATGCGTCAAAATTGCGACGGCACGGCAAACCACGTTTTTCCCGTCCCTGAACTGTAGCTCTTGCGACGAATATGTGTCGGAATAGCGACGATTTGGCCATCGGAAATTGCGCCAAATTTTCTAGTGCTCTCTACTCCATCTAGGATTCAACTCATATGCACCTTTTAAGAACACAATTGTCCTTTTTATCCAACCTCTGTTGGAATTCTTCAAGGTTCTGTTCCACACTTTATTCAGAAACTCCTACCAGTTTCCTTTATCACTGCTCTTAAAGCTGTGATCTTCTTTTGCTGAGATTTTCTTCAACTGCCTGCAACCTGAATTCTGCAAACATAATCTTCAAACCAGAGTTAAAATAACACTTATCAACTCACCTTCAAGATCTTTATGTGATCTTGTTTCACCTCTCATCTGCACTGAATCTCTATGTGCTGCAATCTATCAGTTTCAAAATATGATCCCTTTTATTTTCTCCATCACACATGAATTCATTCTAATTTCAATTTAATTAAAACAAACTTGAACCTTCAAAAGAGTTTTTTCCTGCTCTGATACCAAAATGATGCTTCCACAGCAGCAAAAACCCACATCTACACATAAAAAATGTGTTTCCAAATTAAACATCTCAAATAGACCTCAGATAGAGGTAACCTCATTATCAGAAATTATTCCCATTTCATAGCCTATGGTTATCAACCATAATAAAATACCCACCTTGACATTTTATCTTTCCAACACTTTCTTTTATTTAAATAAACTCCTTTATCCAAGGTTTTCTCCTTTAATTTATTCACAAGCGGAAGCCCTTGTTTAAAACCTTTACTCCAATATAATTCCTATCCTCGCATCAGTATTTATATATTGGACCCATGTTTATTTCAAACACACATGTTTCTGCATGCTATCCTTAAAATCACATTTCAACCACTTGCTACTATAGTCATTTATTGGACTATTTCTTTATCTTTTTTACTTAGAAAATAACTCACCTTATGGAAATTTGTATCCATGTATCCAACTTTGGTTTAAAACCCAAAGTTACCAACATATGTATGTTGGGACCCACGACTATCAACAACTCACTGTTCCGCTAATTCAAGGCATTGCACATATGTCGAGGCTCATCATATATGGCCCACACTTTATTTCAACATACCTTTACACTGACGATTAGACACGTCAGGTTATTCCATTCGCGTTCAATGCTCATACATCCAACGACTGATGCTTCATCGTGCTCCAACTCAAAAATCCAATGGTTATCGTGTAACAAAGATGCACACCTTTTAATGTTTCAAATCTATGTGAAAAAAGTGGTTTTGTGACGCCACGCGTCACTTTCTGGGGTGTATCGTGTTCATTTCAGTAATTACTGCTTACCATCTTTGTGTTACGCGAAAACCACCGGTTGGTTTTAAAAACCATCCTCATTGTTCCACTTCGCCGTTGACTCAAAGTTTAGCATTAAATATTTTAATGTAGCTCCTCCGCACACTTAGCGAAATGCTCAATCCATCGATTCATAGCTCCACTTCATCGTTTGCAATTGTAGCAAAACCCCAATTTACTCTGACAACCCTCTTTCCTTGAATCTGCCAAATTCTTTATTGCCCTCTTTAAGTTTTAAACTTAAATCATCTCGTCAATATATACATCTGGAACATATGATTCCAATTCCAAACTTCTAATCCAAATTCACTATTCGATCGGATGTACTTATGATGCATTTAATCCAATGTATCTAAATGCTGAATTGAAAATTCAGCTTCTCGTCTGTGTCATTGATCCTTTCAGTGATCGATACACCTCAACTCATATGTCTTCTCAGATATGTATACAAACCTTTTATGCACTTCGGCTCAATTCATAATTATAACCCTAACTCAGTATTTCCATCAAACTTTTCAATGGTATGCAGAACCACCATTTCAAACCCTTATTGCAGAGTTTTATCATATACCTGTTCATAATGTAGAAATTTGAATAACTGATATGTTATCCACCGAGATTCTCCTGATCACACACTATTTTATCTTCATGCACAATACAGAATCTCTTCTACCATTGATCATTGCATGCGGAAATAAAATCAATTGCATGCATACATTAAAACCATAAACAATCACACATATGAACACAGTATTTCATGGGAAAGCTTAAAGATGAAAACCCCCAACTATCTATATATTATATGTCATGGAGATCATGTAACAATCATAGTATAAAGCTCCTCACAAGCTCTCAGCACAACCCCGAATTGCTACACACTAATCAAGCTAGATCTAGCAAAACACATGCTCCAATCTCTGCCACCTAATAGCCAACCTCTATTGCGTAATCAATGTTGTAGGATGGCTCATTAAATAACTTGAACCACCTGGATTGTACTGTGCAATCCTCATGGGCTCCTCCAATCACTGGTTGTTGCAAATATGCAACAGTATAGTCACAACTGATAGTTAACCTGCTCTTTCACCTATCTCTGCACTGGTCTCAACTGAAATTGTCCATGCACTGAAGTTAACTGATGTATTCTTTAGTTGATTAATGAGTTTATAATTAGTGAATTAATTAATAATTAATTCACACCACTCTTCACTAGTGTATTGATCAATTAGACTAGATACAACTAGCTCAACTATGTTTAGATTAGTTAAACTGAACACAACTCCATTAACTACTTCTCCAACTCCACCAAACTCTGTCACATGAGTTCTAACTGAAGTACTCCATGCAATAACTCCAGTAAACCCTTAGGAATAACGTAATTCCTTCTGTCAGCTGTTGTGCCACATCTGTGCACTTAACTGAAGTGCTCCAAGAGAATAAGATAATGTTTAGAGTCCAAATATTATTAAGAGCTTATAATATTCGACATATATATTTTTAGACTGGAAATCTAAAAATAGATTCCGCCCAATATGTCTAAAAATAGAATTTCATCTATTTTTCACATTTGACCAACCATATACAAATAGCCTCCTGCTACATATAGAATATGATCGACATGTCTAAAAATAGACTTTGCACCAAAAATCACCTGTGTGGGCCCCACCTAGTTTAGGTGATCACTTTCCAACTAGGATCAGGAATGATGTTTCAGGATGCCTCCTTCACTGTTTCTTGTTGCAATCTTCAACACATAAACTCTGAGCATTTCTCACACATAATCTATAATTCAATCAATCATACAATCAATGTAGACCACCCATATTCAATACTCTGTTCATATTTACATAAATCCAGAACACCTCATGTTCCGTTTTCTCTTCTTTAGGCCTGATATTCTATTCAGTGGCCATACCTCTAAATTTACTTGTAGGCTTACAACAAACCCCTATTTGCCTAAAACCTACTCAATCCTTTTTCCTACTCTATACTATCCTCTTTTTCCTTGAGGCTTTACAATTTATACAAAATATTATGAACCAATTTAGGTTCAGATCGTCCATTATCTCAACAAAAACCTCCAAATCCTCTAAGTCCTAAAATCTATCCTTTATCCCTAAAAATCCTTTCAAACTCATAAAATCATGGAACCAATTCTACTTTAGGAATTACAATTAAATTTCAAATCTCTCAATCCCTATGGAATCTAAACTATCCTAACTCTCTCATGTTTTCCAATCATTCGGGAACATTTACAAAATTCCTATCAATATTTAATTAATTCTTACTCAAAAACATTAATAATTACATAAGAAACCAATATTCTTTTGAAAACACAAGACCCCTATATGTTATTAAAATACAAAGGATTTTTTGAACCTAATGCCCCTGCATCATTTGTTCCAATTCCAACTAAAGTTTTTCCAAAAAACACCTAAAATCCAATTTATTTACAATCCATTCTTAACTTAGTGTTTTCCCAAATTTGACTGACTTCTCCTTGTCTTTGAAGAGTTTTTTTTTCCCAACTTAGGTCCATCCCAAATTTTCTAGTAAATATGTCTTTTCTTTATTCTTTAAACGATATCTATTGGAAATTGTGTTCTTTTTATCCACTAAAAACTCCTCTTCCACATCTTATTTTTTGATGAAACATTCTCAGAGACAATGATCTTAGGGGCACAAATCTTGCCCTATTCCATGAATGGAAGATCAACCCAAATCATTTTTTCAATTATTATCTATTGAAGCATTTGATAACCCTATATTTCCTAAAATATCAAAAAAATCCACACCACTACCCAAATTTGTTTGACTTGCTGCTAAATTTTCTTGGTTGTTAGAAGGATTTAACATGTTTTTTGAATTTTTTTATCCTTTTGCAGATTTTCCTCATTACAACTAGCAGAGGGAAGATCTTCTTAAATCATATAATAGTATGATTTGGAGCCATCCCACCATCTTGGTTTACGCTAATATTCCTAAATTTATCTTGGTTTAGGCTAATTTTCTTAAATTTATTCTTTCTAGCTTTAAATAGCTTTTAAAAGAATATCTAAAAGAATGTCTTGTTTCATAACATACTATATATTTGAAAATAACATTTTCATAGTCTAATTTAAAAAAATTATTTTCATAATCTAATTAAAAAATATATTTTCACAATCTAATTTTAAAAGATATTTTCATAATCTAATTTTAAAATATATTTTCAAAAAATATTTTCATAGTGTAATTTAAAAAAAATATTTTTATAATCTAATTTTTGCATGATAGCAAAAACCAATTAACTTAATTTTAAAAATATTTTCAGTCTAATTTTAAAAAATATTTTCATAGTCTAATTTTTACACTCATGATAATAAAAACCAATTAACTTAATTTTAATTGAATATCCTTTGTTAAGATACATCTCAGTGAAAACCATTAACTTAATTTCAAGTCGAAATCCTTTGTTAAAATACATCTCCACATATATGCATGCATATGTGTGTTAAAATATATGTCCAAATATATTCTTAACTGGGAATCCTTTGTTAAATACATCTCCACATATATGCATGCATATGTGTGTTAAAATACATGTTCACATATATTCTTGTGTATGTGTGTTTCAAGGAGTATTGGGTATCATCACATCTACTATAAGTAGACGATAAAATCTACTTAAGGCTTTGCTAATTACTGTGAATGATGCACTATAAAATCTACTGAAGGCTTTGCTAATTAATGTGAATGATGCACTATAAAATCTACTTGAGGCTTTGCCACTATAAAATCTACTTAAGGCTTGGCTAATTGATGTGTGAATGATGCACGATTCCACGTATGCAAAGGAAAGTTGGAGAACCTTACCCAAATTAGAGCGGAGAGATAGATGAGGAAAGAGGATCGAAGTGGGATATCACGGTTGCAAAGAAAGAGGAGAATGCAATTAAGAGGGTGACGAGTCTGCAGAAGAGGGAGGTTATAGGAAGATGGCTGTTTCCGGAAAACTGCGAATTCGACACGGCTTCATGGATTAAAAAACACTGGAAGTCTATATTAGGATACACACCAATTGTTAGTATTCTCATAAATGGCTGGTTCAGTGTTCATTTCATGGATGTCAAGGATCTCCAAAAGATCACTTGTCGTACCTGGGTTCGTGGTCGTAGTTTTATGCAGCTTATTCCGTGGTATGTAGGCTTCAATCCTGTGCTGGAGGCCCCGCGCAATCGTATCATATGGACGAAACTTCCGGGTCTTCCCCTAGAATTCTGGACTATGAAGGCGCTTCAGGCGATAGGCAACTCCATTGGCATCACAAAATACATCGATCCAAGTATCATTGGGGCCTGTGATAAATGTATTGCTTGGATTCTTGTTGAACTCGAGTACACTGGTGGATTGCCTGGCGACATCAACCTAGTCTGGGGTAACAGAAAGCATCGACAGCGCATCGATTTCTGGGGTATTCCCTTCCGGTGTCTTATTTTCCATCGTACTGGCCACCTCAGAGAGAATTTCCCTTATCGTTTCCGCATGCATCGAGCGGATGCTGATTCTCAAGCCAGACGTGTTGACAAGAATAAGTCTCAAGGTTCAAAGCACGTTTTGGATGGCTGTTCAGGTAATCCTTGTCCCCATGTCTCTGATGATGATGCTTTTTACACTGCTCAGGATCATTCGTACGGTGTGCTAAATAATTGCCATGTATTAGCCCCCGAGTCTAATCATTCTCCTGTATCTGATGCTCTATCGCCGGTTGGCACACCTCATTTGGTAGATAATATCCCACCCATCCCTGTTCCATCTTCTACCGTGGACTACAGGGATGATGCTGGTCCTGTTGCTCCTACTTACTCTTATGTAGATGATTTTGTTAGAGGCATTAGCACAGCTTCTCATATCCGGTCTATGGGTGACCCTCCACTGTACCTTTCTTCGAATTTCCATATTGGTGAGTCGTCCAATCCTCTGCCTAGTTCTTCCTGTAGTCCCCACACCACTGTGGATATGCCTCCTGTTTCGACAAATCCTATTAATATTCAGGATTCACCCAGGAATACTGTAGATTCTGACCTTGAAGCCATTTTGGCAGACCCTAACATTGACATAGCTGCCCTCACTGTCTTCGACAGGCCGCCCTCTTCTGATAACAAAAACTCATCCGATAGAGCCTTGCCAAAAGGGACTAGTAGACTTTCTAAAGGAAAATTCAAAGCCATTTCCCTTTTTTCTAATCATGATGATAGCCTCACTGATATTCCAATCTCGATTAGTGATGGTTCTTGGGAAGATTCTCGGGCGCTTAGAGCACGCAACCCGGAACCTGAATCGAGATGAATCACATCATTTCTATGAATATTCGGGGGTTGGGCGATGCCCCCAAAGCTCATTGCCTTTGTGAGATTCTGAATACGGGTGATACTATTATTTTTCTTGCTCAAGAGAATTTATGTGCAAGGGACAGGGCCATTAAATTATTTCTCAGCTTCAAAACAGGTTGGAAAGTTGTTGCGGTTGATGCTGTTGGTCATTCGGGTGGTCTTATTGTTGTTTGGAATCCAGTGATGGCCACTTTCAAGGCCTATAGGTTCTTTGGTGGAATTCTGCTGGCTGGTCATCTTAGAGGTTATGAGGAGATTGTCTATATTATAAATTTATATGCCCCCTTATCGCAACAGACTGTCCTTTTGGCAGCGTATGGCTGCTTCTAGTCTTCTTGCTCTTCACAACATTATATTGATGGGTGATTTTAATTCTACCATGCGAACAGATGAAGTATGGGGTTCAAATGCTAGGCTTGATCCTCTTTCACCTTTTTTATGTGACTTACTATATGGTTTCAATTTGACTGACATTCGTCCTCTTCCTCTGCTGCCAACGTGGACAAATAAGCGTGCCAATGACCAGTTTATAGCCAAAAGACTGGACAGAGCTATGGTTCATGTTGATATTGTTGATCAATGGAGTCAGATTCGTTCAGATGTTATTATTTCAAATGTATCCGATCATATTCCCATAAGGCTCTCATGGAAATCTGATTCTGTGGTTTGTGGCCGACCTTTCAAATTCAATAGAGTCTGGCTTGAAGATACAAATTATTCAAAGTTGGTTCATATGATCTGGTTACAAAACATTGATGATGACAGACTCATGGGATGGGATCATTTCCACTACAAGATTCAGTGTGTCAAGAAAGCTACAAAGGCATGGGAGATCCAGAAAAAATCGGACCTTAAAAAGGAGCTCTTAGAAATATCTGCTAAAATGGCTGATTTATTCTCTTCTTTTGTAGCACTTACTCCAGATGATGCTGCTTTGCGGCTCCTGCAAGATCTTGGTTCCAGGAAACGGGAGATCCTACGTATTGAAGAGGTTTCTTGGCGTTTGAAGAGTAGAATGCTATGGCTTAAGGATGGCGACCTCAACACTCAATATTTCCACAAGTCGGCCAATGCTAGGCGCAATCAAAATGCCATCTGGCGAATAAGAAAAGAGGATGGTGATTTTGTTTTCTCTACATCAGACATACAAGATGAGGCTTTCTCATATTTTTCTAAGTTTTTCTCATCTGATCCGGCTATTGACGATTTGAATCAAGCATGGGTTCTTGATCAATTCCCCAGGTTTTTTGAAGAGGATGACATCGCTGTTCTTGATAAAGTTATCTCTAGGAATGAAGCCTTTAAGGTCCTGAAGTCTTTTAAACATGATAAGTGCCCGGGCCCTGATGGCTGGCCCTCCAAATTCTTCGTTCACTTTTTTGATCTCATGGGTGATGAGATCGTTGATATGCTGGAGCTGTTTCGGAGCAAGGGCTTCATGCCTGCAAATCTTAATTCATCTTTTATTGCCCTCATCCCGAAAGTCTCGGACCCACAGACTTTCGCGGATTTCCGACCCATTGCCTTGTGCAACTTACTGTATAAGCTTTCTTCAAAAATAATTGCTAATCGTATCAAGGCGGTTTTGTCTGCCAATATTTCAAGAGAACAATATGGTTTTTTAAGTGGCAGATCTATTCATGACGCGATTGCAATCACCCAGGAGGTTGCTCACTCCATACACTCTGCCAAACAAGAAGCTTTAATTATGAAGGTGGACTTTTTCAAAGCTTATGACTCGGTGGACTGGTCTTTTATTCGGTTGTTGCTGCTCAAGGTCAGCTTACCAATTCGGATTATTCGATGGATTATGTCTTGCGTATCGAATGTCCGATACTCGGTTATTGTAAACGGATATCCATCGCATTAATTCAAAGCTAGTAGGGGTTTGAGGCAGGGGTGCACCCTCTCTCTTCTTATTTTTCTTCTGGTGATGGATGGCTTTAGTAGACTTATGCACTTTGCTGAACAGAGAGGATATATTGAGGGTTTTTCTTTCTCAAATTCTGTCTCCACCTCACATTCTTTATTTGTGGATGACTTACTGCTTTTTGGTTATTTGCGGTGGAACCATTGGCTCTATATCCACATTATGTTCTCGTGTTTAAAAAGTGCTACTGGTCTGAGCATAAATTGCAGTAAGTCCTTTCTACTATATGAATTTGGAGACGTACAGGAGATTATTTTCATTGCTGATTTCATGGGAATCTCCATGCGTCATATCTCAAATGGATTCAAATACCTGGGTTTCTTTATTAAGCCATGTGGTTACAAAAACAGAGATTGGATATGGATTCTTGACAGGTTGCGGGATCGGATTCAACGATGGAATCATCGATGGTTATCGATGGGGGGTAGGTATATTCTAATCCAATCGGTGCTATCTCAGATGATTGTCTTCTGGGCTCATCTTCTTTTCATCCCTGCAGGTATTATTTCCAGGATAAATGGTATTATTTCTAATTTTCTATGGGGTGGAGCCAATCTTGAGAAGAAATATCACCTTTTCAGTATGAATGATATTTGCAAACCCAAGGGTTTGGATGGCTGGGGTATACTTGACTCACGGGTTTTTAATTGCGCTCTGTTATCTAAATCTTTCTGGAGAGCCATTACATGCCCGGGCTTGTGGAATGATATCATTAAAGTCAAGTATATATAGGAGAACGCTTTACTCATGATCAGCTGAAATTCTCTTTCTTTTCCTTGTTTCATATCATGTATATGGCGCAGTTTTAGGAAGATAATTCCCCTTATTGCTCCTCGTCTTAGGTGGAATTTCCGGGATGGTAGTCACATCCCCATCGGCGCGGTCACTCTCCTTCAGTTGGCGCCCGATTGTGGTCCATCTCAGAATCTTATTCATGCTCTTGCTTTCCATGGAATTTTATTCTACTCTCAGATTATTCTCTGTTGGTCTCATTCAGCTCCTATCTTCAAAACGACGGATCAACTTGGTTTGGATGGTGTTGTGGTCGACGATTGGAATAGCTTTCGGGACTCTCTTCGCCAGGCGGGGTTATGTTATGCAACAGGGGGTGATAAATTAGTTTGGGGTGGTCCGATGAGAAATTGCTCCCTTATTGTGAAAGATGTCTATCAGATTTTTATTGCTTCTGTTCACGTTTTGCAGGATCCAAGCACCTTCCGAGTCTTCTGGAAGAGGAAAATTTCAATTAAAATTACAATTTTCGAATGGCTTTCTTGGAAAGGTCGTGTGCTCATGTGGGACAATTTAAGAAGGAGGGGTCATCATGGTCCTGGTTGGTGTGTTTACTGTTTAGCAGCAGAAGAATCAATTTCTCACATTTTCTTTACATGTCCCTCTGTTATTCACATTTGGAAATTATTCAGTTTTTTCTTTCTGGACCCGTCATGGCGGCCTGTGGACTTCATGTCCACAGCTATAGTATGGGACAAGTTGCACAGCCCTTTCTGATCGCTGCCATTCTACTTCATTTGGGAGATCTGGCTGGCAAGAAACAAGCGGATTTTTGACCAGGTCCCCATTCAGACTCATAAAATCTATTTTGCCATTAAATCATGGATGGACGCTACCCTTTCGAATATGCCTGATGTCATTGATGGTTCTCGTCGTATAAGACCACATGACATTTCCATTCCTGCTGTTTTCTTTGACGGAGCTGCTGCTAATGACACAACTGGTTGTGGGGCATGGATTAAGATTTCTGAACATGATCGTTTTCATATCCATTGGAATGGTGGTCCAGGTACTAATAATAAAGCTGAAATCATGGCGTTGTGGGGTGGATTACTCATTGCTATTGACCTCCAGATTCAGGTTGTTGGCATCTATGGGGATTCTAAATTGGTGATTGGATGGATCTCCAATGAGACTCATATGGATTCTCCGCATCTTCAAGGGTGGATCGATAGGACCAGGGCGCTTTGGAAGCGGATGGATTGCCCTCCTATCCATCATATTTATCATGAGAACAATACTAGAGCTGACCGACTTTCCAAGAAGGGTCTGCTGGAGGAGTTTGGTATTTTGAGGGTTGCTCATTTCCAAAATGGTCTACAAACGGGCGTGAAGAACATCCCCCTTCCTTAATATCTCTTTATCTGTTTCCTGTTATCATTTTTTCTGCGGATGTTTACTTGTTATTTTGGATCAAACAGGTCCTATAAGTATTATATCAGCTTTCAGTCCTGCCTTTATGTCAAGGTACTTTACATAATTTTGATCACAGGTGAAGGTTCACGCCTTGGTTTTTTCAATATGGATCTGGATCAATCTACATCAGGCGAGCGTGTTTCACCACTTTGGCCAGCGTTTCACTGTTTCCAACTCCTCAGCCAGTTTTGCATAAATCTATGTCAATATCATAGCTGGTACCCTTAGATCTCTGTATATATCCTTTCTCAAGCGAGCGGGCAACGGCAAGCGAGCGGGCACATTATGGCAAGTGAGCGTGACATTTACAAGCGAGCGTGCTCTATAATCTATATGGCGGCCCATCAGATTTGTTACAGCTGAACTATTATTATGATTGATCATTTTTATGATCGGGCTTGCATCATATTATTTTTCATATCTAAATCGTTGACTCAGGAGCGTCCTCCTTTTCCTCTTATAATCAATTTCTGATGCATCTTGAGTTAGTTTCCCTTTTGAAATCGTATCAGGCTTCTGGAGTTGTTTTTGAACTTTTCCATATTATCTCATGATTCTCATACATGATTGTATTTGTATCCGGGTCGGATCTTTGACCTGTTCATGTGGATGCCCACTCATTTGATCTGCTCAAGTTATGAGCAGACTTTTATGGGGCAATGATGGTGGATTTCTCGCTGTGTTTCTCCACAGCTGAGATTATTTGAATATGTACTGTATATATTATCAATATATTCAGCGTTTTTTTCCTTTTGAAAAAAAAAAAAAATGCTTATATTAAAACTTATATAACGTAATAATGCTTTTTTATCTTTATTTATATTTATATTTATTTATTTAATTCTTTTTATTTATAGACTAGTTAAGTGTCACTATCAATGGATAGATAATTCTCTGTTTCAGATATTTTATATTTTTTCATGATTCTTTGTTTCAAATATTTTTCATTAATAATAGCAGTGTAATATTATTATGTTTTATTTATTAAAAATAAAATCAATAAAAAAATTAAAATAATATGTGATGTAATAAATAAAACATATAAGTAATATGAATATTTTCTAATGTAATAAAGTTATGAATATAATAAAATGTGCTAAGTCCTTGTGACATATTAATGATAGTAGTGTAGTATTATTATGTTTTATTATTAAAAATAAAATTAATAAGAAAATAATAATATGAACAGTAAGAAATAAAACATGTAAGTATTATAAATATATCTTCATGTAATAAAGTTATGAATATAATAAAATGTGCAAATCCTCATTCAATATGAGAAAGCCATGGATTTTTGTTTCAAATAATTTTGATTAATGATAATAGTGTAGTATTATTATGTTTTATTTATTAAAAATAAAACCAATAAGAAAATAATATGTGACATAATAAATAAAACATATGTGTAATATGAATATATTCCCATGTAATAAAGTTATGAATATAACAAAATGTGCAAGTCCTCATTCAATATAAAACACAATAAAACTTCTACATAAAGTAATAATGATTATATTTAATAATGCTTTTTTTTTGTGACATATAGATATGTAATAATGTTTATAATGATTATATTTAAATGTTTATATTTTTTCAAGTGGGGGAATTCGAAATCTCTACAGTATCCATTTTTACATTTGCATTTTGAGTCAAAACTCACACCACAAAAAAATTCATTATTAAGTCTATGTTTCAGGTCAAAACTCACACCACACAAACTTCAAACTACGTTTCTAGTCAAAACTCACACCACAAAAACCACCTTCATTTTTACGTCTACGTTTCTGGTCAAAACTCACACCACATAAACCTTCAATCTATTAATGCTTATATTTTTTCACACCAACCTTCAACAACCTTCAAACTATTAATGCTTATATTTTTTCAAGCCACAAAAACCTTCAAACTATTAATGCTTATATTTTGGAATGCTTATATATTCAAACTAAGAGGATCCTTTGGTGGTGCCCACCTTCCATGACTGTCTACCTTTCCTTGACTCGATTGTCTACCTTTCCTCATTGAACAAGGGTACTAGACACTGTTGGAGTTAATGCTTACATCCTATTTGAGAAGTTGGTTTGATGGTTGAGAAATTCTCTCAACCTCTCTCTCTCATTTAGGAATAAGTTGGATCTTAGAAACTCTATTTAATAGAGTGATCTAAATGTAATTCGTGTGTGTGTTTTTGATCGCATACACCTTCAGTGTGCAATATATGAGTGTTCTAAACCATTCTTTATCATGGTATCGGAGCTAGATCGACCCGCTGCCTGTTGTAGAAGAGTCGCTACCTGTTGATGTAGTAGTTGTTTATTGCATGAGCCGTTGTTACAGTTATAACATTCATGTTGACAACGATCTCATTTATTCCTAGTTTCGGTGATGGCCAATAGCTTGCTTGGTAAATAATCATTTATTTAAAGATGTCAATGGATTTAAGTGCGTATACCAGAGTGTAGAAGTTTGGCATATTCAAAACAGAGAAATGTATTTAAAGAACCATAGTTCTTGTCTGGTTGTGGACGGAAATTAACCTGCGGCGTAATAGTGGCGTTGCTGCTAGCATGTGAGATAGACACCGGTGGTTGTCGACCAGGCATAGCGACCATTGGTATTGATCAGTCACCACTTTTGATTAGAAGAGTGCATGCAGAGCAAATTTATCTTCTTTCTCATCTACTGCTATATCTTCACGGTTGGATTTATTTATATACTTGTGCATACCGAATAACTTGTTAACCGGGGTTGGACTACCGAGGAAGGCGACCTTTACATACATTCTACAAGGCTCACGAAGTTTTTTTTTTTTAAGTGCAGAAGGGTATATCGGTGTTGAAGTTTAAAAGGTATTTTATTTTCTTCTTTCATCATGGAGTTTATGGTGTTAGACAAATTCAGTGGTTTTGAATTTTCCCTCATGGAAAGTAAAAATACAAATGCAATTAATGAATAAAAACTTGTGGGGCATAGTGAATGGTTCAGAAGTAGCACCTACAGATGCCAAGGAGTTACTTGAATGGAAAAATAGAGATGACAAAGCTAAGTCTATTATTGGACTTGCCCTTTCTGATTCACAATTACATCTTGTAGATCTCACTAAAACATCAAAGGAAATATGGGAACATTTGGCTCAGTTGTTTGGTGTAAAAACTACAAATGCGAAATTTTCCATAAAGCCTCAATTATTTAGTCTGAAAATGAATGAGGAGACATCTATGTCCAGTCATGTAAATAATTTAATGTCTCTTTTAAGACAATTAGGTGAAGCAGGTACTAAGGTGGAAGATGAAGATGCTAAAGCAATATTACTAAATAGTTTTCCTTCAAGTTATAGTAATGTTTTTTTCACTTTGAGTCAAATGTCTACACAAACATTGCATGAGACAATTGTAGCACTTCTGGTGGAGGAAAAGTGACTAAAACCAGAGGATGCAGAAGAGAACTCTTGTGTAGAAAATGGATTGTGGACAAATTCAAGGATGAGAAAGAAAAATGCAAACAAAGGTGAAATTGAATGCTACTATTGCAGGAAAATTGGGCATATAGCGTGGAATTGCAGAAGTCGTGCCAGTGATGTGTTAAAAGGGAAAAAATCAACAAATATAACCATAGATGAATACCAATTGAATTATGATGATGAATTCAATGAAGAATATGAACCTCTTGAACTCTTTTAAGAACAACTACAGTTCAGGCTCAACATGGATGGTTGTCGAGATACTATGGTAGTTGTGGATCTAGGGAAGAATCCCTCATTAGTCGTAGACATGGAGTGGTCTCCTAATGAGGTTATGCGACAGATTGGGATGATGTCCAGTAATTGATTTCGAGAGGTCCTTGATTCGGGAGTTCAGTAGCTGAGCTCGGGAATCCAACTTGCTGACTACACCTTTACGAGGGTTATGAGGCAACTTGATGGAGCCTATATTGATAAGCTAAAACCCAGTTAAATAATGATTGATTATTTTGATACTTATGGGTGATTTTCAATAAATTCATGTAATTTAGTCATTAAGGGGGGATGTTGGATTTAATGCTTACATCCTATTTGAGAAGTTTGTTTGATGGTTGAGAAATTCTCTCAACCTCTCTCACTAATTTAGGAATAAGTTGGATCTTAGAAACTCTATTTAATAGAGTGATCTAAATGTAATTCGTGTGTGTGTTTTTGATTGCATACACCTTCAGTGTGCAATATATGAGTGTTCTAAACCATTCTTTATCAGACACTGTCTACCTTTCCTCATTGAACAAGGGTACTAGACACTGTCTACCTTTCCTCATTGAACAAGGGTACTAGACACCGTGGTGTCCAGTAAAAAACTTTGTTTCAAGTTTTTCGACGTTTTAGCCTTTTTTGCTATCCCCTTTTTTCCTTCGTCATTTCATATCTTTCTTTACTTCATTTCTTTTTTTTCTTTATTTCATCTTTATTTTTTTCCTTTGATTTTTTGCTATATGTGATTTTTATTTCTTCTTTTTCTTTATTTCGTCTTTATTTTTTTCCTTTTATTTTTTTCTTTATGTGATTTTCATTTCTTCTTTTTCTTTATTTTCATCTTTATTTTTTTCCTTCGATTTTTTGCTATATGTGATTTTTTTTTTGGAATGCTTATATATTCAAACTATTAATGCTTATATTTCTTCACACCACAAAACTTTCAAACTATTAACGCTTATATTTTTTCACACCACAAAAACCAACCTTCAAACTATTAATGCTTATATTTTTCACACCACAAAAACTTTCAAACTATTAATACTTATATTTTTCACACCACAAAAACCAACCTAACGCTACATGGACCAAATGATATAAAATTTCTACAAATATAAACCTCATTAGAAAATACATATTGTACACATTAAATGAGTGATAAAATTAAATGAGTGGTATGACCCTTATTACAATAATCAACAAAAATTCACAAATTTTTAACATGAAAATGATGTAAGAACTTTCTCCAATATTACTATGAATATGATGAATGTATTCATTTCATTAATACATGAAAATAATTATTATACTAAATGTAAATAGAGAGGACATTAAAAAAAAATAAAAATAAAAAACATTCTACAAATATGTCACAATATTATTAGTTGCATGTCATAGTGATATGTAATTCCATCTTGATTTTTAATGATTGGCTCATATAGCTGGTTGTTTATCTCTAAATGGTTCATTGTAAACAAAATAATAAAAACCACTTTAAAAAAATAAGTAAATTGAACAACATGAAAAACGATGTAATGAAATTTCCAAAATATTACTATGAATATGATGAATGTATTCATCTCATTGATATATCAAAATCATTATTATATTAAATATAAATAAAGAGGACAATAAAATAAATTCAAAAAAAAATCTATAAAGAGCTAAAAGTATTAATAGTTGCATGTCATAACGATATGGACTTCAATCGCTCCTCTTCTTTCTTCGTAATTGTAACATATGCACTATCTTTCATCTTGGCATAACGCTGAAAAGAGAAAGGAGGTGCAATGTGTAAACCATATATTGATTTCACTCTTGATATGGCTGTGAAGGTCAAGCCTTGTTGCTCTTTATTCCCGATATCAATTGATGCTCATTCTAAAGTCAAACCCTGTGACTTGTGGATTGTAAGAGCCTATGCCATATTTAAAGGAATTTTTTTTCGATTTCCTCTTACCACTAGTGTGATAGGTACAATTTTTGGATTTCTTGCATCTAACGGAACACCAACATACTTATCAAAAACAACAGTTGTGAATAATGGAAGCTGAGGTGGCTTAGAGGTAGGCATATAAAATATTTCCTTCACATAACCAAGTGCACCATTCACCAAACCAACTTCAACCCACAAATTACATGTCAACATAACACGTTGGCCACGACACAACAAAACTTCACGGTCCAATTGATCATCATCGACACCACTGATTTCTGAATGCCTTGAATTCTCAGGAATACATCGTGAAATTGGAGAATTTAATAATTTCAACATATGCCTATTATGGAAGGACAAAAAATTATTTGTTGGAAACATGTGAAATTATGCATTAAATAAATCCCTTTCTCTAGGATGCAAACTCATATCAGGCCACGACATAAGAAACTCCCAATCATCAAGAACAGGTTCTGTATTTCTTATGTGATTGAGGACTCTATGAAAATAATATTGTTTCTCATTATTCCCTTGTTGGAAAAATATTGGGTCAAGAGTGACAACAATGTTGAATTTTTTCCACAATACTTTCCCTCTTGTATTACTTGCATACAAAGGCTTATCTCTCACAGGAGGTAGCTGGCCAAGGTCACCCACAAGGATTATGGATTTGCCACCAAAAGGACAATTCTTTTTCTCTGGAAATGATTCTTTTAATCGAGCATCTATTTGCATGAATAACCTTGATTTTAAAAAGCTCATTTCATCAATCAATATATATCGAATATGACTCATTTCTTCTTGGAATATTGCTAGCGATTGACCCTGTAGTGGTTTCATATATTTAATCGGAATTTTTATAGCAGAGTGTATTGTTTTTTCTTGTATATTAAAAGAAACTATTCATGTTGGGGCAAGAAGAAGCAAAGGACTTTTTCCATTACTTGACAAATTAGAAAGAGCTTCAAAAATACAATGGATAAGGAAAGAATTTCCAGTGCCTACAGCGCCATGAAAAATCATAAGAAGAGCTTCACGAATCTCATATTCAGCAAAATGCCTTAAAACAATTTCAAAAGAAAGTTGTTTTTTTTTCTGCCAATGAATCTGGAGAGGCAAATGTTCTATATGAAAGGTCAACAATATCACCCCTTGATAGTCCATTCCTTACAAAATTAATAGCTTCTTTAGTGACATCATCATAAATAGTTGTACTTTGCCAATTAAAGGATATATTAAAATCCCTTCGACCAAGGGTGTGAATATCAGAAACATTCACATTATTTGGTGGAACCAAGAGAGAGAAAAGTTTCCATTCTTGAAAATCATCTTCAAGATTCATTTCCTGGTTAGAAAAATCACCATCTTCTCCATCTTCAATATTTTTTACAATCGATGGATTTCGATCAACATGCCATGCTCGATATCAAAAATTCCTCCAATCTTCAACAATAATTTCTGTTGAAAGCCCAATCTCCACAGAAATGTCATGAAATGGCTTGTAAAAGAGCAATTCTGCCCAACAAAAGGTTTAAAATTCGTCTAAACCCTCACTAGGAATAGAATAAAACCATGGCCAAACCAGAACAATAGCATGAACATCTCTAGGCTTCCAGGGATCTTTTTTACACTTGCTATCAAATGTCCAATATCTTGTTGTTTATATCAAAGATAGATGTTCATGGAAAAAATTCCTCTTCTGATAATGTTGAACAAAAGTATTCTTAGATGAACATTGCATGCCATCCCTTGATATTTTCCTGAAAACCTTTCTTCCAACATTTAATGAAAAAAAATTTCGACTACAGAAAACAAGAGGTAGCTTAAGCAACATATGACATGTTTCTTGTGCTCCAATGTCACGGTCAACAATTGTTTCTACAAGAAACCTTCTGTAAGCACAAAAAGCATGATCCTCATAGGCAATAGAATTTGAAATTCTAGTCAACATATCATGATAACTTTAATACCTTTTCTCTGCTTTTGATGCATACTTAACAATATACTTCAGGACAACATACTGAGAAAGCAGTGGTTGGAAATCAAAATTTGCATGCCACATTGTTAGAAGGTCAATGTTATGTACATTGAGCCTATCATCATTTCTTACCTGGTCATATTTTTTTCTTCCTTCATCATCTATGAAAAATATTGATTCCTCATAAATATCCCATGGAGAATTGTACCGACATGTGTTAATAGTGCCCTTTTTGCGAAAACAATAATCTACACTACACTTTGTGTGCCTTTGGAAATGGTTCAACAATTATTCATAATCATTATGAGGATTGCAAGAGAAAATCTGATCAGTATTCAATAGGCAAGGGTCATCATTGAGACTTCTTGGAACCATTATATTGTGACGATGTATTTCACGTGGATTCCACGCAGTTACATAATTGTCAAAGAATCTCTTTGCAAGTTGTAAATCACAATAATTTAACCAATCAAGTATTTCCATGTCAGGGGCTCCTTGCAACCATAGGAAACCATGGATATGTGTTGAACCTCTATGTTGCCACTCATATATGAATAAAATGAATATAGTGTTACTACAAAAAATATAAATAGAACCATAATAAGAAATTTACAATGAATAGAAAATAAATTCAACAAAACAGACCTGTACAAGAAGTATTTCTTTTTAAGATATTTTTGGATAACTTCCTCTCGAAATATATTGAATATATGGTGCATAAATGTGGCAACAATATGAGGGTATTGGATAACATTCTCAATTTTGATACAATGCTCATTTAAGGAACAAGAATGTGAGGGTACATGCATGAGGTTATGAAACTCTGGCCACTTTGTGTCAGTTGCACTCAAAGTAAAAAACAAAGATGGACATCCCAACTAAGTAATCATGTCAGTCAATTCAGCCTGAAATTTAGTCCAGTATGCCCTTGTACCTCTCAGAGAAGAACCAAACCACATAATATGCTCAGCCAACTTATTATCTGGTAAATCAGAAATTTGGTGACACAAGTTTTCAATTGTTGTCGGTGAGTTATCATGTAAATGTTTCTTCACAAAAACTGTAGCATTTTCTTGGCTCTGATGCTGCATTATCATATTCAATAAGTAATATCGAAAGCGAGGATGACTTCCAAACCTTTGATCATAGTATCTAATAAGATGCAATGCATACTCATGAATTTCAACACTACAAATGCGTGGTTGCAACCAATCGACATCACCAGTGGGGAAAAATGTGGGTAATGCCATATCTAATAACCCTTCAGTATTATATTCATTCACCAGAGAGGTTCCAATACTGGGCCAATCCATTTCTTGAACATGTGAAGAATCAAAATTATGAAGAAATGCTCTAATTTCTTCCACTTCTCTCCATTCATTTGGTAGGCAAGCAAAAAAAGAAGAAGGATGAGAGGGAAAATGATTAAGAGGAAACCCTTCATTATTATCTGCATTTATCTTAGATTCTTCAATATCACAATCAAAAAATTTAAGCCTGGAGGAGACATCTATTGATCTTTCAGGAAAAGCATTCACTGAATCATAGTCAATTACAACATCTCGATAATATTGATCACGTTCAATTTTGAAAAGAAATGCAACCATAACTCGAGATATTTTGACATAACATTCATAATATTTAAATTGAGCGGCATGTCTCCTCACAATTAGAAAGTCAAGATCTTCAACATGTCCAGGAATACTTTGTGTAATTATAGAAATATCTTGGGGAAAGATAATTGTGTGGCTGCTATACTTATATTTCCCACCTCGAGCATGTGTCACTTGCAAAATAGGATTTATAAGTGCTATTAATATTTAATCAACTTGAGTAAGAACTCTTAAAATATGAGGTTTCTCACCAGGATCCATGTTATTGTATCCAGAAAAACGATGGGAACCTATTTCATTCTTACATCGTCTGCAAACAGGTCCTTCAAAATCTCTCAAAACCTGGATTTCGGCATATGATTCTTGGCAGATGTGGCACATTTGGACCACTAACAAACTATCTATCTTTTCTCGAAATATTTTATGCACTGCAATCATGCTTTCATCAAAATGAATATGATCTGTATCTGTTGGACCATGTGGAGAATGATGTGGAATAGTATAATTTATTCTAAAATGCACTTGATTTTCAGCACCATCAGATTCCCTTCCCAAATTTGAAACATGTGGAACAGATCTATGACAGGGACTTTCCAAATTTATGGTATGTATTTCTGGAACCTGAGAGGATGATAAGATTTATTTAGCATAAATTTTTTTAAAATTTAATGTCCAACTAATTAGAAATGAGAAAAAAAAATCAAATTCATTCAATATTTACATTTGTTTGGCGATGTGGATGAAGGGTACGAGATCGTTTCTCTTCACTTCTAACATCAGTAGATAGAACATTTGGGGAGTTAGTTTCTATGCCTCTATTCAAATGAGTTGTTTCATGTTTCAACAAAATAAATTTCATTATAAAACTAAATGTCCAACTAATAAAGATTAAAAATTGTAAAAACAATCAAATACATCGAAAATTACATTAGCTTGACAATTTTATGTTTTGGATTCCATTTCTCCAACATCATTAGATGAAATCATGTTCCATAAAAGGCTATAAAATACAATGTACAACTAAAAATAAAGGAAAAAATGAGGAAAATATCAAATTCATTCAACATTTACATCTAGTTGGTGATGTGGATGAACGCTATGAGATGGTTCCTCTTCACTTATAACATCGGTATCTGGAACATATACGAAGTTATTTTGTATGCCTCTATTGAAATTAGTTGTGTCCTGCCTGAAGAAAATAAAGTATGCAATAATATTCATGTCCAACCTACTAAAAATTCAAAAAATTAAAAATCAAATCAAATACATTGAACATTTACATTTGTTTTCTGATTTGATTGTCGAGGAGAATGCAGTGGAAGGCTATGACATGCTTCATCTTCAATTCTCATATTAGTAGATGGAAGACTTGCGGAGTTAATTTCTAGACCTGGTTTAAAATGAGCTATATCCTATTCCAAGAGATGAAAATACCTTATAAGTTTAGTAAAAAAAAATTCTAAATAGAGGAATGTAATAAAACAACCACTATTGTAGCAACCGTCAAAATATCATTGTGTTACCTCCATTGTTCCATTCGAAATGCTATCAGGGATGACTGATTTTGTTCCTTGGACAACATTGTTTTGAGAAGGTGGATTGGAATATCTCATGTTTCAACCAAATGGCTCTAAATTATCAAACAAATGGCCAATCAAACTATCATCCAAGTCATCACATACAATGTCATCATTGCCTCCACCATGGATATTTTTCAACCTTTGGCCTTGCTCAAAATATGCAATTGCAGAGACAAAAGGGTTAGGGTGAACATTTGCATCCATGTTATCAATATGATGTTCTTCCCTATTGCGAGATGTTTCCCCAATATTATGAACATTTTCATGAGAGCATCGAACAACATTATGCTGATGAGGAGCGTATTATGGCAATGACCTATTAAAGGGAAATGTTCTTTCCATGATATCATCCATAGTACGATACTTATGAGGAATCATAAAATCATTTTTAAGATTGGTTTCACTCGTTCTTATATGATATGTATCTCTCCTATGCTCATTTATTGTGTCCTTATTTTGTTGATACCATAAACGACGACTTTCATTAGACCTGTCATGCGATGTTGGTGATAGATTACATTTTCTTGTATGTTTGCTTGTGCCCTCAGATGACATGTCTACAATGAATAATAACATATTTATTATGGAACTATAAACATGGAACATATAATATATCCAATATAAATAAACACCAAATAATTAAAAAGGAACACCTTTTTTTTTCCAAACATATAAAAACATTAAGAGCGTATATGGTATTTTTCCAACCATATAAAGTTATGAAAACATAAAAGGATTTTTCCAAATGGCTAAAAATAAAAATGGATTTTTTCAAATGGCTAAAACAAAAAAGGCTAAAATTTCATGTCTCATATTAGAATTGTAATGGAAAACCCATATAACTGGAAAAAAATACTATAAGAATTATATGAATTGGAAATATATCTAAATATTTGGAACTATATACCATCAAAATATAAATGTAAATACTAGAATGTACCTAAAGATATAAAATTGTTTGAGAACCAATGAGAAGAAACTAATGCAAACACCATGTATAAAATAAGTCATATTAATTATAATTATAAAAACAAGAAAAATAGATAGCATTGAAACACATTAAAATGCAATTAAGAGAAATAAAGGGGACACAAAAAGAAATATTTTTGAGAAAATTGCAATGGGATTCAATATCCAACATGTGATACATACAAATATAGAATAAATCCCATCAGGATCCATATAAATATCCATAGAATTGTTATTTTAAAGTCTTAGCATCCATACCCAAAAGTATGTAAAGTAAATAAAAAATGGAAATAGTTTTCACAACAAAAGAGAGAATATAAAATGAAAATATATATAAGAAATCCTAACATGAATAATAGCCTAAGACTCCATGTCCATATCTAATGTTGGAATCTCATCAATAGAATCCATACGGGGAGCAATTGCAAAAACATTTCCAAACTTGATCAAATCATTGCACTCCTCCAGTGTTGGAGACCAAAACCCATACATCTGTTGATTAGTTGAATTATCAATATATGTTGGAAAACATAGGCCAGTCATCATGTCATATAATAAGAAAGGAACTTCACTGCAGTTGCACATAAGAACCACACCTTGGACTGTTTGAAATGGAAGATAACCAAGACATTTGTTGTTTATATCTGTATAAATTTCTTCCAACAACTTCCATCTGAAGCCCCAATCATCCTCAAAGTAGTCAATTCTTCGTTCAACACATGGGTGACCAAATTAGAAATTATCTATTTCTTCAATTGACCATACAGAAGTGGAGCCATCATTGATAAGACATATCAATTGATTCTTGCATATTGCTAATGACATACACCATATGTCAGTGATTGGAACAAATGAAAAACCCCATTCATTTTTTATTACATCAAACCAATATATTGTATACCTATATGGAGGATAATCTTCATACTCTGTGTCCAGATAGAGCCAAAAAAATTTAATTTTATAAAACACTCCATTCTGAGGGGGTGAAATGCCACCAAATGGAAGATCATCCCTTCACCAAACCCTATCAAGACTACCGTAAACATAAAATTTATACTGCATTCTATCATAGATATGTTTTAGAACAACCCAGTCATATATGTTGCTGCTTACATTTTCCAATAATGAAAAGAATCCCCAGTCTCCAATTTGTATTCGACCAATGTTTTCTAATGCCTTTGTAAATGGATTCATTACAAAATAGTTTCGTGAATGGGAGAATTATGTTGGTAAGGATAAAACTACCATTGGTCCAACAATAGATTCTACTTTGTATCTTGAATCTATGAATCGCAAATGAAAACGAGATATGCGCCCATTCTGATTAAGGTATTCAGCAACAAAATAATTGTCTTCATTATTGAGGAAAGGAACCATAAATCCAAATTCATTTGTACAGACATGCTTGCAACCCAATAAGAAAGAAGGGTTTTGCAAAACATTCTTCCATTGCTTAAAAACAATGCTTAACTTTATCACAACCGATAAAGGGAGCTAGAGGAAGACAATTTCAAGAATTTCAAATGGAATACAACTCCAAATAGTTGGATCCATGATAAAACAAGGAAATCACCTAACATAAAATAAAACACACATGATATCAACAAAAAAAATTCAATTAATGGTGAATAGAATTAAAATTAACATACATACGGAATTTTTCATCTACAAATATAGTAAAATTCACATATACAATAATGTATAAAATCATATGAGCCATAAGAACATTATTACTAGTGACTAGTGAATTGATGTGCTAGAGATTGTATGAGAAGAGTTTTTTAGGTAGATATTTGTATTGTAGTTTGTTTTTAATTAGCATAGAGTCTTTGTGGCTCAAATATGAAAATGAGATGAAACATGGCCTATAATTTTTTAGATGAGTTCATGGGCCCTAGTTTGAAAATGGACTAACTTGTGTTTTACAAGAGCCTAAACGGGGACCAAACCCGTGAGATTGACCGTGGATAGATGATACCAAACAGGCCCTTATCTGTATTTTTTAGATTCTAAAAACCCATCCGATAGAGCAAAGTCTTCCCTTGAACCCGTATAATTCATTTTGACAATCTAGGAATAGCGGGCTTTAGCACTGGATTCTATTTGGCTTGCTACTGGTTGCTTTATCCCTTGTTGGGCTGTAAGTACAGATGAACAACCTTTCTTATCCCATAACATGAAGGTGAATGGTGGATATAAAGAATAATGGAGGTGGCCACCTCTAGTTGGTTGGTTCCTATAGTAGGTGGTTTTTCTCTAGAAATGGTTTTTACCTTATATCCAATGTTCTCATGGTTTATTTTTTTCTCTTATGGATTATTTATTCATTTATCATTTATTTGTCATGAGATATGTTTAGATATTATATTTATATGTTTTGTTGATAATCATAGATTGATAAATTAAAATAAAGAAAGGGGAAAAAGTTATAATTTGGTGATTCACCCCCCTCTTCAGTATTGTCAAGTTCCCAACATATCCTTCATAACTATTGATAAGTTTGTGGCACATGAATTTACTTGATTCACCCTACATAAACTTAAAAAATTATAATTCTAAAAGACCACACATAATATCATTCATAGCTTTAGAAATATTCTAGCTATTTTCCTTTCTAACTTTATTAGTTGGTGGAGTTGCAGGATATTGGTAACCAACTACCCAAATTTTCCAAATATATGTACCAAGAGACATTAGATAGGTTTGCTTCTAAATATTCCAAAATGAATAACTATTTCCATTAAACAAAAAAGGATTGTTTATATATATATATATATATATATATATATATATATATATATATATATATATATATATATATATATATATATATATATATAAACTATGTTGTGAATTATAGAAATTATGTTTGTGGATTTATTGTTTTCTCTATATTTTTATGAGCTTTACTAATGTTGAAATTTTATTCATATTTGATGAAACTGATTTTTTAGATTGAAAATTTGCATTAAAGAATATTTTTCAAGAAAAAATATTATTAACAAAAATTTTGTATAAAATCACACAAATGTTGTATAAAATCAACTATCAATTATTCTTATAGTAAAAAAAAATTGTTAACAAAGGAATTTCTCTTTCTGATTGAAATAAATAATGTGTGCTATATTGACATAATTTCATATGATCAATCAAGCTTGATTTTACTAGGAAATAAATAGAGTAATTCAAAAAACTTCTTTAAAATAAAGTGAAATTAGTTGTTTTGTACATTAATATTTTGATTAAAAAAATGGATATTTGAAAAATATTTTTTAGTGAAAAAAAAAAATCCCTGTCAATATATAAAATAAAAGTATAAGCTTGCTCAAGTTCGTTATGAATTTGTTACACTAAGAAGTATAAAATAATCCGTGAATAGAATTATTGTGATAAACAACATTGATCACAATGTTGGCCATTTTAAGTTAATTGTTTATGTTGATAATAGTATAGGCCATATCAATAATAGTACAGTGATTAATGCTTTGGTTCATATATATTGAATAAAAAATATGGTTTTATAAATTTAAATATTTAAATTATAGGCAATTGCAAGAAACGATAGTTAATAACTTGTTTATAGACTTCTCAACAAATTCAACCCAGATAATTTGTAAAAGTATGTTTTATCTTCTTCTTTTTTAAGGAAAAATGATGAAATGATTATTCATAATGATATATGTGGACCAATGCATCATTCATTATGTTTTGGTAAATCATTTGACACTCTTTCAAAAAATTTAAAGATACAAAATAATAAGTGTGAGTTATTAAATTCTACAATTTTGCATTTGAATTATTATTTTGTGAAAAATGTGCTACTAAATTCCAAAAATTATCTCTATAAAACCACATATTAGTTATTAGAAATTATTTGGTTACTTGGATGTATATTGTATATGGAAACAGAAAAAAATTAGAACCTAAAAGTCCAAAGTTCTTGTTTGTGGGTTCTAGTGAAGAATTGAAGAGAAATGGTTCATATGATTTGGTATCTAAAGTACTCTTTGTAAGAATAGATAAAAAGTTTCTTCAAAATTTTCAATTCATGGATTCACCTCTTCACATTTTTGAAGATTAAGGTGATAATATTGAACATTATTTTTATAAAAAAAAAAATGGAGAGTGTTATCAAAATTTATGAACAAGAAAATAGGAAACTTGGAAGTCCACTTATGATAAAGGTATTACAAATCAACGAAGTAGTATCATCTGAGGAATATAGAAGAAATAAATTGATTGGAAACAAGCTATAAATGTAGAATATGATGTAGCGTTGAAGAACCAAAAAAATATGATGCAGATGCTAAAAGAATTTTGTTGTCCATTCTTGGTACAATTCACTCTAACATCTATTATGCTTCCAACCCAAATTTCTTTGGTAGGACTTGCTAATATGGATTGGGGAAGTGATGTTAATGAGAGGAAATCCATAGTTAGGTTTGTTTTTCATCTTGGAAAAAAGTGTTTTATATGGATCAATTTAAAACAATGGATAATAGTATTACTTTTTGGTGATACAAAGTGAAGAGAAAGAAAGGAAGAAATGTATGCATAATGTCCTCTTGCCTTTGTTTTATATTATATTTTCTCTATTATTTTTAGAGAGGGATTATTAGGCAATATGAAAGCTGATTGACAAATTTTCAAACCAAATTTTAAAATATGCAAAGATATTTTTACTTATATTGTGGAATGTAATTTTTTTAATGAATAGAGTAAATATTTGTATATAACACATATATCGTGGATTGTATTTTTCTTTTTAATGCAATAAATTTCTGTCAATGACACTTTTTGAAGTAAATTATTCTTATTGCAATATTTTTCAATATCTTCTAATTTTTTTTTATTAAAATAATATTTTGTATTTTTTTTTTAATTTATTAAAAAGTTTCAATATATTTAATTAAAATGAAAATTATAAATTTTTATAAACATTATATAATATGAATTAATTATTAATCTCTTTCGAAATTTTATAAGCATTATATAACTTAAAACAGAAGAGACAAAAACAAAATACATTATTAATTAATTAGTTTTAGTATCTACTGTTCTCACAAGAGGGAACTTGAAACTACTGGAAAAATATGTTGCATGTAATTTTTTTTTAAATTTCAATTGGGTTGGGTGTATTGCTGGCCCTTGAGGAAATCTAAAGGACCTATATGCAGTTGCACTAAAAGTATAGCTAAAGCTAAATATTTGAAGGTACTAGGTCTCGTGCTAGTAGGTAGATATTGAGTAAGAAATGTATGCATAATGTCCTCTTTCCTTTGTTTTCTAGTATATTATCTCTATTATTTTCAGAGAGGGAATGCTAGGCAATGTGAAAACTGAGTGACAATGTTTCAAACCATATTTTATAATATGCAACGATATTTTTACTTATATTGTGGATTGTATTTTTTTTTTAATGAATAGAGTAAATATTTGTAAATAACACATATATTGTGGATTGTAGTTTTATCTTTAATGCAGTAAATTTCTCTCAATGAAACTTCTTTTTTTTTTTAAATAAAGTATAGCTATTCACATTCATTTAAAACAGTGGATTACATAATAGCCATTATCAGGCAGATAGGTTTACCAGTGCCTTGCGGTGGTGATTACAATCGTCCCTTTGGACCTGGTTTTCACCCTCTGGGATGGGAGGTACAGGGACAGGAGTAGAGGGGAGTGAGCTGAAATAAAAATACAAAGATAAGCAAAGATAACGAGACTAGAAAAAAATCTTTGAAGCCTCATAGTGGAAGAAAAAACAAACCTTTTGAATATTACTGTCATTAAACCTGGAAGACTAGAGCCCTGGAGAGTGTGGCTGGTCTGCATCATCAGTTAAGAAATCATCAAGACTTATTGGCAGATCAGGGGTGCCTTCATCGAAGCCGAAAATCTTCCTTCTGCTTGAGGAGGGACCTGTGCCAGGGCAGACCTGCTTTGGAGAAGAGCAAGGAGCAATTGGGTCAGCATCTTCTTCTTTGGGGCTCAGATGAGGGTGGTGAGTCGCTGGCCGTCGTTTTAGAAGAGCATAATGTGGAGAGCTACGGTTGATGAACCTTCGGTGATGGACTTTGCTGACGTACATCACAAATTTCTTCGTGAGGGAGTCGAGTTTGCACTCCAGGATGCAGTTATAGTCTTGCTGATCTTGGAGAGCCATGGTGAGCATAGTTTTTTTTCCAGTAAAGGTCGATTGCGTGACTGTAAATATTTTCTCTAGCTCTGGTGAAGCCAAGGTAAGGAACCCAGTTGAAAGCAGTGTCCACAACTTCTGTCGGTGTGTATCTACAGGTGGTTTGGACTCTGTCTTCAATTTCAGCAAGATGTTGCTGCACTTTCAGGCTGGCGGTGACTGCAAAGATTCTGGAAGAGTTTCTGGCTGTCGTCTCCACGCGAGTGACTGTGGGTCGAGAGGGGTTGGTCTAGCGAGCACCACGAACTCATCCACCTTGAGCAGGGAGGGAAGGATTGGCTCTGCAGAGGGCCATGAAAGAAGTTTCGAGCAGAGAGGGGCAGGTGGAAGCACCAAGCAGCAAGGGGTGGCTTGGGTATCCGGGCCTTGAGAGAGGCAGGGAGGAGATGAAGAGCAAAGCAAACAAATACAGGGTCGTTGAAGCAAGAGGAAGGAATGAGGAGCAGTCGGGCTGCATGAGGTAGATATATGATGGAGGGAGGAGATGATGGCAGGGGAAACCGCGGGAGAGTGTGCCACATGGTCTGGTGATACAATGTGGGAAATAAATGTTACATATTGGAATGTCCTTTTGATGGCTGGAAATGACAGAGTCGTGGGATTTTTTATACGTGGGGAGGGAGGTGAGAGTTATGGATGTGATTGCATAGCGGGGGGGAGTGAAGATTCCGAGGGGGTGGCTTGTCCAGCAGCCAATGTATCCAAGTCCCGGATGTGAGTGCATTCATCTATGACAGTTGGCTGAGTGTAGGTGTCCCATGACGCAGACGTGAAATGGTTTCTACCGTAAACACCAATGTTTGAAAGGAGGTCAGTCAGTTGATTGTCCTTGCATCTGACAGCGTGAAAGGTGATTCCTTTTGCATTGTCGATGCAAATTTTTATTTTCTATAGATTTTTGTTGATTTTCCAGTTGTTCGAAATCTGGTGGACACTTCTTCCCCACTGAATCTTTCAACAGTCTTGGGTAGCGACTGTGGAGTCCCCTTCGACTAGGAGGGGCTAGAAGTTTTGATCAATGGAAATGGCAAGACCGTGAGCTAAGGCATAAAGCTCAGCCGCATTGTTGGTGGTGTGTCCTAGGTTCCCATAGTAAATCTAGATAATTTGGCCTGCATGATTGTGAAAGACTCCACCGAAGCCAACTTTACCCAGGTTATATTTAGATGCTCCGTTGTAATTGAGTTTGATGAAGTTAGGTTCAGGAGGCTACCATTTGGGTTCAGGCATGGTGGCTAGAGGAGAGCAGTGATTGATTGGAGAGTAGTGGAGGGATAGTTCGAGGAGAGAAAGGATAAAAAGATCCTCATGAGTGGGGGGAGGGGGGGGATGAGGAATCCAGGAGTTTGGCTATGGAGGCGAATTATCCGAGAGTTTGTTTGATAGAATGGATTATTTGTTCTCCCTCTTTTTCCAGGTTTTTAAAGATGTAGGCATTTTATTCCTTCCAGATTGCCCAGCAAGTGATTCCCGGCCGAAGGTTCCAATCCAGATTGATGAGAGGTTGGTTGGAGAATGAGGTACGCCAGAGATCCAGGGAAAGGAGAATGGAGGAGGGGTCTCTGTCTGAGGAATTGAAGACTAGGAAGATCCAATTCTAGATGTTAGAGGCAAAGTGTCATTAATTTAATAGATGATTGGTAATTTTCTCATTCTTTTTGCATAGAATACATATGGACGGGCCAGTGAGGCCTTTTTTGATAAGGTTTTCCCAGGTCAAATTTTTTTGGTACATTACAAGCCAAAGAAAGAGCGATATTTTGGGCCAATGATTGCACTTCCAGATAGTGCTCCATTTGTTGTCACAAGGGGTGTGAGTGAAGTTAGATAAGAGACCATAGCCTTCTTTTATGTTGAAGTGGCCAGCCGCATTAGAGCCCTATATTAGCTTGTCCGGCTCATCGTCCCTTTGAATCTACCTTTTCCCTAGCTCGTCAGCGAGGTTATTCCAATCTTGAGGGTAATTTTGCTGAACCCATTCCGGGGCCTCGAGCCATTCCCTCCATTCAGTGTTTTCATCGCTTTTCTAGAAATCTTTGACAAGCCTTTTGTTGTGGTTGTCCATATGAGTTCATATTTGTTGGAATTGGTCTTGATTGAGATGAGGGCATTTCTCCTAGGAATCATCCCAGAACAGTGTTGTCCCACCATTTCAAACTTCCCAAAGGCAATGGTTTTAGACCATTGCTCTATTCTCCCAAGCTTGGTTCCAGAACGAGGAGCCCTTGAGGTTTCCAGAGAGCCTAATTAGAGACTCCGGGTGGTGATATGGGGCATATTTTTCCTTCCAGAGCATTTCCCAAGAGGTGTTGGGGCTGGTGATCCATATATACCAAGTTTTGGCACCCATAACTTTTCCTAACAGGTCTAGGTCTCTGAGACCGAGCCCCCCATATTTTTTGGGTTTGCAGATTTTTCCCCAGGCTACTAGGGCCCATTTTCCCTTGTTCTCTTTGACTTCCATTAAGAATTCCATTTGAATGGTTTAGATTTGGGAGCAGCAATGCCCAAGTACTGGTATTGAGGGATGGCTTAAAGGGCAAAGTGGACCAAGACTAATCTGCCTAGGAGATTTAAGGACCTGAAAGTCCAATTGGCAACCTGTTTTTTCAATTTTGTTACCAGAGATTCCTAGTTGGCTTTGGCCAGGGGTTTATCAGTCAAGGGAACTCTGAGGTACTTTGAGGGGAAGGATTTGAGCTGCAAGCCTAGAATGTGAGCTATGTTGAGTTGAATGGGCTGAGAGGTATTGAAGAAGAAGAGTTTTTATTTGTCTTTATTGATGTAGGTTCTAGAGGCCTGGGCAAAATCAGCAAGAATATTCTAGAAGGCTAGGGCTTCTTTGACCGTGGGAGAGCCCATGAGAAGAGTGGCATCCACAAATTATTGGTGGGTTGAAGGGGGGTTAAAGGGGTAGAGATTTAAATTGAAGATGCTTCCATTTGTGGAGGTTGTTATCACCAAAATAGGACCCTGATAGGCTATTGATCAGACTACCTCAGTGTAACTATTTCAAACCAACCTTTTAGCTGAGGCTTAGCCTCCTCAGCCTGAGAGGGCTCTCTCAAGGGTTTATGATATTGATTAATGATAATATATATGGCTAACTCTATATTGGTTTTGTGTGTATGTAGGTTGAAAGATGAAGGCTTGCTACCATTGGGCTATGGATTCAATAAGTCAGTAGATTCAGTGGCAAGGTTTCTGGACATGGAAGCTGAGGAAAATGGGGTTTTTAAACAAAGATAATTCACTCAAGAACAAAGGTCAACACAGTAATTCCAGAAGCATAGCTTAGTCTCTAGTAACAATGAGCCGCTAGTGCTCCACAGAATAATTGGGCAAACTGCTCTGCCTGCGCGTTGCTGCCCCTGCATACCCTTGCTGCTCTACCTGCGCGCTGCAGCCTCTGCGGTTGCGCCTGCTCTGGCAGGGTGTCCTGCTCCTGCTACTGCTCGGTTAGAGCCTCCCTCTTTTGCACTTTTCTCTGTCACGGCCTTGGTCTACACCTGTTGGTTGTGGCGTTCCTCTTTGCTGGGCTTCTCATGCATGTTCTCGCACTCCTCTTGTCCAGCTCTTGAGGCCGTCCTGTGGCCTTTCAGCATGGAGGTCCTGGACTCCCACCAGTCCCCTCCGCCTCCTCCTCCGAACTTTGCTTCAGATGCCTTTAACCTTCTTCTGGCTTCGCTTCCAAAGAAGAGGACCTCAAAAGTGGCGAAATTTGTCAAAAAGCTGGATGACATTCCTGAGATTTCGCTTCCGGGCAAGGGCCCTATTCAGGTGGCCCTCTCTCTAGCAAATCGCGCTCTTGTTGGCCAGTTTACTGGATTATGGCCCTCGCCCAAATCCACTAAAATATGGGTTTCTAAGAACTGGGCTCCCCTCATCATGCATAGCGTGACCTCTTATTTCCTGGGTAGAGGGTATTTTCTTTTTGAATTCGCTGATAAGGAGGACAAAGAGCTCATCTTCAGGAATGGCCCTTATTTCATGGGGCCCCAAGGGCTCTATCTTAACAAATGGACTCATGCATAGCGTGACCTCTTATTTCCTGGGTAGAGGGTATTTTCTTTTTGAATTCGCTGATAAGGAGGACAAAGAGCTCATCTTCAGGAATGGCCCTTATTTCATGGGGCCCCAAGGGCTCTATCTCAACAAATGGACTCCGGATTTTGATCCGGCGGTTGATGTTCCAACTGTTGTCCCAGTCTGGGTCAAGCTCCCGAATTTTCCTATGCATTGCTGGAATTGGGAATCGCTAAAGCATATCGGAAACACCCTGGGAAAATTTATAGACCGCGCAAACAAAAAATACCAGTATGACTGTGCCCGTATCTGCGTCGAAGTCGACCTGGAAGTGGGTCTTCCGGAGGCCATTAAAATCAAGGTTGGGAACTGGTCTCACATTCAAAAGCTTGACTAGGAGCAGCTTCCTTTCAAGTGTCGCAAATGCCACGTCTATGGGCACTTCGCCAAAGGATTTCCGAGCAATGTTAAAGCTCCCAAAGGGAAAGATGAGGGCTGGAACCAAATCAAAAGGTCAAGGACGAACAAAAAAAATTCTGGAGCTCAAGCAAGCAAAGGAACCCCATCTGCTGGCCAGCAAATCCAGACTCCTAAAGAGCAAGGTAATAAATTTGAACCTCTTAGCTCAAATTCCATAAAGTTGCAGGAGGCCGAAGCTCAGAACGAATCCTTAGATAAAGGCACTACTCCAGATCCTAAACAGGGTGTCATTACACCAAGCGGATCCAAGGGGAAAAATGCTGAAATGGAGGATATGGTGCAAGTCTCAGAGGAGTCTGAGGAAGAAGGTGAAATAGGGGATTCTCAAGCCTCGACCAGAAGATCAACAAGAGGACAGATGCCTGAGCGGGAAAAAAGGGAACAGGAAACTTACAAAGATAAACTTCAAGGCACCCAGCCAACCCTTGAAAAAATGTTGGAAAAATCGGCAAAGAAGACAAGAAACCAGAGTGGCTCCAAGGAAGCCCAATTCTCCCAAAAAAGTAAGTAATGAAAATCGTCTCCTGGAATTGTAGAGGTCTGGGCAGCAAAGCGAAAGAAGAGGCTATAAGGAGTACAACTCGTTTAGAAGCTCCAGATCTCCTCTTAATCCAGGAGACCAAGATGGAGGAAGCGGTTTTCCTCCAAACCAGTCATAGGTTTTGGAGTAAAGGTGGGGGGCTGGCTGTCTCATCTAGAGGGGCATCCGGTGGACTTGGTTCGTTATGGAATGCAAGCAAATTCTTGCTGCTCAAATCAATCCCAAACACTCACTGGCTGTTCTTGAAACTTCAGCTCGTTGAGTCCAAGGATGAAATTATTCTTCTTAATGTCTATGTCCCGGAAAATGTAGGAGAAAAGAAGTCCTGTTGGGACTCCATCAGAAATCTTGTTGAAACTGAGAATCTTGAAAACACCATCATAGCTGGTGACCTTAATATTACCCTAGCCTTGGCCGAAAAACGTGGTGGCAGCATTGTGAGAGATCCTGCTAGGGAATGGGTGAAGGATCTAATGTAAGAGTGGGATCTTATCGACATCAAGCCAGTAAATGGAAATTTTACTTGGTCCAACAAAAGAATTGGTCTTGGCCACATAGCTTCCAGATTAGACATATTTTTAGTCGATAGCTCCTTCCTGCTTCGTGGGTTAGAAGATAGAATGCGCATCCTCCCTTGCAGCGCCTCTGATCATAGGCCCATTTTTCTTGAGCTTCTGCCGCACAAGGACCTGGGGCCTATCCCGTTCAGATTCAGTCCCCTTTGGATTCAACTCCCAGGTTTTATGGATAAAGTTAAGGAAATCTGGGACCGGCCGGTTACTGGCTCTCCTTTCTTTGTGTGGGAAGAAAAGCTCAGAAGGCTAAATTCTAAGCTTAAAAGTTGGGCCAAAGCTATCCCCAGTCCGGCTTCTGAGCGGAAAGCTGCTCAATCCTCCTTTGAGGATCATCACCTTCGTATGGAGAACGCTGATATCACTCCTAATGATCTTAATAGGGAAGTGGTCCTTCAGCAAAAGTTTCATAGAGCATGCAAGGCGGAAGAAGAATATTGGAGGCAAAAATCTCGCAGCCTTTGGCTCAAGGCTGGGGATAGAAATACCTCTTTTTTCCACAAGCAGGCTAATGCACGGAAAAAATTCAACTCAATCTCGGAAATCAAAGAAGGAAATGCTGTTCACAAGGAGTTCGAGTGTATAAAAAAGGCTGCCTTCAATCACTTTAAGAACCTGTATAGCGAGGATGAAACTGAATTTCTTTCTGATAACCTCTTAGATGGGATTCCTAAAGAGATTACGTCCAGCATGAACAAAATGTTGGAAGGGAATGTCTCTCCGGAAGAATTTAAGTCTGATATGTTTGAGATGAACCCTGACAAATCCCCCGGACCTGATGGGTTTACCGCCAGATTCCTTCAGGTCTGCTGGCAAATTGTTGAAAAATACTTATGCAAAATGGCAAGGAAATCTCAATCTTGCCAGAAAATAGGGGGTAGCACTAATTCCGCTTTCCTTTCCCTCATTCCGAAGGATAAGGGAGCTAATGTTTTTAACAGATTCAGACCAATCTCGTTATGCAACATTGGATACAAAATTATAACTAAGGTTATTGCAAACAGATTGAAAGGTATTCTCCCCCATATCATTCCGGAAAACCAAGGAGGCTTTGTGCAGGGAAGACAGATTGTAGACAACTTCATCCTTGTCCAGGAGGCGATTCATTCTAGCATTCAGCGCAAAGAGAAAGGTATGGTTATAAAGCTAGATCTTGCAAATGCTTTTGACCGTGTTAATCACAGCTTCATTGTAAGTGTTTTACGGAAGTTTGGCTTCGGGGAGGATTTTATTAACTGGATTAGGGCTTGTATTTCTGAGCCTTGGATTTCTCCCCTAGTGAACGGGAGAGCTGTTGGCTTCTTCAAAGCTTCGCGTGGGCTGCGCCAGGGATGCCCCCTTTCCCCTCTTCTTTTTGTCCTTCAAGCTTCTGATTTAAGTTTCTATTTAAATAAGGAAATGTATGAGATGGAAATTACGGGTCTTTGCATTGCTAGAGGGGTTAGAAACATCAATCATGCTTTGTTCGCTGATGACACCCTTTTGTTGGGAGCAGCTTCCTTGCACTCTACCTCCAAATTCAAAGAGGTCCTTAACAAGTTTTGTGCTGCTTCTGGCAGCATGCTCAATGAAGGAAAATGTCATATATATAGCTGGAATATTTTTTCAGCTCTGCTCTCAGCTATTTCTAAGTGTTTTGGTTTTGCAGGCTCGAACTCCTGGTCGTCCTTCAAATACTTGGGACTCCCAGTTTTCTTCAAATCTGCCTTTTGCAAAGACTGGGATCCTCTCATTGACAAATTCAAATCTCGTATTCAGGCCTGGGGCCTCTCGTGGCTGAACTTGGCCAGTAAAACAGTCTTGATCAAATCTGTGCTAAGCAGTTTTCGCATATTCAAATTCTCTGTTTTGTTAGCGCCCACTAGTGTTCTTAAGAAGATAGATGATCTCATTCGGCACTTTTTCTGGAAAGGAGGTAAAAATAATGATCATCGCATCCCCTTGGTGAGCTGGGAGAAGATCTCCTGTCCTGTGATGGAAGGTGGTCTAAATCTGAAATCGCTCCAAGTGCAGAATGCTGCTATGGGTGCCAAAATCATCTAGCGTATGGTCGATATCAGTCCTGGCTGGGCGCAGAAGGCTCTGTGGCGTAAATATTTTTCGGGCCCTAGAAAGCGGAGTCTGGACAATCCCAGGTCTATTCCCCGTTTGCATGTGGCCAAACTCTACATCTCCTCAGCCCCGCTTATCCAACATCACGTGTTCTGGGTGCCTGGGAATGGAAAATTAATCGACCTCTGGCAAGATCGGATTATGTTGAATCCCCCACTCGCTGAGACATCTACACTGCAGCCCCTTCGCTTATGGATGACTAATGCAGGTTTAAAAACGTTGTGGGATCTCTCGAGATGGTCGGAGAATAAGTGGATCGGTTGGACTGATTTACAGGTGCCTTCTAATTTGAAATCTCAGTGGGACTTACTGTTGTCTCTCCTCCATGGTCGAGCACCAATTAGCCGTAAACAAGCTAACAAGAGGGGGTGGGGTCCTTCTGGCTCCTATACCGTCGCCATGGGTTACAATAAACAGATGGAAATTCCCTATGCTCCCCCGAATCCTGCTATCTGGAAAGGACTGTGGAAATTAAAAACCATCCCCAAAGTCGACTATTTCTGCTGGCTCATGTGCCATAACAGAAATCTCACCGATGACAGGCTTAAAAAAAGAGGTTTTCATGGCCCTTCTAGGTGCCGGATGTGCTGGGTGGATGAAGAAAGCATCAACCATATTATGCTGAGCTGCAAATTTGCCGTTGAGGTGTGGCACGAGCTTCTGGCCCCTTGGGGTGACTGTCCTCTTTTACCCAACTCTGTCCCTGAGCTTTTTGCCTCTTGGTCTTTCATTTTTCCTGGAGGTTCCCCTAAGAACTGCAGACTTGTAGACATCTGGCTTTCACTCCCCAAATTTGTCTGTTGGCAAATTTGGCTTGAACGAAACAGCAGAACTTTCAGGGATAAGGAGCAGCCAGCTAAAGTTAAGGCTCAGCTTAAAGAAAGCTTAGATGACTGCCTTGATGACTCTAATCTTAGCCAGAGAGACAAGGATTGGAGCAGCTCACTGGGCTTCAACGCTTCGGCTACTCCAAAACATATTAAGATTATGGAAACCTGGTAGATTAGACTAAATGAGAACGATTTTTCTGATTGGCTTCATCATCATTCCTCCCCCCTCTTGTTCTTCGATGGAGCTGCTAAAGGTAACCCTGGGAAAGCTGGGGCAGGTGGTGTGATAAAAAATTATGAAGGCACGAAGATTCACAGGTTTGCCTAGGGTTTGGATCACTCTTCCAGCATTCAAGCTGAGGCTCTCGCTCTCCTCCAAGGTCTCACGCAAGCTAAAATTCTGGGCATCAAAGATCTTGTGGTGATTGGGGACTCGCAATCTATCATTCAATGCCTGGTTAAGGATGTTGTTCTGAAGGACATCAGATTTTCTAGATTGATGGAGAGAATTACATCTATCTCCAACACTCTCCAAAAGGTCACTTTTTTTCATGTTCTCAGAGGCAACAACAAAGAATTTGATCTTGAAGCTAACAAAGCAGCCCTTCTCCCCGCTGGCTCTTTGTTAAATAATGGTCATGAGGAATGGACTCCCATTCCGTAGTTTTCTGCTATCTTTCTTGTTCTTGTTCGTTTCTTCATGTTTTACTGTATCCTTTTATAGCAGTTTGTTTGCATCCATAAAAATGGGAAAACTGTGGATCTTGCTGCAAGGATTCCCTGTAAGAATTTAGGGAATAGTCTTAGTTATTTTCTATACTCTGTGACTTTAGAGAAAGACAATGAAGCAGGGCTTCACTTTGTAATCTTTTTGAAAGCTTCCTTGCCCAAGATCTAATACAAATCATAACCGTTCTTGTTATAAAAAAAAAACACAGTAATTCCATTACTAAAGGAAGTCAGAGCATAGGGTTATGAATTCTGAGTAATATCAATGGAATCTACTGCTAATGGTTCAAAGGTAATTTACTCACAAAATGCAGAAAAACACAATCACCTCATTACTAAAGGAAGTCAGAGCACATGATTTTGAATTCTTAGCAATAGCAATGAAATTTACTACTAGGGTTTCAAAGGTAGTTTACTCACAAGATACAGAAAAAACACAGTCATCCCATTACTAAAGGAAGTCAGAGCATAATATTATGAATTCTGAGTAATACCAATAAGATCTACTGCAAATGATTCAAAGTAACATATAAATCAATAAAACATTAACCCCATGAGAACTCAGATCTGTTTAGGAAAACCTCTTTGCATTACTGATTATCTTTCATAGCATAAAGCAGCAGTTGGGCCAAAAAGTCTTCCAACCCCTTGCTAATTCGACCTCTTTCTTCATATATAGCTTTTACAATATTGGATTCTATGATCTCTCATCAATATAATTCGAATTTCTATTATTTACACCTATTCTACTCCTAAATCAGACTCTTAATTACAACTGACAGCTAACTATCTCTTTTAGAAGTCCTAATACAAAAAGGACTAAAACTCCTAAAACATGTTTCAACAACCTTATCTAAACCTTTAATGCTTCTTTTGATAGCTACAACCTCATGAGGTCGAATTTGGTGATGCCTCCACCCTTGTTATGAACCCTGTTGTTCCATGACCTAACTGCCCTAGAAACCAGGAAACAGAGTTTGCTGAAAGTTAGCCCTTACCTCCATGCTTGTCTTCCAACATCTTTGCTAGCCTTGATGAATATCTTGTATATGTAACATGTGTTAACATCCCATAAAATCTATAATCCTTCCACCTATGCAAAATTAATTCCTTGAAAGAGTATAAAGAGAGCTGATGTGTCTGCGCTACGAAAATATCATCTGTTTTCGTAGCGCAATAACTGTCTTTGTAAACATCTCTTAACATCCAATTTCTTCTGCTTTAACACCTGGAACTTCATTTTTGAACTCTTTCCATCCTCTAGCAGCATCAACACTTCAAAAACCAGATGTTTTACCTCTTGAAACCTTAACAAAATGCTCAAAATTGCACCTACAGCAGTTTCGTAGCGCGCTACGAAACTGTTGTGCATGTATTTTTACACAAAATTTTTCAAAAATCTCAGTTTTTAAAACTTCTTGAAATTTTTCCATGATGTCTACAGGCTTTAATAATCAACATATGTCATCCTTGAAATTTTTTCAAAAATTGAAGTCCTTCTTTATGACAAAACTGATTTATAATTTGTCACTTACTGCCCTGTTTTTATCTGAAAAATAGGTGTTGAGACAGAGCTTTTATCTTCTCACCCATAATGTATTTTGAAAAAATGAAGGAGGCTTTTGGAGACCATGATGTCTTGAAAAAAAAAATCTTGGTTTTTTCAAATACCTCTCCTACTACCGAGAAACTGTCTTTGAACTGGAAAATCCTGATTTCTGAAAATATGGCTTCAAACAAAGCCTTGTGTCTCCCAACTGGTAACACTTGTCAGAAAAGTGAGATAGCTTATTGTCGTTGGGGATTTTATGAAGAGAAACCTCCTTTGGAATTCCAAAATACTTTTGCATGTGGCCAGAAACGGATCTTGAAAAATACTGCTAAAATGAAAAAACAGAGTTTTTCTCTCAATGACTTTCAGCAGTTTCGTAGAACAAGTTAAACCATCCATTTCTCCCACCGCATAATGAATTTGAAGAAACTGAAAGAGGTTTTTTTATTTTAGTATGTTAGGAAGAAAAAAATCTTTCAGTTTTCAAAAATGAGTTTTCAGTTGCTTAGGAACCCCTCTAGAAGTTGAATACCTAAAACAGAAAAATAGGGTTTTTTGCTGAAAAAGGTTGTTTCAGCCATTTCATAGCGCACTACGAAAACAATTTTTTTGTAGCACAAATCACCCTTTTTGAAATAGCTGCGCTACAAAAACGTGGATTCCTATCATGATTTCAAAATTTGACTCTAAACCTAATGGAATGACTTCTAAATGGATGATGGGACCTTTAAACCATGGAATATGGTTGTTAAACTTCATTTGACAATGAAAATGAGACTCTAACCCTATCACTTAACCCTTTAAACATGAAATGAACTAAAACCTACTTAAGACCATGACTAGAGATAAGGAAAACTTTCAGATTTTATTGATCATGGAGGGGACCTAGAAGACTTCATTTGAACTTGTAATATGACCTATCCTTTACCAATGACTTAAAATGACTTCTAAAACTCCTTGAAATCATGACCAAAAGTAGAGTTGACACAATGATGTTTTGAGAATTTTTGGGTGATAGCAGAGGCAACCACTATGGAGCGGCAAAGACCCTATGTCATTATAACAAAAAGGAAAGGCGAGAGGGGGTCTCCTTGCCGGATTCCATGGGAAGGGTTTATGATGGTGGAGGGGGAACCATTGAGAAGAATGGAGAAGAAGGCACCAGAGACCATGGCCATAATCCAATTTATATAGTCTTTGTTAAAACCAAAAGCTTCCAACATTTTTATGATGTAATTCCAGTTGATTTTGTCGAATGCTTTGGACATGTCCAACTAGATGAGCATGCATGGTTTCTTCTGCTCCTTGAGAGAGTGAATGACTTCCTGTGAGAGGATAATGCTGTCTAGAATTTTTCTGCCTTCCACGTATCCTATTTGATGAGGGGAGATGAGAAGGGGTAGGATATTTTTGATGTGGCTGGCCAAAAATTTAGAGATTATTTTGTAGATGACATTGCAGAGGGAAATAGGCCTAAATTGGTCAGGGGAGTCAACTTTTTTCAGATTTTGGAATGAGGGTGAGGAAGGTGGCATTGAAGGCCTTTAGGACAGACTTTTTAATGTGAGACTCTTCCACCAAATCATATACCTTCTCTTTAAGTAGCGGCCAACATGATTTGAAGAAGTCTATGGTGAAACCATCTGGTCTAGGGGCTTTTCCATTGGGCATAGTCTGGATTGCTTCTTCAACCTCGATCAAAAGATACCTTTTTTAATAGCATCTGGTTGTGCTCCTTAGTTAAGATTGTGGGGATATTTCTGGTTATTTTGTATATGGCCTCCTCATTGGCATTGTTCTATTCCGTGAGGACATCTCCAAAATACTGATTGAGTTCCTCTTCTATCTCTGTGTGAGTGCAGAGGATGTTTCCTTGTTGATTTTTTAGGCTCAGTATTTGATTGTGTTTCCTGTGTTGGATCATTGAACGGTGGAAGAAAGTTGTGTTTCTTTCCCCATATTTGAGCCAACTGACTCTGGATTTTTGGCGCCATAGCCTCTTCTTGGGAAGCTCGTTCCTCCCAAATTTTTTGAAGCTTTAATTCCTCTTTCTTCTTTTGTTCTATCATAACATTGCTGATGATGTTCTGTTCTATGTCTTTCATTTTGAGTTTGATTAGTTTCTTTTCTACTATGATGTCTTCGAAGGAGTTTTTGTTCCATAGTCTGAGTTTAGATTTGATAAATTTCAACTTCTGCTGGAAGTTATACATCTTGTTGCCTTGGGAGGGCTGGGGGGTAGAACACCATTCCTTCATTTTGTCCATGAATTCAAGATGATTGATCCAGAATGCCTCAAACCTGAAGGGTTTGTTTCTGGGACCTTAAGATAGCTTAATGTTTATAACAATAGGCTAGTGATCAGATCCCACCTATGGGGCGATGTTGGCTTCCATTTCCAAGAAGCTTATGAATAATTCCTCTGAGAGGAGGAATCTGTCTAATCTGGAGGCTATCTGTCTGTCTCCACCTCTTCTGTTATTCTAGGTGAAGGAGCTGTTTTTGGTGGGGGTATCAATGAGTCTGAGATCATTAATCAAGACATGAAAGGCAGCTAAATATTTATCCATTCTTTTTAGGCCTCCTCTATTTTCCCCAAGATTGAGAATCATATTGAATTCACCTGCTATGATGCTGAGAGGATGATTGAAGGAGCTGACATGATTTTTTAGGATGCTTAACCAGGCTAATCTCTCGGTAACATAGAGAGGAGCGTAGACATTAGTGATGCAAATATTGTCCTTGGTTCCAATGATTTGAAGGACTGTTGTGAGGGCATATTTAGAAGTTACAAACTCGCATAGGTGAAAACAGGAGTCCTTCCAAAAGGTTGCAAGCCCGCCAGCAATGTCGGAGGATGAGATGGCCATATGGCTATAGTGGTTTTTGAAGCATGATTATTGTATTGAGTCCATGGAGCTTAGATTTATTTTGGTTTCTTGAAGCAGGACAATGTCCGGTTTGTCAGAGGCTATTCTAAATTTTAGAATTATTTTCTTACTAGGACTATTCAGTCCTCTAATATTCTAGGATTTGAAAATCATTGAAAAAAATTTCGGGGTAGAGTGATTGCTCTTACCTTTCCTTCATTGATGTAATGTTCCCAATTTTTAGCCTCAAGCTAAAAGGAACATTAAAGTTTTCATATTTTATTTTGTTTAAATTGAGCACCACATGGTGTGAATAGGATTGGATCATGCTTGATCTAGTCATTTTGACCAAGTCCACATACATTGTCTAGATACAATGTATCTCCTTGGTGGATTGTACAGTTTTAGAGGAGGCTCCACTTGCATGAGCTTGGTGGCAAGTGTGAATGGGACCCATGGTGAGAGGAGTTCATTTGCTTTATAAGGAGGAGATGGAAGCCCATTTTTTATTATGCTATATTGGTTTATCTTTTTCATATGGTATGCTTAGACTTGCATACCCCGGCTTTTTAGCAGAGTTGTAGTGTTCTTAAGCACAAGGGTATTCCTGGTCAGGAATCCCTACCTCATCCTCAAGGAAGGAAAGGGTTTTGAGCTCCATTTCCTCATTCTGGAATTTGGCCAAGCTTCCTCCTGCAGCTACAACCTTTTCCTGTTGGGCAGAAAACGTTGTGTTGTTGGGTGCAGCAACAGAGGAAATCATAGAGTCATTATTTGGCTTGTTCTTTGGTGGAGAGCTTGTCTATTCATTGGAGGAGCAACAGAGGAGACTCTCGGGCTTATTTTCAGATCTCTAGCACCTGGCCAAACACTCACCATCTCTCACAACACAGTCTAGGGCTGGAACTGCGTTATTTTATGCAGGCAGTGTTGGAGAGTTCATTTGAGCTCATTAGGAGGAGTTGTTTCTGAGTAAAGGGACCAACCTTTTGCTTAGATACACTATCAGAGGAGGGCACCATCATTTCAGATCTTCTACAGCCTCATTCCATATTTTGATTTAGTTGCAGTGACAAGTTAATTGTCACATTGTACATTCTCTGGCATTTCTAGCAATCTTTCCTAGATTGGCTAGAAATTTTGTATTGGAGCCCATTCTTCTATTCTTGGGCATTTCTTTGTATATTTCAGTCATATTTCATGTATATGCATCTACAGCATTAGTTACTCTATCATAGACTACGCAGTCACTGCTCTCCGGCATGTTACACTGTTGCAACATCTTCTGTCTCTATTGTTTTAATCATTGGAGATTGATTCCCATTGCTTGAGTGGCTTTTCCCTCAAGATATTTCTGTATAGTGTTCATGATATATTAATAAACATGATGGCTGTAATATATTTCCTTTATTGACATATTCAGATTTGCAGAGTTTCATGATTATTCTCATATGTTGTTGTAGCTCACTCTTTGAGCACTTTTTCAAGATACCGAAGGGAAGGAGATCTGAATAACCCTCCTAGGGTTATTTCCTTAAGCTCTACTTATGGAAGCGTAATGTATGGTGTGTTAAATAAGGGATCTAAGTCCCTTTTCAGCTTATTTTTGCATTGCCTTCCTCATACAGCGTCCTTCTGGACCCTATTACATCAGATCCTGAAAAAGGGATATTACAGTGGTATCAGAGCATCAATCTTGGCTCACCCTGTGCAGCCCAATATAATATGCCATTTGAAGGAGAAGCTCCTCACTTAGAAGAGGAGATGTACAGAGCAAACAAGAAAAGAGGAATGACAGAAGAGGAGGTCTCCCTTCTTCTTTTCCAGACCATGGAGGGTATCATTGAAGATCTTGAGGAGATAGAAAGGGAAAACTGCAGAAAGTTTCTGAGAGGGTTTGAAGATGAAGCAAGCCCTAGCTATTATTATGATGGGTGTGAGAATTCAATCACACATGCAAATCCACATCGCAGTTCATTGCCCACTTGCACTGCAGGGAGAATGGAGGAAGAAGATGAGGCCATTGGAGGAGTAGCGCTGCAGCTCAAAGGTATGGCTCATGGTTGGTGGTTTGAAAATTCTATTTCATGTTATCATGAAAATGTAGAATCATATGATGGATTCACTAAAGGGTTGATGGGAAAATTTGAATAAAATCACTGTGAATATCTATGTATCAAAACATCAAACACTTTGCATGCATTGGAGGGAACCATGCAACGAACTCCATTCCATATTTTTGAAGGGGATGTAAACATGTATGATGGCTTGCTAAGGGAAAGATCCCCATTGTGTGAAGGGCCCTCTTCCATTTGTGAAATCATGGAGGTACTTCCTTCAAGAGATGACCAAGGTCTAGGGTCTCTCCTTGATTATGAGGTAATCTCACTTATTGATGGGGAGGATGAGCATAAGAGATCTAACAGCATTGTCCCATTGGGAGGAGATCCATCACCACATGGAGGTGAAAGGGGAGCCATTGCTTCTATTAGAGGAGCCCTTGTATCTTTGCAAGGAGTTCTAAATGTTTCAACATGTGGAAACCAAGGCACAATTCTAGAACCATATGTAATAGTTTTTGGGGATTGTGAGATGGAGGAGGAAGAGAAGGATCAGCATCAAGGGTTGATACGCCCCTATCTATGCCAGAAATTTTTTTCATAAGAGAAGGAGATTGTACAACATAGTGAAGAGAGGGAAAAATCGGTCCACTCATACATACAATCCACTTCTAAGCTTGATGTCTCACTATATGGAGGCATTCCACCTGGGAGGCCACCTAATCTAGAGTTGATGAGGGGCATCTTGTCATTTGGTTCATCACTCTTGGATTTCGGAGAGGTGAAGACATTGTAGGAGTCCAACACAGCGCAGAGAGTTTGGGATAGACCCAAGGAGGAGGGAAACACTCTCTCATTTTCAGTATCACCCACTCTCATCAGTTATACTGCGCTAACAGAGTTTGCTACAGGGATGGAGGATGGCATCTTCATGATGCAGGATGACTGCTCCACAAATTTGGAGAGGAATAGGATACTTCCTTTAAGGGAGGACTCTTTCATACATAGGATTGGATGTAGGCCACTCATGCTTTCTTTGGCCCAGCTTGGGAGATTCCTTGTGGATGAAAGCTTCTCATGGGAGGCCAACTTCCAAAGGACACCATCACTATTGGAGCATGAGCAGCTGCATGAGGGGCATGGCAACATTTTGGAGGATGACTTTGGCATGGGGGATGTCAGAGTAACAGGCAGCAGCATGAGGGGAGCTTCACATGCTAGATCACCAGCACTGTCTATGAGGAGGATTGATTCGTATTGGAGGTCTCAGCTTTTAGTAGAGTACTCCAAGTATCTAGGTGCATGCATGATTTTGGATGACCCAGATGGAGATGACAGGTACATGGTGGATGATATGGTCATCTATTATTATGACAGAGTCTTCTTGACTAGGGCTTCTAGTCTCAAGGAGAAACTATTACATGTAGCACATGAGGACTTTCTAGCTATGCACTTTGATGCATATTTTGCTTTGCTAGAGGAGTTCATTTGGGAGGGCATTCAGCATGATCTATATCAGCATATGGACAGATGCATAGCCCAGATGACTTTAGAGAGGTTGGCACAACCATTTCCCTACTCATTGGAGGTGAGGGAGAGCATTATGATGAGCCATTTCAGCTCAAGGACCAGATTACATAGTAAAGAAGGTATATACTCTCATTTTGATTTACCTTTCTTTACTTTATATGAGCAGCTTGATGAGCTAAGGAAGATCACCCCTCCTTATGCTCCCTATTCTGATGTACTTTTGGCCCATTGCAGCAATGGGAGTGCCTATTTTCATGATGGTTTGTGGGGGAAGCCACATACTTCTGGGTGTGCACCATTGGCACCAATTTGTAATTTCATGTTTTCACATTATGAGATGTTTGTGGCAGAAAAAAGGTGGCTATTAAAGCACTTGTTATCTTTTGTTTTGAGGCAGGCATGGAAGGCATTGCACTGGTTCCTCATATGGAACTATGATTCACTCTCTGGTTGCCATGTGGCATCTTGTTTTCATTGTATTTTGCTTCCATATGTTACCAATGTTTGTATACTCATGGGAGGCTTTGTTTGGAGAGTGGGCTTAGAGTTGAATATGCCCATTGGGAGTATGATTCTCCCCATTTCACATGTTGTATGTTTCAAGAGAAACAATGGGCACACCATGATTTCCATGTCACTACTTTTCTCTTCATATAGGAGGAGCTATTGGGAGAAAATGCGTTGTTGGAGGAGGCATTTCATGGTTGAGTCATTTTGTGGGGAGGCTTGGGCCAATTGTAGACGCCATAAAATTTCAGCCCAATATCAGCAACCCCCTCATATTTATCATAAATGGAGGGAGAAACTACTTCGATGGAAAAATCTAAACTCTCCATTCAACCCCAACATGTTGCATAGATCCAGGGTTGAGGACTGCTTTGTTGAGCTACCTAGGATGTCTCATTTCATATGGATGACTGTATGGGTGAAGGGGTCACTCATTGGGAATAATACTTCCCATGTTTTTCATAACTCATACCTTGAGGAGGCCATTGAACAACAAGGAGATTTCCACTTGTATCTTCTATTATCTCATGATGTATACTTTGGTTCTACACACTTGGAGGGATACATGGAGGATAGATTTATTGAATACTTTGATGAGCTATGGTGGGGTCTATTGATGAAGAGGCCACAAGAAGAGGAGGAGGAATTTTTACTCTACCTTTCAGTTGTTTGAGGACAAGCAACATTTTGAAGGGGGAGGACTGTAATGTTCCCAATTTTTAGCCTCAAGCTAAAAGGAACATTATAGTTTGCATATTTTTATTTTGTTGAATAAAATGGGTAAGGAGGCCCCATAATCCTTGAGAAGGAAGAATAAACACTCCTCATGTGAAAGGAGGAAGAATAAAGTAGCTAAATTGAGCAACACATGGTGTGAACAGGATTGGATCATGCTTGATCTAGTCATCTTGACCAAGTCCACATACACTGTCTAGATACAATGCATCTCCCTGGTGGATTGTGCAGTTTTAGAGGAGGCTCCACTTGCATGAGCTTGGTGGCAAGTGTGAATGGGACCCATGGTGAGAGGAGTTCATTTTCTTTATAAGGAGGAGATGGCAGCCCATTTTTTATTATGCTATTGGTTTATCATTTTCGTATGGTATGCTTAGACTTGCATACCCGGACTGTTTAGCAGGGTTGTAGTGTTCTTAAGCACAAGGGTGTTCTTGGTTGGGAATCCCTACCTCATCCTCAAGGAAGGAGAGGGTTTTTAGCTCCATTTCCTCATTCCGGCATTTAGCCAGGCTTCCTCCTACAACTGCAACCTTTTCTTGTTGGGCAGAAAACGTTGTGTTGCTGGGTGCAGCAACAGAGGAACTCATAGAGTCATTCTTTGGCTTGTTCTTTGGTGGAGAGCTTGTCTATTCATTGGAGGAGCAGTAGAGGAGACTCTCGGGCTTATTTTCAGATCTCTGGCACCTGGCCAAACACTCACCATCTCTCACAGCACAATCTAGGGTTAGAACTGTGTTATTTTATGCAGGTAGTATTGGAGAGTTCATTTGAGCTCATTAGGAGGAGTTGTTTCTGAGTAAAGGGATCAGCCTTTTACTTATATACACTATCAGAGAAGGGCACCATCATTTCAGATCTACTACAGCCTCATTCCATATTTTTATTTAGTTGCAGTGACAAGTTAATTGTCGCATTGTACATTCTTTGGCATTTCTAGCAATCTTTCCTAGATTGGCTAGAAATCTTGTATTGGAGCCCATTCTTCTATTCTTGGGCATTTATTTGTATATTTCAGTCATATTTCATGTATATTCACATACAGCAGTAGTTACTCTATCATAGACTACGCAGTCACTACTCTCCGGCATGTTACACTATTGCAACATCTCCTGTCTCTATTGTTTTAATCATTGGAGATTGATTCCCATTGCTTGAATCGCTTGTCCCTCAAGATATTTCTATATAGTGTTGCTGATATATTAATAAACATGATGGCTATAATATATTTCCTTTATTGACATATTCAGATTTGCAGAGTTTCATGATTATGCTCATATGTTGTTGTAGCTCACTCTTTGAGCACTTTTTCAAGATACCAAAGGGAAGGAGATCTGAATGACCCTCCTAGGGTTATTTCTTTGAGCTATACTTCTGGAAATGTATTGTATGGTGTGTTAACTAAGGGATCTAAGTCCCCTTTCATCTTATTTTTGCATTTCCTTCCTTATACAGTGTCCTTCTGGACCCTATTGCAGCAAATCCTGAAAAAGGGATATTGCAATTGATGAGGCGTATTCCTAGCTCCTGAAGGAGTTGGTTGGTGGTTTCCCTTCCTCTTTTCCAGTTCTGTCCCTTTGGAAGGTGTTTCCCTACATTTAAGTTGACCATTATACCACTTTTTGTGCTTTTTCATTTGTTTAGGTGTTCTCGGTGTTGATGCATTCCCTCCTGCAGCAGGTAAGCCTCCTCAATTTTTTGGATGTGTTCTCTGGGGATGACTTCTATTCCATTCTTGTTCCATTATTTTTCTATTTTCTATAGATCCATCCCCATTAGGAATTGTTCAATATCTCTTTCCTCTAGGGTAGGTACATCTTGTATGCTTTCCATGTCTGTGTCGTCTTGATATTGGGTTCCCTCTTATATGAGTTTGTTTTGGGCTTCCATTTCCTTTTTGTTGTTTTCCAATGTGTTTTCCTACTAGATGTTTATTTCTTTTCCCGTGATTTGTTGCCTAATTTCCTCCTGAAGTGTGTTTATAGCTTCGTTCTTATTTTGCTGGGAGAACATTGGAGGATCTTTCCTTGTGTATACTCTTTTGTTTTGCTTGTGCTTGTTACCTGCCCTGGTGTATCCTTAGTCATATTTTTTCCCCGCTTGGTCTTCTTTTGCTGGTACCTTGTTTTAGGGGTAGTCTCGAAATAAATGTCCATGTTCATGTCATTTCCTGCATCTGAAAGAAATATGCTCATAATCTATGTTTTGAGTCCAGATGTCATCTCTGAATTTTAGTCTTATGGCTTCTGGTAGTGCTCTAGATACATCTAAGTAGGCACAAATCCTTGTGTAGGATATGTAGTGACCATTTTTGGTGCCTTCTGACATTTTTATGTATTCTCCAAGCTTGTCCCTTATGGCCTTTAAGACGGAATATGCCCAGTAGTATGTTGGTAGAGAATAGAGCCGTATCCAAACTGGAATGTTGGTGAAGTCTTCTTTATCGATAATGAAGTTCTCCTTCCAATATCTCATGTACAGACCTGTCGAGTTGAAGAAGTAAGGACCCCCTTAAAATATCTTGTCCATGTATTCTAAAAGGGTGAACACCACCGTGAAGAAGCCTTTGAACCCGAGTTGTAGATCGATCTCTCCTTTTGGGCTCTATTTGGCATGAATCCATCTTTTAGAGTGTGTTATGTGGGCCAAATGCCCATAAATTTGCAGATGATCGCATGTTCTTGCATGTAATCTCTGAAGACGTCGACATTCGGGTCCTGAATGATTATTTCCAGAGTTTTCTTTGCCTTTGGGTTGCATGCGTTGTGTTTTCTTGTTTCTTCCTTTGCGTTTGTATCTTCCTTTGATTCTTCTCCTGCTTCCTCTGAGGGTTGGGGGGTTTGATTTTCTCTTGTGGCCGTTGCTTCTGTGGTGTCCATGTCAACCTTTTCGTGATCTTGCAGAGGAGTGGGAGACCACAATTCAGGGTTTGTACGAGCAAATGCTGAGCTAGAGGTCAGTCGGGTAAAAAAAAGGACGTTGCTCTTGGATGAATGCCCTGTAGCGAGATATTGGTAGGATGGAGCCAACGGGCCTTCATCCTGATCCATTGAAGAAGCCCGGGGTGAGATCATGTAGGCACTGCAGCAGGGCCACAACCAGATGGCAGTTTGCGCGAGGCGTCAGGGGTTGCAAAGTTGCGACTAGGGTTGCAGAGCTAATTTCCCTAATATTAAATAATATTACTGATCAAAACAAAATTTTTAAGGTATACCCTTAATAAAACTTTTTTAAGTAAATTATTTTTATCGCAATATTCTTCAATATCTTGTATTTTTTTGTATTTTTTTTTAATCAATAAAATAATATTTTATATATATTTTTTAATTTTATTAAAAAAAATTAATATATTTAATTAAAATGAAAATTATAATTTTTTATAAACATTATATAATATTAACTCATTATTAAACTCTTTTGAAATTTTATAAGCATTATATAATTAAAACCTAAGAAACAAAAACAAAATACATATATATTAAATACAAAACTAAAAGAAAATACATTATTAATTAATTAGTTTGACTATCTACTATTCTCACGCGAGGGAACTTGAAACTACTGGAAAAATATGTTGCATGTATTTTATTTTTTTAATTAAAATTAGGTTGGGCTTATTGTTGTCCCTTGAGGAAATCTAAATGATCTAAACGCGGTTGTATTAAAAGTATAGCTAAAATTAAATATTTGAAGCTACTAGGTTTTGTTTTAGTAGGGAGATATTGAGAAAGAAATGTATAAATAATGTTCTCCTTCCTTTGTTTTCTAGTATATTCTTTCTATTACTTTTAGAGAGGGAATGTTAGGCAATGTGAAAACTTAGTGATAATTTTTCAAACCAGATTTTAGAATATGCAAAGATATATTTAGTTATATAGTAGATTGTATTTTTTATTAATGAATAGAGTAAATATTTGTAAATAACACATATATTGTAGATTGTCGTTTTCTTTTTAATGCAGTAAATTTCTCTCAATGACACTTTTTTAAGTTATAATTATGATATAAGAAACAAAAACAAAATACATATTTATTAAATACAAAAACAAAAAGAAACTATCAAAACTACTGGAAAAATATGTTGCATGTAATTTTTTTTTTTTGAAATTGGGTTGGGCTCATTGTTGGCACTTGAGGAAATCTAATATGCAAAGATATATTTACTTATATTGTGGATTGTATTTTTTTTTAATGAATAGAGTAAATATTTGTAAATAACATATATATTGTGGATTGTAGTTTTCTGTTGATGTATTACATTTTTTTTAATAAATTTTTTTTATTATAATATTCTTCAATATATTGTATTTTTTTTAATTAATAAATTAATATTTTGTATTTTTTTTAAATTTATTAAAAAGTTTTAATATATTTAATTAAAGTGGAAATTATAATTTTCTATAAACATTATATAATATTAACTCATTATTAAACTCTTTTGAAATTTTATAAGCATTATATAACATAAAATAGAAGAAACAAAAACAAAATACATATTTCTGGAATACAAAAACAAAATACATTATTAATTAATTAGTTTGAGTATCTAAGGTTCTCACTAGAGGGAACTTGAAGCTAGGAAAAATATGTTGCATGTAATTTTTTTTAATTGAAATTCGGTTGGGCTTATTGTTGGCCCTTGACCAAATCTAAAAGACCTAAACTCAGTTGATGGCCCAAAACTTGAAATGTAATCTGAAATAATAATGCTTCTTTCTTCTCTACAACATTTTTGCACCTTGTTTTCTTTACCATGGTGCATGCTCAATGCCCAAAGTTCATTAGGTTGCCATTCTACTTAACGGTACTCAATTTACCTAATCTATACTTCATCTTATCACAAATAGTTAGCTCTACCTCTACCTATAGACTTGGCCATTTATACAATTAGGGATTTTTATAAGCTACCTTTCTCATCTATTTCACCATTGCATGATTGGGGAGGGAGCTTGTAATCTCAATCCAAAATTTTCACTATAATTTATATCTGAAAGACTTTGCATTATTCTATTCTATAATTGCATCCCTCATTGAGCATGATTATCAAAACAAAGAGAACCTTAGTTTTACATACCTTCCACTTGTATTGACAGTGGAACAATTTAATAAATCTTTAAGGGAGAATATATTGCACTGAACATCAAATAGAAGCTCGGCATACCTACTTACCATAGTCAATCTATTATATACCATTCAAACTATGAAACTTAAGAAATTTCACTGCAATTTTGGAAAAAACCAATGAACCAAAAAATTGGACTAACATGGATATCAAATGATAACTTGTGAAGAAACAATAAACCTGCATAAGAGATCATGTTTATGAAATTTCTTTTTATATTAAATTTGTTTTATGAAATTTAAATAAGAGTCATTTCAATTTAAGAGAAGTGTATTAAATAAAAAAATAAAGAATATGGAAAATGAGACTGGCTCCATGATGCTCTATTGCATGCCTTCATTTTAATTGTAACCTACATAATAAATTTTAATTGTAACATACATAATAAATTGTAAGTTAGATGATGTAAATTACAATTAAAAGTTAAACTCTGTGTAAGTTACATTATGTAAATTACAATTAAAAGTTAAACTCTGTGTTAAAAATATGTCTACTATGAATTTATTAAACCTTTTCAATCAATACACATAAAATTAAAATTAAAAAAATGAGCTAACCTATTTGTTACATTGAACCTTGTGAGGAAATTCTATGTATAAAAGTGAACTAACTTTTATATATGAAAAATTAGTGAATTTATTTTAACAATTGTGCTAATTCCATTTTAATTAAAATATTTTATTCAAATTAGAGATTTTAAGTTGAGCTCCATTTGTTAAATGTTAACTGGTAACTATTCAAGATAAAATAAAATATTTTATTAAACTCAAATTATATAATAAAGTGTAAATCCACCTTAGTGTTGCCATTTTCATTAGCATACCTAGTAAACTCACAAATATCCTTAAACTCAAATGAAAACATAATAAACCTAATAAAAACACAATCATAACAAACATAAAAAAGAAACTAATACATTCACATACAATACACTCATGTGGTAATGCAACCAAGTTCAAATGGGGACGAAATTAAAAACGCATAGACATTCATACAAGTAATCATTACACACTTGGAAAATGGTTGAATCATTATACACTTGGCAAATGGCTGACCACACCTACGATAATCTGAAAAGGTATAAGAGGGAATTAGTAATCCATCGCCGTAATTGTTACCTTAAAACACTTGGCAAATAGTTGATTAGGCATATTTTTCACAATGAGATAACTGTTACATTAAAACACTTGGCAAATAGTTGATTAAGTATAATTCTCACCATGAGATAATAGTGGCATACGTTTCACAATGGGAAAAGGTAAAACACTTGGCAGATAGTGGCATAAGTTTCACAATGAGAAAAGATGTATGTTTCAAAATAAATGCACATTTTAATTTTTCAATTCATTTATCATTAATTATCATACGTGGTTAAATGCACATTTTAATTTTTCAATTCATTTCTCATTAATTAGCATACCTGGTTAACAACAACAGTAAATTTTTAATCATGCTTTGTAAAAAAATTAAGTGAAGTATGGTTTAAACATGTGATTTAAACATGCAAGGAAGTTATGATTTTTAATTCCATTCATTGATGCAGTGGCTATTACGAGAATAAACTCTCATCTTTCAATTTAGACCATTCGATCAAAAATATTTATTAAGAAAAAGATTAAAGTTGCCAATTCCAACAAGAGAGTGCCTATCAACATAAATATACTAAGTAATAAAAATATAACATGTATATCCATATATCCAATTAGGATGTAATTAAAATATAATACAAAATGCAATAAAATTTACATAATGAAATATTAAAGAAACTTAAATATAAATTCGGTAACTTTCTCTTTGATATTTTCAAAAAAAATGAAAATAACGCTAAATAAACACAATTTGTCATAATACTTTTTTTTTTGGTATATTTGGTAGATCCTTAGTATTTTCTATTAGTCATAAAAAAACAGGTTGCATCATATACAAAGTTAGTGGGCTCAACCTGCTTGAAGGAAATCAGGTCTGTTGGCCACCTTAAGGCATTGAAAGCCATCCAAAATTGATATTGTTTCCTTCTTCTACTCGCCTTAATGGCCATTTTACTGTTTAAAACATTAACGAAGTAACAACTACAAACATAAACACTAGCTGCAAAATTCATAAAACTTAATATGGGCTACTACCCATCAGAAGAGTCTATTGGTGCAGGATCCTTTGCAGTGGAGCCAGGCATGTCCGCTTGCTACATCTGTTGCCTCTGCCTTTCAATGTGTCCAAATCGAGCTATCACTTGATACTGTGACATCTTGATGTGCTGGAGTTGAATGTTGATATCCTGAAGAAGTTCCATTACTGATGGTGTTGAATTCTCTTGACCTGGATGAAGACTTTGCATTTCTTTGGCCAGGACACATTTCATTATCCAGTATGTATGAATAGTTTGGTTAAACAGCGAAAGGCGGCCCCTAGTATTCCCTGGATTAGTAATAAAATCCATTATTTCCTCCTTCGCCTCATTATCTTCCTCATTACTATGACTTTCTTTTTCCCATCCCTGTATTACATTTTTGATCTGTGGAGGATTTCCGAGAGAGTAAGCTTTCGAGATATGCTCCAGCATCTCTTACTTCGTCTTCCTACCTCGCTTGCTAGTCTACGTTGTAGATTTTACAATCTTCTGCTTTCCTTTATCTTGATTTTTAGCCATACCCTTCTCCGTTAGCCTCTTAACCATAGTTCTATTCTGAATATTCTGTTGAATTAAACCTGTATATACTATCTATGATCTTGTATGATGGAAGGACAGAGGTATAACAGTTAAACTTTTATTCTTCAGGAATAAATTCTCCTCTGACACATGATTCGCAGATTGATAGATACAATGTCGTTGACTGAGATAATTCAGGAAGTGATTTATACAAGTAGTTTGATGGAAATAGAGACGAACCCAGAACAGACTCTCTATCTTGCCAAGTAATAGCCTAACTAAACAGGCAAAACTCCCAGTATGACAAAGATAAATTATAATTCCTGAACGGAGTGCATGAAATTTGCCTTCACTATGACTACCACGGAATTTCAAGATATGTCCCTGCCAAAACCAAACAAGGTAGACATAATAACCGCAGAAACTGCTTTGAATATCCCCTACACTTATACAAAATAGCAAACAGATGGATTTAAGGATTTTCCCCTGCAAAAACTCAACAAGGCATATAGACAAACGACAAAGGCTACCCCAATTATCCCCTAAATCATTCGAATATACGAAACAGAGGCGAGATTTAGTAAAATTAAACTCGATACCATGCATGATGAAATTGTAACAATTTTCAAACAAATTCCATTGCCCATGTGAACTAAACTCGCATGCATGCATGAAGGAAGTAGAGATTATGAAAGAGAACATCACGACCTTACAGGGATTGCTGTGGATCATGAAAACCAGGTTGGAATAGCCTCCTATCAGATAAGAAGTTACAATTCATGACCTCATAACAGCTAATAACTAAAACCATTCCCAAAACTTCAAAGCCTTCGCTATCCTGGCTCGTACAACAATTTAAGACTAAAAGCATAAAGTTGGAGTGAAGAAGGACATACCCCTGGACCCAAGCTTGAATCGTCTGAACAATGGTTGCGCCAGTTCCAGCCAGTCGCCTCAAATCGTTGCTCCTGCCAGAGTAAAATGGTTTTTGCAGATCCAAAATATGCCTCTTTAGGCTTACTCTATTCTGTGTTTTCCAACGCCCTTCTGACATCACAAGCTGTCGTACTAAATGTGCCACCATCAAAATGAAAACCGAGTACCTCCTCATGCAATGTTGTGAATGCCGATTTAAGTTGTCACGCTTAAACCTCTGCCCATTCATCACAACTGCCTTACACCTACTCTATAACACCTGACAGCGAGCACCCAGATCAGGAATCATAATACTTTAGTTACATTAAACATCTATTTACAATATTTCCTTCCATCTCACATCACATCTATCCTTTAGTTACACGAGACAACGATAAAGATGGAGCATCTATGTAGTTGAGGCAGGTCGTTTTTATCACCCACATCTATCCTTTAGTTACACGAGGCATCGATAAAGATGGAGCATCTATGTGGTTGAGGCAAGTCATTTTTATCCACCATGCAATAACTCTCAATCAATACATCCACCACATATATATAGTATACGTAATATAAGATATTAATGGCAATATTTAATCTAAAACGTAATAAAAATATCCATCATCCAATCTTGCACTCTTTTAAATGAAATAAAAATGAGATAATCCTCCGACAGCACTCATCTAATAAATATAGTACTTTAAAATACCATATAGAATATTTGAGGAATACTCAGCTAATCTTGCACCCTTTTAAATATTTTTTTATATATAATATAATATTCTACAATATTTATACACATAAATATTAAATTAATACTTGTATACCTCTTATATAATATTATATTTAAGACTCTCTTAAATATAAATCTTGCACTCTCCAAAATAAAACTTACAGATATAAACCGTGCCAAAATAATATGTAACTTAATAAATAAAACGTATAAGTAATATGAATATATTCTCATGTAATAAAATTATAAATATATCCTCATACATATATGTAATACGAATATATCCTCATGTAATAAAATTATGAATATATCCTCATACACGGGATGATAATAAAATGCATGTGTCTTGATTCGTGAACGCAATAAAACTTATATAACGTAAAAATGCTTATATCTTTTTTTTGAGCCCAAGATACACTCGTTAAGTGCCACTATGCATGGATAGATAATTCTCTATTTCAGATATTTTATATTTCTCCATGGTTCTTTGTTTCAAATTTTTTTCATTTATGATAGTAGTGTAGTATTATTATGTTTTATTTATTAAAAATAAAATCGATAAAAAAAAAATATGTGACGTAATAAATAAAAGATATAAGTAATATGAATATATTTTTTTTAATAAAGTTATTAATATAATAAAATGTGCAAGTTCTCATTTAATATTTTTCATTAATGATAATAATGTAGTATTACTATGTTTTATTTATTAAAAATAAAATTAATAAGAAAATAATATGTGGGGTAATAAATAAAATATATAAGTAATATGAATATATTCTCATGTAATAAAGTTATGAATATAATAAAATGTGCAAGTCCTCATTTAATATGAGAAATTTGTTGATATGAAATCGTATTCAGACGCGATCACCAATTTTATTGACTTCTGACAAAAAACAGCACCGAACCTAATAAACAAGGGCGCCAAACCTAACACGCCGCCCTGCCGCTCAAAGCAACCGACTGCTGCCCACCATGATTGACTATGTAATCATATGTTTTTCACATGCAGAATTAGCCCTCTTCTGCAACTATAAATTTGTATTTCCTGCCTCTGCATGAGCATGTCAAGCCAAGCAAGGCCAGGTCTTGTAATAAAAATATGTGTTGTTTTATTCTTCAGTTTGTGTGTTTATCATAATTTCTCCCGTCTCTAGTCTGCATGTTTATCATAATTTATCCTGTCTCTATTTGTTTTTTGTTCTGTTGTGCTGCTCTGCACCTCAACAACTGGTATCGGAGCCAATTTGACTCAGGTTACTTCTCTCCACCACTACAATTCATTTGCAAGTTCATGATCTTGGAAGCAGAGTGAATATGTGCATGCAATTCCTCTGTGTGTGGAAAGCTGCTACAATTGCAATTCCTCCGTGTGGAAAGTTGTTGCAATTTCTCTGTGTGAAAGGCTGCTGCACTGTGCCAGAAATCATGTGAAGTGGCTGAGCTGGTTGAGCGGAGTGCCTGTGTTGAAAACTCTGTGGAGGAACGTTGTTGTATGAGATATATACCCAACAGCAGAGTCGTGGAGCGTCTAACGTAGGAGATTGCAACATCCAACATGTGTGTCAAGATTTGCATCGAACATGTGTGTCTAAATGGATGAGTAAAAGGAAGAGTGAGTTATTTTGGAATGCAACCTCGTTAAAATAATTTTGGGTTAAATGACTGCCTTTCCTGTTAAAATAATTTTGGGTTAAATACCTTTCCCATTTTTAAGTGAAGTCGTATATATTGTATGTGAAGTGGGTTAAAGGCTTTATATGTTTTATAATTAAAAATTATATATGTTATTGAAACATATATATTTAATTTTTGGTGAATTTTGAAAGGGAAAGGATGTTTTTTTTTAATATAAAAGGAAAAGGTCATGCTTTTAAAAAGGAAAAAAAAAAGAGAGGAGAAAATTTCATTATTTGTGGTTTTTTTTAAGAGATAAATTTAATATTTTATTTAAAGGTGCAAGTGGAGTTTTGATTTTAGGTGAATTGTATTGAGAATGGAGATAGGAGTTACTGACATGGAGAAGTTGAGCGGGGTTAATTTTTCCCTATGGAAATCACAGTTGGAGGATACACTGATTTTAAAAGATTAGTATTTGCCGATTGAGGGTGTAACAAAGAAACCCTCATCTATGACAGATGAGGAATGGGTTAAGCTAGATAGAAAGGCGATTGCAACAATCCGCCAATATCTAGCAAAGAATGTGTATTTCAATGTGTCCGGAGAAAAGACAACAAAAGGATTATGGAAGAAGCTCCATGATCTATATGAGAAGAAAAAAACATCAAACAAAGTGTTCTTGATGAAGAATCTTTATAATCTCAAGATGAAGGAGGGTGCTTCAGTTGCTAAGCACTTGAATGAATTCAATATTATAACTAGTCAGCTTGCCTCTATTAAAATAACTCTAGCTAATGAAATTAGAGCTATTTTGTTAATGTGTTCTATGCCAGACGGCTGGGAAAATTGAATTGTGGCTATGAGTACTTCAACACCTACAGGGACCCTGAAGTTTGATGATGTCAGCAGCAGTTTAATGAATAAGGAGCTGCGACGCAAGTCAATTGCGGAAAAATAGGGAGGAGAAGCTCTTACTCTAGCTAATCATGGTAGGAGGATTGATCGAGGCCAACAAGGGTGATCAAGATCGAGAGGCCGATCAAAATCAAGGAGGGGTCGGATCATCTACTTTCATTGTGGCAAACTCAGGCACATGAAGAAAGAATTTCGAGCCTTGAAGAAAGGACAAAAGGATCAAATATCGACCAATACAAATCACAAGTCATCCAACACAAATGAAGGTTAGACTACTACTGTAGTCATAGATGGTGATGTGTTTTTTACTTTTTCAGTAGAGGATGCATGTTTATATACATCTAGCGGTAGCTTTGATTGGATCCTTGACTCTGGGGCATCTCACCATGTAACCCCATGCAAAGACAGTTTTGTTGCATATAATCCTAGTGATTATGGTAGAGTGCATCTGAGGAATAATCATTTTTGCAGTGTTGTTGGAGTGGGAGATGTCCATATCAAAATGAAGAATGGACAAGATATATTGTTGAAACAGGTCATGCATGTACCAGAAATGCGCATGAGTTTGATCTCTATGGGATGGCTCGATGATGAAGGCTATTCCACAAGCTTTAGAAAAGGAGGCTAGAAAATTAGCAAAGGAGCATTGGTCGTGGCCAAAGGACCCAAGACAGGAACACTATATTCATTGAAGGCAATGATAGGAAGATCAGATTTGGTTGTTGTCACAAGAGAGGGAAATGCAGCAAATTTTTGGCATAAGTGCTTGGGTCACATGAGCGAGAAGGGTTTAAAAATCCTTGTTGGTAAAAATTTACTACCAAGTTTGAGATCCTACAATCTTGATCTTTGTGAGCATTGTGTATATGGTAGACAAAGAAGGGTTTCATTTCTTAGCGGTGGTCATGGCATAAAGAAAAATGTGTTAGAATTGATACACTCATATGTGTTTGGACCATTTAACATCAAGTCATTAGGAGGAGGATCATATTTTGTAACATTTATAGATGATGCATCCAGGAAGGTTTGGGCCTATCCCATGAAAATTAAAAGTGAAGTGTTTGAAATATTTCAAAAATTCCATGTTGTTGTTGAAAAAGAGACTAACAAATTTCTCAAGTGCCTAAGAACACATAATGGTGGAGAATATTTCTCAAATGCATTCAAAGAATATTGTAACAGGTTTGGCATAAAGCATGAGAAGACTATGCCTAGTACACCTCAATGGAATGGTGTTGCAGAATGAATGAATCACACCATTATGGAAAAAGTAAGGAGCATGTTGTCCAATTCCGGTTTGGACAAGCATTTTTGGGCAGAGGCTATGAGGACAACTTGCTACCTCATAAATAGATCTCCATCTACAACCTTGGATGGAGGCATCCCTGAAGAAGTTTGGATTGGTAAGAAGTTGAATTATTCTCATTTGAAAATATTTGGATTTGAAGCATTTGTACATATTCCCAAAGAAAATAGAACTAAGCTAGATGATAAATCAATGAAATGCATTTTTTTGGGATATGCAGATGAATAATTTGGTTATCATCTATGGGATCCAATCAAACATAAAATTATTAGAAGCAGGGATGTTATATTTAATGAGTCAGAAATGTTTAAGAGGAATGTAGGTGAGGTGGAAGTCAAGAAAGTGATTGACAAGTTTGAAGAGCAACATGAAGATATCCTACCAATGCAAGAAAATGGGTAGCAAATTCAAGAGCAAGGACAGCAAGCGGAAAGTGATGAACACCAAGAAGAAGGAATCTTGCAGGAACCTTTACATGAGATTCAACATGATAATGCACCACCACAGTTGGTTCGTAGATCTTCTAGGCCTCATAAGCCTTCAAAAAGGTATCCTCCTTCAAACTATATCCTATTGACTGATGAAGGTGAGCCTAATTATTTTCAAGAGGCTTGTAAAGTTGAACATAATAAAGAATGGAAGAAAGAAATGGAGGAAGAAATGAACTCTGTGCTGGAAAATAAAACTTGGGAGTCGGTAAATCTCCCAAAAGGTAGAAAGGCTCTGCAAAACAAATGGGTATATATAATTAAGCATGAAGGTGAATAAAAGAAGGAGAGGTATAAAGCAAGGTTGGTGGTGAAAGGATTTTCCCAAAAGAAAGGTATTGACTTCACTGAAATTTTCTCACATGTTGTCAAAATGTCATCCATTAGAGTCATTCTTGGTCTTGTTGCTGCTTTAGACTTAGAATGTGAATAGTTAGATGTAAAAACTGCTTTCCTTCATGGAGAGTTAGAGGAAGAAATTTATATGAAGCAACCAGAAGTTGGCTTCATAGAAAAAGGCAAAGAAGACCTTGTTTGCAGGTTAAAGAAGAGTCTCTATGGGTTGAAACAGGCACCTCGACAATGGTACAAGAAATTTGATTCATTCATATTAGAACATGGTTTTCACAGGTTGGAAGCTGACCATTATGTCTATATCAAGAGGTATGATAAAGTAAAGTACCTCATATTATTGTTATATGTGCATGACATGTTGATTGTTAGGCATGATAAGAATATGATCAATGGGCTGAAGAAGGATTTGGGCAGCAAATTTGCAATGAAGGATTTGGGTCCAGCACAACAGATATTGGGCATGAGGATCATGTGTGACAGGGAAAACAAAAGGTTGTGGTTGTCACAAGAAAAGTATATCAAGAAGGTGCTTGACAGGTTTAATATGAAAGATGCCAAACCAGTTGGTACACCCCTTGCAGCCCACTTCAAGTTGAGTGCTGAGTTATGTCCCAGCGATGACAAAGAGAAAGAAGAAATGAGCAAGATTCCTTATGCTTCAACAGTTGGTAGCTTGATGTATGCCATGGTATCCACACGACTAGACATTGCATATTCAGCGGGAGTTGTGAGCAGATTCCTTACCAATCCAGGAAAGCAACATTGGCAAGCAGTAAAATGGATTTTCAAGTATCTTAAGGGTATTAGTCATTATTGCTTATGTTTTGGTCATAATGATACTGTGCTTGAAGGTTTTACAGATGTAGATATGGCTGGAGATATTGACACCAGAAAGTCCACTATAGGATATTTGTACACATTTGCAGGTGCAGTTGTATCTTGGGTGTCAAGGCTACAAAGAATAGTAGCTCTTTCTACAACAGAAGCAAAGTACGTAGCTACAAAAGAGGCTTGCAAAGAAATGTTGTGGATGCAATGATTCCTAGGAGAGTTAGGAATCAAGAAGGATAAGAATGTGTTGTATTGTGATAGTCAGAGTGTCATTCACTTGGTGAAAAATCAAACATTTCACTCAAAAACCAAGCACATTGACTTAAGGTACCATTGGATCTGACATGTATTGGAGGAAGGACAGTTATCTTTGGAAAAGATCCATACAGATAAAAACCCTGCTGATAAGCTTACTAAGATTCTACCAAGAAGTAAGCATGAGTTATGTAGAGGCATGATAGGTATCGGTGTGACTTGATTCAAGATTCTTCATTTGGCTTTAAGTGGGAGAATGTTGATATGAAGCCGTATTCAGACACCGACCACCGACCTCACCGACCTCTGACAAAAAATGACGCCGAACCTAACACGCCGCCCAACCGCTCAAAGCAACCAACTACTACCCACCATGATTGAGTATGTAATCATATGTTTTTCACATGCAAAATTAGCCCTCTTATGCAATTATAAATTTTTATTTCTTGCCTCTGCTTGAGCATGTCAAGCCAAGCAGGGCCAGGTCTCCTGTAATAGAAATCTGTGTTGTTTTATTCTTCAGTCTATGTGTTTATCATAATTTCTCTTGTCTCTAGTATGTGTGTTTATCATAATTTCTCCCGTCTCTATTTATTTTCTGTTCTGTTGTGCTGCTCTGTACCCCAACGACAACCATGGCTCTTTGTTTCAAATATTTCTCATTAATGATATAGTATATTATTATTATGTTTTATTTATTAAAAATAAAATCAATAAAAAAATAATATGTGACATAATAAATAAAATATGAGTAATGTGAGTCCTCATTCAATATGAGAACGCCATGGTTCTTTGTTTCAAATATTTTTCATTAATGATAGTAGCGTAGTATTATTATGCTTTATTTATTAAAAATAAAACCAATAAGAAAGCAAGTCCTCATTCAATATGAGAACACCATGGTTCTTTGTTTCAAATATTTTTCATTAATGATAATAGTGTAGTAAATTATTATATTTTATTTATTAAAAATAAAACTAATACGAAAATAATATGTGATGTAATAAATAAAACATATAAGTAATATGAATATATCTTTATGTAATAAAGTTATGAATATAATAAAATGTGCAAGTCCATGCCATGGTTTTTGGTTTCAAATATTTTATTATTAATAATAATAATAATAATGTAGTATTATTATGTTTTATTAAACCAATAAAAAAATAATATATGAGGTAATAAATAAAACATACAAGTAACATGAATATATCGACCTCGTCTAATAAAGTTATGAATATAATAAAATTGCAAATCCTCATTCAATATAAAACGCAATAAAACTTCACATAATATAATAATACTTATATTTCTTTTATGTGCAATATAAACACAAACACGTAATAAAACAGACAAGTAATATGAATATTATATCCTCATGTACTAACGTAATAAAACATATAAGTAACATGAATATACCCTATGTAATAGGTTATGAATACAATAAAATGTGCAAGTCCTCATTCAACATGAGAACGCAATAATACTTCTACATAAACGTAATAATGCTTATATTTTTTGTTTGCGCGCTATAGCCACGTAATAATGCTTATATTTTGAGAACGCTAGAAGACTTCTACATAAACGTAATAATGCTTATATTTTTTTGTTTGCGCGATATAGACACGTAATAATGCTTATATTTTTTTTTGTATGCTATATAGACACGTAATAATGCTTATATTTTGAGCTGGAGAATTCAAAATTTTCACAGTATCTATTTTATGTTTATCTATTTTTTAGGTCAACGTTTAGGGTGTTTTATTTTTAAGTTTATTTATTTTTTACGTCCGTCTATTTTTAGGTTTATTTTTCTCACTCACACTCCAAAAACTTTCTAAGTCTATCTATTTAAAAGTTTAAGTTTTGGGTCAAAACTCACACCATAAGAACCTTATTTTTACGTTTATCTATTTTTAAGTCAAAGTTTAAGGTGTTCCATTTTTAAGTCTATCTATTTTTTAGTTTATTTTTCGGATCCAAACCTATCCATTTTTAGGTCTAAGTTTGGGATCAAAACTCACACCACAAAAACCTTCATTTTTAAGTCTATCCATTTTTATGTTTAAGTTTTGAGTCAAAACTCACACCAAAAAACCTTCATTACCTTCATTACCTTCATTTCCATTTTTACCTTCATTTCCATTTTTACGTTTAAGTTTTAGGTCAAAACTCACACCACAAAACCTCTATTTTTACGAAATTCGGGTCAAAAATCACACCACAATCTATGTGTTTCGGGTTAAAACTCACCAACAGAAACCTTCAAACTACTTTTTGGATCAAAACTTACACCACAAAAACCTTCATTTTTACTAAGTTTCGAGTAAGTTTTGAATCAAAACTCACACCACAAAACCTGGAGTCCTTCATTTCTAAGTTTACTTCTCTGGTCAAAATTCACACCAAAAAAAGAGTCAAAACTCACACCACAAAAACCAGAAATTCAGGTCAATACCCACACCACATAAACCTCAAACACCTTCAAACTATTAATTATTTAATGCTTATATTTTCGAATCAAAACTCACACACCACATAAATTCGAGTCAAAACTCACACAACAGAAACTTTCAAATACCTTCAAACTATTAAATAACACTTTCAAACTATTAAACTATTAATTATTTAACGCTTATATTTTCGAATCAAAACTCACACCACACTCCACTCAAAACTCACACCACAAATATATTCATTTTTAAGTCTTCAAACTATTAATTATTTAATATTTATATTTTCCAATCAAAACTCACCTCACCACAAAAACTTTCAAACTACGTTTTGGGTTTGAACTCACACCACAAAAACCTTCATTTTTAAGTCTTCAAACTATTAATTATTTAATCTTTATATTTTCTAATCAAAACTCACCATTTTTAAGTCTTCAAACTATTAATTATTTAATACTTATATTTTCTAATTAAAACTCACCTCACAAAAACCTCTCACCATTTTTAAGTCTTCAAACTATTAATTATTTAATACTTATATTTTCTAATTACAACTCACCTCACAAAAACCTCTCACCATTTTTAAGTCTTCAAACTATTAATTATTTAATACTTATATTTTCTAATTAAAACTCACCTCACAAAAACCTTCACCCCACAGAAACCAAAACTCACACCACAAAAACCTTCAAACTATTAATACTTATATTTTTCCTTCACCCCACAAGGACCAAAACTCACACCACAAAAACCTTCAAACTATTAATACTTATATTTTTCTTTTTCACAAGAAATCAGAACACAAAGAACTATTAAAAAACCAAACTATTAAACTATTAATGCTTATAAACTATTAAAAAGCAAAGAATTATTAAAAAACCAAACTATTAATGCTTATAAACTATTAAAAAGCTTAATATTTTTTTTAATGTGTGCAAGATAGAGTTATAAACCTTCAAACTATTAATGCTTATATTTTTTTCACAACACAAAAACTATTAAAAAACCAAACTATTAATGCTTAGCATTAATATTTTTTTTATGTGTGCAACATAGAGTTGTTGTTTTAAGTGCCACAATCAATGGATAGATAATTTTTTTTAATTTTTTTTTATGTGTACAAAATGCTTATATATATATATATATATATATATTTATATTTATGTGTGCAGGATAGAGTTGTTGTTTTAAGTGGCACTATAGATAATTTTTTTGTGTGCAAAATAAAAAATAGATAATTTATGTCTGCAAAATAGAGTTGTTTAAGTGCCACTCTCAATGGATAGATAATTTTCTGTCTCAGGTATTTACCTGTATTTTTTTGTGTTCATATAGAAACGTAATAATGCTATAATGCTTATGTTTTTTAAGTGTGTGCAAGATAAGAGTTGTTTCATGTGCCACTATCAATGCATAGATAATTTTCTATGTTGTTTTAAGTGCCACTATCAATGGATAGATAATTTTCTATGTCTCAGCTATTTCTTTGATAGATAATTTTCTATATCTCAGGTATTTCTTTGATAGTAGTAGCATTTCTTTTTTAGTAGTAGTATAATGATAGCAGTAGTATTATTACGTTTTATTTATAAATAATAAAACTCATTTTCACGGGATAATAATGATAATAATAATACACGTTTAACGGCGCTGAAATATAACGGCTGACTGATCTGTTGCCTTAATTTTGGATCTCCTTCACACGTTGAAGAGAAAAGAGTGAAAAGATGAAATCTGGTGCTTTCGAAAAGAGAAATCATTTTTTGAAAGGGAAAAGGTATAGTCAAAAGAAAAATATGGTGCTTACGAGCAAAAAAGATGAAATCATTTTTTGGAAGGGAAAAAGTATACAGTATTTAAGATATTTGATCATGCTATTAAGATTCCTTAGCAGGAAAGATGAAAACATTTTTTCAAGCATACTGTATTTAAGATATTTGATCATGCTATACATTTATTTATTTGGAATAGAAAGATAAACAATTATCTGAGCACATGAAGCTATAGCTATCTGTAGTTGTGATGGACAGGAACTTAGCCATGTCAGAAAGATGTTTGAGAGGATTATATCCCTGCCCTCAGAGTAGCAGAGCAATGAACAAAAATACAAAGCAACAAGAAAGAGACCTGTGACCTCTCAATAATTACCATGCTGAAGCTGATCAAGAACAATTCATGAACAATACCATTAAAAGAAACAGCATCACATTGTGAAGAGCAGATGGACACTGAAAGGGACAACTCCTTCCATCCATGAGCTTCTTCACATGAATAAACAGTGACTAAATTATGCAGACCTATAACAACACTTATGAAATGACCCCAAACTAAAAGCAACTGCCTCTAATACTAAAAACATATTGTTGGACCAACAATCTACTAATTTATATATGCATCCCATGCATTGCTGTGGCAGCTGGACATATTGCACTTAAAAACATTGCTAACTATAATATTTAACATGTGCCATGATGAAAAAACATTATGAAATATGATCAGGACCCCCCTTGGGTGGCCTGATCACCCTTGTTCTGGATATAACCCCCTGCTCGGTCCTTGACATCTTTGGCCTTGCTGGCAATGCGTTGGCGTGCATAGTCAACCTTATCAGCACCAGGTGGGTGTTTTCCCCTCATGTAGTTAACAATCCATGAAAGTGAAGAGAGGGCAGCAATTCCAAATCCCCCAGCAGACAGAAAACCAATGGTGGTGAGAAGCAGAACAGTCCCAACAGGCACCAATACTGGGCTAAAGAAAATCAGCACAGGAGTTGCAACAACCAGAGTTACCACAGTCCCTGTAAGGGTAATTCCAGCCAAGAGCAACAGTGCCCCTCCCACAGTAATGGCAGCCACCATCTTCATAACCTGCTGGGCACTGGGAGCGTTCTCCTGTATCTTCTGCATCAGCCCCTGCACGTGTTGCTGCGCCTGATCATGAGAAGCCATGACGAATAAATAACAATTAGTACACCGATAATTTCTTATGACAATCGCAAACAATATTTCAGCAAAACATAGATATAACAGATTGATTGTTTCTTCTTCAGTTCAGTGATGGATCAATTCACAAGTAGAGTAATATGAGATTGGTGAAGTATTTATAAAAATCTTTTAAGGCAAATGGGTAGTTGGTGCATGGGATCTGGTCTAGGGAAAATCGCTTGCCTGACGTGTCTCTTACCTGTAAAATCTAGTGTGGCGCGTGTACATAGTACATCCATGTGTCAAGGTAGCCATTGAAGAAAACAAAAGCTGGCCAACTCAGCAAGTTTAATCACCTTGTTCTCTCGAGGCTACAGATTTGCATGGCGAACAGATTGCTTAAACCAGACACATGGAGCCTGTCCTGTTTTATCACATGAACTTAACTTCACCCTTCATATTTTTTTTTTATTATTTTGACAGGTTCTTGTTATGACATTTTCTTTTCCGATAACATTATCCAATTAGCCCTTGCATCCATAACGTTAGTCATAGCTGATTTTGGCCCAAATATTCATGAAATGCTTCGTACTTTTAGCATTTGGCAGTAAAGGGCAAGCTCTGTGAATTTCCCTCGTTATTATCTCTTTATTGAAATCAACGATGGAGACTGATACTGTACGGTCCACTGTCATATGTGATGCAGGTTATCGTTTGGGTCCATTTCCCAATACATTTTGAAATTGCCAATTATGCTTTTGAGAATTTTCCACACTTTTCACTCATTTTCAGGCCAATTTAAGGTCCAAAAAATGGGTTCAGATCGAATTGGTAAAGTTCAGAACACAAAATTGTTAAAATTTCAGGAGTCAAAGTTGCCCAACTCACAACTCTGGAGTGCCCTAACGGTCAGTCATCGAAAAATTCCACCCCTGAAACTTAAATTGAGATTTTAGAGCGTGCAAAATACCTCGAGATTAATGTATATTATTCCAAATCTCAGTTTATTAGCTCAGCCAATTTCGGGCTCTGTGGATAGACTAAACCTTTCAGAGATGGAGTCTGCCAAGTTGTCTCTAAAATCAATATTAGTCCAATTTTCTCTCTTAGAGTGCCAAATATTGTACAGTTGGTACAACTGGTTGGATCAATGATGCAGAAAAAAAAGAAAATTTGATATGAAAATCTACTTATTAGCGTATTTTAGGAAAAAAAATTCATAAAATAATCTTGAAATTCTGATAATATTATAAAAAATTTCAGTAAAGATTTTTAAAAATCTGAATTATAGTTATTAATCTTCAGTATTTTGAATGCGGTAAAAGTTTTTGTTAGTGCTAAATCTATTTTTACTATAAAAATACAATTCAAACACTCTAATTACCCAAACTATTCTATTCTATTCTATTACTTCTATAAAAAAAAACTCCAATACCTAATTCTAAAGAGCTCTGCACGCACAAAAATAACTGGGATATGCAAATTAGTAGCAGATATCCAAGCTTAGACTTTAAGGTAAAGAGAATGTAACAAACGTTATGATCTGTATTTCAAGCAAGTCTCGGAGTGCAGCTTGGCAGATATTTGACTTTCAAAACCTCGGGGATCGTGAAAACACATTGGATTAAAGAAAGTGTAATTGATTGCAGCATATAATAAGCCACCTATGGTGCATTCTACCTCCACTGTGAACTCCAGACTGAAGAGGTGGATTCTACGTGTATTACTGTAAATATGTATACAAAACACACAAGTAGATGGTAGTAACGACGATATACTGTAGAAGATTCATCTGGTTCCTTAGTTAATGATTGATAGTGATTTCCTTAGTGTTTGGATTAAACAAATAGGTTCGAATTCATTACGGGAAATATTTATTATGAATTTAAGCTGTTCTATATTTTTCAGTAAATTTCTAAATAATTTTATTATTAAACTACTTAAATTGAATTCAATATTAAAATTAATTAAATATCAAATATTTTTTAATAATAAAATAATAAAAATTTATAAATTATTTTTAAATAAAATAATAAAAATTTATAAAAATTTAGTTTTACAAAATCAAAATTGAAATTAAAATTGTGCGTAGGTTTTTGGTTAAATGGTAATGAAGCAAACAGTGATAGCACTCATCACAGATTCAATTATTGATAAAGATAGATAATTTATATCATATCTTTTTTTTTTGGGTTACATAAGACAAATTTAAATTAAATTTGATAATATTTCTCATTATATAATTCTTTGATAATCTATGTTTATTTATGTGATCTTTTTAATAATTTAGGTTTATATTTTACCATTCATCATCTACATATTTAATTTCATTTTTAATATCTCTCAGCGTTTTACATGTGTATTCTAATTTTATATTATTTTTGATATCCTATTTAATTGAATTTGATAATATTTCTCATTATATAATATTTTGATAATCTATGTTTATTTATGTGAGCTTTTTAATAATTTAGGTTTATATTTTACAATTCATTTTTAATATCACCAAACTTTTAGCATGTGTATTCTAATTTTTTATTATTTTTGGATGTCATATTTTTTATATTTATATTTTATTTTACGTTTAATATCAATACATCATATAATTTATTTTAATTTTTAGCATAGTTAAATTGATATCACAATAGTTGTTTCAATGAATTAAATTGGTTTATAATATCAATAAATTTAATGCATTAAATTATTAACAATAATACATTATTATTTTTTTGCTTTTACTATAACTTTTAATCTCAAGTATCTATGTATGCTCTTTTGGATTACAATGTCCAACCTCTTTGCACATAACACTTGATTTGAACTACTCCAAGGTTATTTACTTATTTCTTTTTCATTTAAATAATTAATTTATTTTTTAATCTAATAATGCAATTATTAATTGTAATGCATCAAATTGTTTTTCAATATAAAGTGAGTTTGTTAATTTTATTTTTTTCAAGTTAGATAGGGGAGATTTCCCAAGTGACCTTAACCTTAAGGAGTCTTTAACCATGCATACACCCAATGGTCATCTATTCAAAACCCCAATATAATACAGTTGAAATCAATATGCCAAATCATTGTATAATGCATTATGATTGATATACATTGCTTTATAATAGGGTGGGTGTAAGTTAATGTTGGTCTTTCATGATGCATTTTTAGCAATGCAACTCTAAAAGAAATTGTTTCTTAAATTGGAGGGATGAATAAAGGTATGAATTTGAAGATGGTGTAAAAATATGAAATGTAAAGAATTAGATTTTTGAATATATAATTTATATTTATAGAAATTGTGTCTACTTATGTGAATTTTGAGTTTTCCTAACACTGATATGTTATGTTTCATGCAAAATATTGCTATAAAAATTCAAAATATCACTACAAAAATTTGTAGAGTTGTAGACAACATATTGTTCTTATGCACAACTATTTTTTCAAAATTTATAATTTTAATTTATGTATATTTTTAAACTTATGAAAGTGATTATATCTTTGAAATTATAAAGAATTCAAATGCAACCTAAAAGGATTTGAATATTATAAAAAAAAATTTGAATATAGATTGTATGTCTCCATGTCCTCCAATTATATATATATATATATATATATATATATATATTCAAATGGTTTATGCCTTTTAAAAATTTGATATAAGTCCAAAGAAAAATGTATTAAAAATAGTAAAATTATTAATTTGAAAAAATATATATATTTAGAATTTACATAGATGACTATATTTATTTGTAGTTTCATGGAATTTTTTTTGTTTAGCCTATAAAAAAATAATGTAAAAAATAGAGATATATGTGTTTTATGGAAAATTGTTGTTTTCATGTATTTGCAGTGCATGTAGAAATTATATAAATTATGTGTTATATATCCAAGATTCTCCTGATCTCACACTATTTTAACTTCATACAAAATACAGAATCTATTCCACCGTTGATCATTTGCAGAAATAAAATCAAGATAGCAATGCACACATGAAACAATAAAAATTCACACATATGAACACAGTTGTTTAACGGGAAAGCCTGAAGCTGAAAACCCCAACTATCTGTATATAATATATGTCATAGAGATCATGTAACAATCCTCATACAAATCAGTCATATCAAGCTCTCAGTGGGAACCAAATTGCTACACACCTAATGGGGCTCCATCTTGCAATCATGCGATCTTTAGTCTGTGTAGCCTCTCTTCGCAATCCTTGCCTGGACATGGATCTGAATGAACAAATTGCTCGACCTTCTCGCAATCCTCATAGGCATCTCCTTTGAATATGTGGTGGCTTGATCTGACACTATGGGTATGGCCAGTAATCCACACTTTCTCTTTCACCTATCTCTCCTTTGGTCTCCAGCTTCCTTATGCCAGCACATACAGTTATTGATGTATTCTTGGATTGGTGTGGGTATTATTTAGTGAATTAATTAACTAATTAATTCACACCACTCTCACTAGTGTATCAATCAGTTAGACTAGATACAACTAGCTCAACTGAGTCTAACTGAGTTAAATTGAATACAACTCCACCAACTACTTCTCCAACTCCACCAAACTCTGTCACATGAGTTCTAACTGAAGTCCTCCATGCAATAGCTCCAGTAAACCCTCAGGAATAACGTAATTCCTTCTGTCAGCTGCTATGCCACATCTGTGCACTTAACTGAAGTGCTCCAAGAGAATAAGATAATGTTTAGAGTCCAAATATTATTAAGAGCTAATAACATTCGACATATCTATTTTTAGACTGGCAATCTAAAAATAGATTCCGCCCAATATGTCTAAAAATAGAAGTCCATCTATTTTTCCAACTTGACCAACCATCCACAAATAGCATCCTGCAACTCATAGAATATGATCGACATGTCTAAAAATAGACATTTTCTAAAAATAGACTTTGCGCCAAAAATCACCTGTGTGGGCCCCACCTAGTTTAGGTGATTATTTTCCAACTAGGATCAAGGATGATGTTTCAGGATGCCTCCTTCACTGTTTCTTGTTGAAATATTCAACACTCCCTCTCAACAAGAAAGGACTGTCTTTGCATGCGACATGCAACTCCATGCATTCGCCCTGCAACCTTCACAAGCGCCATGCAACTCCATGCATCTGCTCTGCAACTCCTCTGAAACTGAATAGGCTCCAAACAACTCAATTAGTATGATGCATCTATCATCAAAGTCTTCAACTTTTTCTTAGCTACTGCACATGTCTTCAGGAACCACTGCGTTTTTCAACTCTGCACCCATGCACTCTGCAGTTGCTATCAACTCTGAACTGTGCTCCATTATCTGACACTGTCACTTTTATCTGCCTGCATCAATCCAACTAATCATGCTACTGCTACTATATGGGCTCCTTATAACCAGGTTCAATTGATGAGATCCACACCATCTCAATGAATCCTGCCCAGAAATCTCCTCTTGGGATTACTCATGCATGTCGCCCCACCTCTCACCTGGTGGTATAGATGCATGCACTCCCTCTGCCCATCTAGCACGAAATTTCTCTGCATGAGTGGTTGCTCCCACTCCATGATCCTCATGTTGTGGCTGCTCCACATCCCGAGGTTCACTCTTACTTGCATGCAAATCCAGCTCCCTCTCAAGCTTCAATTGCATGTCTTTCTTGCACTTCCCAACAGTAGGAAGCTCCGTAGAAATCCCATCTACTTCAAGTCTGTAGATATTCTTTGCTTGAATCCCAACCTTCTTGAGTTGTCATGTTGCTTTGTACCGAAGGAAAACTTTTCCTTCACTAAACACAACATCATAGCCTTTATCCTCTAACATTGCGATTGAGATTAAATTCTTCTTTAAACCTGGAACATGCACTACATCTTGTAAAAGAATGAGTTTACCTGACTCCCTTTGAAAGGTAATGGTACCAATGCCGGTCGCATTGTATCGTCCATTGTCGCCCAACTCAACATGCAACTGGAGATTTTTCTCCCCAAGTCACTAAAAAGGTTCACATCTCCTGTCATGTGAAAGGAAGCACTACTATCAAAGTACCACCTCGATCCCAATGCACTAGACACCATGCATGCGATCAATGAGAAGTCAAGCTCAAATTGCGAGGCAAGAGCCTCACCAGCTGTAGCTCTAGCAGCCTGCTTGTTCTTCTTCTTCTGTGGACAATTTGTGGCAAAATGCCCATGTTCGTGACAGTGAAAACACTTCACTTTGGACATGTCACGCTCTTTTCCATCTTCACCACCCTCAGATATAGAATGGAATTTATTCCCCTTCTTCTTCTTTGCCTTGGCAAACAAAGCGCAATCCTCTTCATCATAATTCTTTGATGAAGAGCCATCCCTGGTATCCCGCCTTATCTCCTCCTGCATAAGATCCGACCAAAGTCACTCCCATCCTGGCAGTTTCTCTCGTCCATTGACAGAGTCTTCGTAGCTATGCCAACTCTTCGGAAGCCCAAGGAGAGCCAACCTCACCAAGTCTTCTTCATCCACACTGACTCCTACACTCCCAAGATCATCCCTGCAGTGGACAAACTTTGTCAAGTATACCGGAATAGTGTCATTCTTCTCCATTTTTATTTTTATGAGCTTGTCTTTAAGTGCCAACTTCCTCTGGTCACTTCTTCTTTGGAAAAAGTCTGTCAAAGCCTTCCACATTAAGAATGGAGTGGCTTTACCGTGAAGGCTGGACACAATGTGGTCCTTCACACCTTCCAACATAATCCTTCAACACTCTGCTACCTTCTTTTTCCATGCGTCAAGTGCGGCTACATCGCTAGAACCAGGCTTCGGAATATCAGTATCTATGAACTCCTTCAACCCATTATCATCCAGCACCACCTCCATCCTGTCCTTCCATGCAATATAATTCAAGCTGCCATCAAGGGCATACTCCAATCGCAATCCGTTGAAAGACATTTCAATGAATGCTCAACTTCGACACCAAGAAAACACTGCAGCAAATTCGAATTCCACCAGCACAAAAATCAACCACTTCAAAAATTGCAATCTCCTCCGATCAATATTGCTCCGATACCATGTAGAAATTATATAACTTATGGGTTATATATCCAAGATTCTCCTGATCTCACACTATTTTAACTTCATGCAAAATACAGAATCTATTCCCACATTGATCATTTGCGGAAATAAAATCAAGATAGCAATGCACACATGAAACAATAAAAATTCACACATATAAACACAGTTGTTTAATGGGAAAGCCTGAAGCTGAAAACCCCAAATATTTGTATATAATATATGTCATAGAGATCATGTAACAATCCTCATACAAATCTAAACATATCAAGCTCTCAGTACAATACAATCGCTACACACTAATCAGGCTCAATCTTGCAAATCCATGCACCAATCTTTGCCACCTACTATCCTACCTCTACTGCGCAATCCCTGCTAAAGAATGGCTCTGAATGAACTCGAATTTCTCCCACCTTGCTCACGCAATCCTCATTGGCATCTCCACTGAGTGTTGGATGCAATCAATGCATCACTATAGTCACAAATGATAGTCACACTTGCTCTTTCACCTACCTCTCCACTGGTCTCCACTGAAACTGCCATGCACTGTAGTTAACTGATGTATTCTTCAGTTGATTAATGAGTTATTATTTAGTGAATTAATTAACTAATTAATTCACACCACTCTCACTAGTGTATCAATCGGTTAGACTAGATACAACTAGCTCAACTGAGTCTAACTAAGTTAAACTAAATACAACTCCACCAACTACTTCTCCAACTCCACCAAACTCTGTCACATGAGTTCTAACTGAAGTCCTCCATGCAATAGCTCCAGTAAACCCTCAGGAATAGCGTAATTCCTTCTGTCAGCTGTTGTGCCACATTTTTTCACTTAACTGAAGTGCTCCAAGAGAATAAGATAATGTTTAAAGTCCAAATATTATTAAGAGCTAATAATATTCTACATATCTATTTTTAGATTGGTAGTCTAAAAATAGATTCCGCCCAATATGTCTAAAAATAGAAGTCCATATATTTTTCCAACTTGACCAACCATCCACAAATAGCATCCTGCAACTCATAAAATATGATCGACATGTCTAAAAATATACATAGTCTAAAAATAGACTTTGCGCCAAAAATCACCTGTGTGGGCCCCACCTAGTTTAGGTGATTATTTTCCAACTAGGATCAAGGATGATGTTTCAGGATGCCTCCTTCACTGTTTCTTGTTGCAATCTTCAACAGTGCAAGCCACCATCTTTGTGATTTCGAACTTATATTTGAAGCAACAATCTCATTGTGCACTAACTTTCTTTCCATGTAAAAAATTTAAATTCAAAAAAATGTGTGCACATTCCTAGCCTTAAAAATGTGCATGTGTTTCTAATGATAAAAATCTTTATGTGTTCCTGCTACTAGGAATGCACGTGTGTTCTTGCCATTAGGAAGAACATGCATTCTTTCCATTAGGAATGTGCACACTCTTGTAGCTAGGAACTTTAACACATGGGAAATGGTTGAGGTGGTGTTGGGGGTAGGGGAGAGAGGGAGGGATAGAGGTGTTAGCAAATCCTTTTTTTTGAATTCCATTAATTTAATCATTAAGTTGTAAACTTATAAAGTGTAATGCAAAATATATGCAAGACCTACTTTCTAACTTACCTATTGAAAATTACTTTGCAAACTATTTATCATTAATTAAAGAAACAAAGTTTAACTATGAAAAGTAAATGCAATTTAAATATTTCAACACAATACTAGTTCTAAGTGTTTTTAAGCCATCAAATTGTAAATGAATCTTTCCATAAGATAATTGTAGAGTCATTTAATCACAGGGCTGCAATCAAATCTAACAATTCTTTAATCATATTAATAGTTCATGCAAATAGACTTTATTGTGCACTCAAACGCTAACTGTAAATAACCCGTGATCTTTCCTTCGATGATTTAAAAAAAATTGCTTAAAGAGCATGAAAATACCATAAATGTATTGTAAACGTAAGTAGTGTTGGTCTTCATAATGTAATAAAATATATTTTTTATTATAAGGTAAAAAGTTCAGCTTCTGAAGCCTCGTGGAGAAAAAGCTATAGTGAAAATGCCAAGATGACTTGTTTGCAGCAACAAAACCCTAGAATCCAAACCTTTGATACCAAATGTTATGCAATGAGCTCAAAAAATAGAAGAAAATTTAGATCAACGACTTAGAAATCAGCCTCTTCGAGGGGGAAATCTCCTTTACATTACATAAATGAACAATTCTTGGATGATACAAATGACAAGATCTCCTTTCTATATATAGGGGTCACAACGTAATCCTAGCCGACATAACAATAACAATGTAACGACACAACAATAAAAATAGTGGGCTTCTATGGGGCACAATAATAATAATATGGGGAATACATGGACACAACAATAACAATAATGGGGCTACACTAACAATAACAATAAGGGGATACACTAGTATTATAGGGACCTAACAATCATTGACATATTTATTTTATTCATTATTATTATTTTATTTTTGGTCAAAGCATGTTTTTCATGCTTATAGAGTCAAAGAGTAAAAAATAATTTATTATGAGTAAAAAATAAAATTTATTTGAGTCAAGTCCCATTTGGACTATTGTAAAGAAAACAATTTTTTGTATATATCGAGTCAAAGTCCACCAAAATTGTCAAGTCGACCCTGGTTGGGAACAAGTCGACCTCCCATAATATATATATATATATATATATATATATATAAGACAATTCAACCTATTGGCAGATCAGTCATACACAATTTCAAGAAGCATATTTTTGAACTAGAAAGAGGAGAAAGGGAGTCGAATTGAAAGAGTAATAAACCAAGAAGAAGGAGCTCGCACATGTCGAATATTTTAGTGAGAGTAAGGTCAAATTTTAGAGCTAGTTGCAAGGAAAAGTATTAGAACTTGTTCCAAGCCTGAAATTTCGAAATTTCATGAGCAAAATTTTAGGAAGGTGACTAGTTTGACCTATGTTGACTTTGCATGTGGAAGTGAATTGGAGGAGAGCTGGTACTTGTGTTTTTGGTGGTATTTTTGGTCTTAGTATTGGCCTTGGATATATCATTTTAATTTGATTCAATAAGAGAAATATTGTTGTTGGATTTTTCGCCTTGTGGGGTTTTTCCCTAGCTTGGAGCTTAATTTCTGGTGTCTCTTGTCTCTTTGCAATCCTATTGTTTTGAACATTTGTATAATTGCTTGATGAAGAGAAAATAATAAATAATAAGAAAGTAGATATCATTCACACATACTTATCAAGAAAGAGAAATCAATCATGATCTACACTCTACTTGGTTTCTCAACATGGTATCAGAGCTACAGTGAAGGCAGGAGCACCATTTAAAAATCCCTAATAAGGAATAAGCTTGGTATATGAGAAGAAAACAAGTAGATGGAAATGAATCTGAATTTATGTGACTACTATTGTGTGGTAATGATCCAAACTATCCTATACTAACATTCAAATTTATGCGAGTTATAATTGTGATAGAGAATTTTGAGATACATCTCTTGAAAGAAGGACTATATAATTTAATATCATCTATGTGATTACATACATCTCCATGTATATACGAATTCGTGTAGAAAATAATGTGAGATTTTGTAATAGAAAACAAAAATCGTAGTAGAGTTTGACTTGAACACTTTGTGACGTTGATTCAAGACAAGCCTTCAAACTCCTTGACAATCCTATCTACTATTGAAGCAAGTTTTAATCCCTTTTAAATCATGTGGAGTAGCATCTATCCACTTGTGAGAAGAATATATTTGAAACTCATCAAAACACATATGTCTGAGGCTACTTGCTCTAGGAAATTTGGAGAAAAATTAGATGTAAAGGTCTAAAATATAAAGGTACTAAGTCTAAAGGTGAAATGTGGAACCATACTCCTATGAAATTCTTGAAGTATGTAATAGTTCATTTAAGAGACATGATAAGAAGTGTGAAGGATGGAAACAATGTTTTATATTCCTATGAAAAGGACTATGATAAAGCATGGAAGGTATATCTACGACATATTCAAGACATATATAATGACACCTTGTAACAAAACACTTGTCCAAGATCCGAACTATCATGGCATACCAAATTTCTGAGTAGTCAAGTTTAAAAATACATATAATGATTTTTTATGTGAAAAATGTGAGTTTTTTGGTAACTTGTAAGTAGACGTATGGGGCGTTATGTCATAATATATGCTAAAGGAAAAAGTTTCTTGACCTTTGACGTTGATCATACATTTGACATTTTTTTAAAGATCACTAAAAGTTTGGGGTATCTAGTGGAAGGGGCCGAAATTTTGTAAAATCTATGGAAAGAAACCAAAATATTAAGGTTTATCCCTAATCATGAGGTTCGTACCTTCTGAAAAAGGAAAGAAGTTACCAATATAATTCCAAGCCTAAATATCCAGTTACAGTAAGGACTGTGATAAGAAATCTGAAGGTGCATGAAGTTTATCTCTATATGAAGAAAACATACTTCCAAGATTTCCTTCTTATACATAAAAGGAATACTAATTACAATAACAAAGATGACCTATACGATTCACTGAAGTTTGCAATATATGAAGTATCTATATTGGAGGAAAAAGGTACATGTCAACTGAAGAAAAAGTTAAGGAATCAAATATTTTAAAGGATCAATAAGGTAAGGTTGAAAAAGGTATGTATAAAATTTATTCATCAATTTTAGTACATATAATGCTAAGATAATGATCTAATGCTCTCTTGAAAGGTAGTAGTGCATTATAAAAAAGGTTTGTGTTGATATATTTTAGATATCATTGATATGTTAGCGTTAGAATTCTTTTCTTGTATATAAAGACTAGGTTTTTGAAATCGAGGAATAAAATGAATTCCATCTCACGTATAAAGAGCTTTCTGTTGAAATTTCTAGGGTTTGAAACTAACAAAGTTGTATTCTTATATAAATTTTAAATTTTAAAGAACGACAAGTCTTAAAGAGTTTGAAACATGAAGCATCTAGGGTTTGTAAACCCTAACGAAGGTTTGAGTTATAAAACCATAAGAAAAAAAACCCTAATTAATTTTTTACGATATAAGAAAAAGATTTAGCTCTTGAATATGGCATAAATTGAATCATGTTGATGTGAGGACAAGAAAATTGTCCAAGGTTATGTTGTAAACGCAGCAAGAAAATCTAGTTTTGACTTTGCATTGGTCAAACTATATTAAAATTCGAATTTCAATTTGAACAAAATATTTGGGGGTAGTTAACTGAGTTGACATGGCTCTTGTCACTCAGTTAACTCAGTTAATTCGAGTTGGAGACACTTGATTTCAGTTTAGTATGATTGATTTCTAATTTATAGCAATCTATTTCAGTTAAGTTGAGTTATTGTCAATTAAACTAGTTCGAACTGTTGGAAAAACTAGTGGAAGGTCAAGTTGCGCAGTATAACTTCAATCACACTCAGTGGTCATCTAGTTAACTAATTAATCAGTCCAAAATGAATGATTCATGCAAATAATTCAAGTTACTCAGTTGATATTGGAGTTTACTGACAATGTACTATCAGTTGTAAACTAGTCTAAGTTATGCAGGTGGTACATGTAGTCAAAAGATGGGCTTACAGGAATTTCACAATCCAATTGAGGATTTTACATAAAAAAAATAGGGGGTAATTCCTCAATGAACAACATAAGGAAATAAGAGCTTGGAGGCTTGAAAATTTGGCTAAGTATTGGTTAGGTTCATTCATCCAGTAGAGGATAAAAAATACAGGTTCAGGTTGTGCTCAAGCTTGAGAAAGCATATTGTATTCATCCATATTCCTTGATTAATGCAATACAGATAGGGGTTTTGAGAAGTTTCTTTCCCCTAGATAAATCTATGTGCATGTGTGATGTTTCCTTTTGCATGTTAATGATTTGTGTTCTTGATCGTGAATTTTCTTCCTCAGATTAGTAGAGTAGCTTTTAGTCTTGTGATTTAGTAAATTTCAAGAGAAGTTTAGAATCTACACATTAATTTATACATGGTATCAAATCTAGATTCATAGTAGAGAAGCGATTTCAAAGTTTTCATTGTAGGAGGTTTCAATTTTAAGATCAATGTTGCAGGTTTTCTTTAGGACTGAGAAGATGGCTTTCAATGGAATCAGTCTCAAGTATGCCTTGGAAGGCACCTCAAAATTTGTTTCATGGAAGGACCACATGGAGGATGCATTGGATGACAAAGGGATGCTAGACTACATCAAGTCAGATGTAGCGAAATTCCAAGCATGTGATTCCCATAATATTTCTCAGTGGAAGAGGGATGTGGCCAAAGCGAGGGGGATCTTATTGGAGGGAGTATGAGATCATATTGTCTTGAATCTCCATGGGAAAGAGACTTTGTTCGTGACGTGGAAAACACTAACAGAGTTGTTCGAGAACAATAGTGACCACATGAATCTGGAACTCAAGGAACAGATATTAAGTATCAAGATACAAAAAGAATGACACAATTCTGTAGTACCTGAAGAGGTTTACACAGTGTCATGATGAATTTGGTGGGGTCGTTGGTAATGTCCCTGAAGAAGACTTGGTATCTTTAGCCATTTTGGACCTCCTAAGAGTTTGCATAGCCATCAAGATTCTGTAAATTGTAGATATAAACTACCTAGTTGGGAGACATTATGGTTTGATCTAGTGAAAGAAGAAATAAGGCAGAATACCAGAGACGAGACTTCATCCAAGGGCGAGGATGAGGAGAAGTGTTCCTTGGATGGAAAGGAAAATAAAGGGAAAGGGAAGAAATCCAAATTCAAAGAAGAATCTAGTCAAGGGGGAAAGAAGAAAGACTTGTCCAAAATCAAGTTCTTTCATTGTCATGAATTTAGGCACTATGCCACAAAATGTACACACAAGAAGATAAGTGTTATGAAACCAACACCAAAAATAGAAGAAAAGAGAGATCAACGCCTTAGAAATTAACCACTTCGAGGGGGCAACCTACAATACATTACATAAATGAACAATTATTGGATGATACAAATGACCAAAACCTCCTTCTATATATAGGAGTCCATGGGGCCACAATATAATCCTAGCCGACCTAACAATAATAATGTAAGGGCACAATAATAAAAATATTGGGGTTACAGGGTTACAACAATAACAATAATGGGGCTACACTAATAACAATAAGGGACTAAACTAGTAATATAAGGACCTAACATGCCCCTCTCCTTCAAAAAAGTGTTGTCCTCAACGCTTGAGTAGCTCTGGGTGCTTCTATATAAAATTATCATCCTCCCATGTAGAATCTTCAGTGGGTAAGTTCTTCCACTTGATGAGATACTATGAAATTGATCGATTTCGTAGCTATCGAGTTCTTGTTACCGTGACTGCTTCAGGTTCCAATATGATTTTTCCTTCCTCATCAAGTTCTAGTAATATTGTTTGAACTGGAATATTTTCACCTATAACCTTCTTTAATCATGAAATATGGAAAACTGGATGCCCTCGCGAAGAAGCATGAAGCTCCAATTTGTATGCCATAGTACCAATATTTTGCAACACCTTGTAAGGAACATAGTACTTTGGAAATAATTTATTATCCTTCTTAGCTTGCTTAAGGGACATTTGTTTGTATGGTTGTAGTCGTAAAAATACCCAATCTCCTACATCAAAACTTCTCTCGCTGCGATGTTGATATTCCTGTTTTTTCATTCGATTTTGTGCCAAATTTAGGTTATCCTTTAAGAGTTCGAGAACTTCTTGTTGATGCTTGATGTGATCTTCCCTACTTGAACCTTAGAATTTTCTCTTAAATATGATGTGATGGATGGTGGATGATATCCGTAAAGTGCCATAAATGGGGTCATTTTTTCTACAATATCGAAGGAAGTGTTATACCACCATTGAGCGAGAGGTAACCACTTGACCCATTGTGTTTGTTTATCAGATACAAAACAATGAAGATATCCTTCCAAACATTTATTCACTATCTCAGTTTGACCATCAGACTGAGGATGATAAGATGAGCTATGAGCTAATTGAGTACCCAAACAAGAAAATAACTCTGTCCAAAAATTTCCAGTAAAAATGGGATCTCTGTTGCTCACAATAATATTTGGGTTTCCATGTAGCTTTTGAATGTGTCCATAAATGTAGTAGAAATTGTACTTGCTTTAAATGGATGAGATAATGCTCAAAAGTGTGCATACTTGGTAAGTCTATCAACTACCACCATGATGACACTCTTTCCTTCGGACTTAAGTAAACCTGTGATAAAATCCATTGAAATCTCCTCCCAACGTTGACTTGGAATGGATAAAGGTTGTAGAAGACCGACGTATTAATTGTCTCAACTTTATTTTGCTGGAAAACCAAACATTCCGCCACAAAATTTTGAATATCAGATTTAAGGTCATCCCAAAAAAATTCTTTCTTCACCCTGTGGTAAGTTTTTAAAATTCTGGAGTGTCCTACTAAAGGAGAAGTGTGAAATTCCAAAAGAACCTTTTGTTTTAGTTGGGAATTCTTACAAATATATAAGCGATCTTTGTACCATAAGGAATCATTTTTCCAACTAAATGTATCAGATGTACTAGGATCTTGCTGCAAATTTTGAATGAGTTTCCACACTTCTTCATCCTTCTTCCATTCATCCCTTGCTTCGGTTATCCAATCTGGTTGGACAGTAGAAATGGCACAAAGCAATGCTTCCACCTCTTCATTCTTTCTTGAGAGTGCGTCTGCAACAACATTTAGCTTCCCTTTTTTGTAGATTATTTCAAAGTCATAACCCAACATCTTTGTGACCCATTTTTGCTGCTCTTCTGAAGATAGTATTTATTCCAAAAAGTGTTTAAGGCTATCATGATTAGTTTTTACCTTGAAGTGTCTTCCCATTAGGTAAGGTCGCCATTTCTTTAGTGCATGTAGTATTTCTAACATTTCCTTCTCATAAATAGATTTATGTAAATACTTTCCTTTCATTGGATGACTTTCAAAAGCAACAGGTCTTCCTTCTTGCATTAAAACAACACCAATTCCATTTCTTGAGGCATCACATTCCACAATAAAGGTTTTTGTAAAGTCTGGCATAGGTAAGACCGGTGCTCAGCACATTGCCTCTTTAAGATGTTAAAAAGCCTTAGTTTCTTCAGGATTCCATGAAAATGCATCTTTCTTCAATAATGTTGTTAGAGGTGCTGCTATTCTCCCATAATTATTAACAAACTTGCGATAATACCCTGTTAACCTGAGAAATCCTCGCAACTGCTTTATGGTTGCGGGGACTTTCCATTCCTTAATGGATTTAATTTTGTTAGGGTCTACCTTAACACCCTCGTGAGATACAATATGACCCAGATATTCCACCTCTTGTACTTCAAAGAAACATTTGGATTTTTTTGCATATAATTGTTTCTTCTGCAATAGTTTGAGCACCCTGTCAACATGTTGAACATGATCCTTCCAAGACCTACTGTAGATTAGTATATCATCAAAAATACTAGCACAAATTTTCTAAGGAAGGGTTTGAAAATGGAATTCATCAACCCTTGAAATGTAGAAGGTGCATTGGTAAGGCCAAAGGCATGACCAAAAATTCATAATGACCCTCATGAGTTCGAAATGTTGTTTTTGGAATATCTTCAGTCTTCATTCTAATTTGATGATATCCTGAACGAAGATCCAACTTGGTAAAATAAATTGCTCCATGTAATTCATCCAATAATTCATCAATCATAGGAATGGGAAATTTATCTTTAATGGTGATCTTATTGAGATCCCTATAATCTGGACACATGCGCCATGATCAATCCTTCTTGTGCACCAATACTATTGGAGCAGAGAAAGAACTTTGAATAGGTTGAATTATACCAGCCTTTAACATTTCTGCAATCATACGTTCAATTTTGCTCCTTTGGACATAAGGATATCTATAAGGCCTGATGTTTGGAGGAACACTTCCTGGAATCAAATGAATAGCATGATCATGATCACAAATAGGTGGGAGTCCTTTGGGAGTTTCAAACACCTTGGATTTATTGTCCAACACTTTCTGGAGATCTGCAGAAATAGATGATTTTGATGTTGGAACTTCTAGTGAGCATAATTGTGCAATTACGCCTCGTTGTTATTTATTTAGAAGCTTTGTCATGACATTAGAGATTATTATCTTTCCAGGCTTCCCTGCGATACCCCCTAATTAAACTTCCTTTCCTTCCGAAAAAAATTCAAGAAAATTTCTTGAAAATGAAAAGATACCGTCCCCAAATATTGTAACCATTGTACTCCTAGTACAACATCAGCAACTCCCATTGGAATGGAAAGCATTGGACTATTCAATACATATTCCCCCATGGTTAGCTTGATATTATGAAATTTTCCAAAGCAATTTATAGTTCCTCCATTTGCAACCATCACTTGAAATTCTGGTGCTGGGTATAGGAAACAATTCAATTCCTTGGCTACTTTACAATGAATAAAATTATGGGTACTACCCGAATCAATCAACACTATTACCTTTTTATTCTTGATATGTCCTTATATCTTGAGAGTTTGAGGAGTGGTAATACCTGCCAATGCATTACATGATATGGTCAGACTCATTTCTTCTTCTTCTAGGGTTGGTTCCTGGTGTATATCCCCTTCTTTTGAAGTTTCTTGTTCATATTCTTCCTCCTCTTCACAATCTTTGTAAAATAATTTCTTCTCAACACACTTATGGCCTTTAGTGTATTTTCTATCACAACTGTAGAAAAGCCCTTTTGCTCTTTTTTCTTCCAATTGTTGTGGTTTCAACCTTGTAGGTTGTGGAAGTCTAGGATTAGAAACACTTCCATATTTATAGATGTGAGTGGTAGGCTTCTTTGTCGCCATAATTTTACATTCAATTTTTCTTACCAATCTGAATGCCTTCTCCAATGAATCAGGTTCCCAAACGCAAAATTCATGTTGGATGTTATCCCTTAAAGTACATATGAAGACATCAATCCTGTGTTCCTCTGGAATATCAGTTACCCTTGTATTCAATTTTTGGAAGTCTTCAATGTGCTCCACCACTGAACCCTTTTGTTTGAGATTTATCAATTGGATAAAGAAGGTGTTTCTCTTTGTATCCTCATAATGTGCTATCATTTCCTCCGTAAAAATTGACCAAGTATCAATTTTTTTATGGGAGCAAAGCCATTGATACCATACAAATGTATTTTGTTCTAAATGTAAAGTTGCAATGCATACCTTTTGTGTGTTTTTCACATTATTGAGATCAAAATATTGTTCCATCTGTAGTATCCATGTTACGGGATCCTTGCCATCAAACTTCCCCATATCCATCTTTGGAATATGGTGGTTCTTCCATCCAACATTAGATTTTATAAAATCACGATTAACATTTATTTTGTTCTCATCATGAGTTTCCTATACTATCTTTTATCCATTAGGAAACATTTCCTGTATCAATTTTGTAAAACCTTCTATGTCTACTTTTAGATCATTCTTCATGTTTTCCATGTTGTCTTTCATGTCATCCATATTAGCTTCCATCCCAGCTTCCATGCCATCCATCTTAGCTTCCCTGACTTTCTTCAAACCATCCATATTATTCTTCAAACCATCCATCTTTGCTTCCACACCTTTCTTCAAAACTTCCATTTCATTTTTGGTTGCTCTTTGCGAGAGCGAAATTTGGTGCACTTGCTCTTGTAATTTTTATAGATCATGTTGCAATTCTTCATCTTCATGAGTCATAGTAGAGTACTCTGAGGGCTTAATGGGTGTTGAATTCTTTTTAGGAGGCATTTTAGAACCCAATACTGATATCTATGCTCAATAGGCCTTTGGAATCAGTTAAAACTGATTTTTCAAACAAGACTTATGCAATTTGAAAAACAAAATACACACCTTTTTCTTGATTTTGAGGAACTCGATATTGAAACTAAATTATCTCTGTGATTTCAGATCTTAAATATTTGAAATTCGCCCTTGAAGTAGCCCTATGAATTTTCTTTCGAATTCCATAGGTCCTACTTGATTTGGATTCTTGAAGACAAATTTATGCCCAATCTCCTACGATGACATAATTATGGACTGGTTCAGTAGAGAGAACTTGTATGACTTTCCACGTGTCACTGTTGCCTCCTTCAGCTCTGAAATTGATATAGAAGAAACTTAAGCCTGTTTACTTGCGTCCACTTTTTATAGAATTCCAATCCAATGCTCAGAGAGAGAGTTATTACGATTTTCCCACGGTCACCTATTTGAGATGAAATTCAGGAGCCTGAAAAATCCCTAACTTCCACAGACCATATATCCTAAAATATTGTGAATAAAGCTCTGAAATATTTCCATGGCATTCCTTGAGATTGCAGATTTGCTCTGTGAAAATTTCAACTTTGGAACCTTCATAGAAAACAATTTATAGAGAAAATTCCACAATGACCTATTTAGGTTAAATTCAGGAGCCTGCAAAAATTCCTAACTTGCAAAGATCATATCTCCGAAAATATTGTGAACCAAGATCTGAAAATTTTCCACAACGATCCTGAGGATTTTGGCTTTGCTCTATAAAAATTTCAGCTTCTGAACCTTCGTATAAAAAATGTTATAGCGAAAATTCCACGATGACCTGTTTGGAGTAGCGAAACCCTAGAATCCAAAGCTCTGATACCAAATGTTATGAAACCAGCTCCAAAAATAGAAGAAAAGAGAGATCAACGCCTTAGAAATCAGCCACTTCGAGGGGGCAACCTCCAATACATTACATAAATGAATAATTCTTGGATGATACAAATGACCAAAACCTCCTTCTATATGTAGGAGTCCATGGGGCTACAATATAATTCTAGCCGACCTAATAATAATGTAAGGGCACAATAATAACAATATTGGGGTTACAGGGGTACAAAAATAACAATAATGGGGCTACACTAATAACAATAAGGGAATAAAATAGTAATATAGAGACCTAACAACAAGCAAGAAGACCTCAGGAGGAGCAGTAGGTTAAGCTCTAGCTTCACAATTTGAGCTTTATTTTAATCTCATTGCATGCATGGTAAACATAGTGATGGGAAGCGTGTGGTATCTGGATAAAAGTGCCTCGTTCCACATGACGGGGAACAAATAATTTTTTAGTGACTTGGAGGAGACATATCTCTATATGGACATCAAGACGGGAGATGATGGATGGTACAACATGACTGGGATCAACACATTCACCTTTCAGAGGGAGTCGGGCTCCTCTCTCATGCTCAAGGATGTGATGTTTGTACCATGTCTAAAGAAGAATCTGGTTTCTGTCGCAGTGTTGGAAGATTGTGGCTACGATGTGATACTTAGTAAAGGAAAGACATTCCTGAGACACATCGCCATGGGAAAAGTGAAGCAGATCGTGGTTCGAGTGAAGAACCTATACAATATGGATGTGGAGGATTGTGATGCTTTGAGGAAAAAGGCAGAGAAGGTGCAGAGCTAAGATATCGGTGAATTATGGCATAGAAGACTTGGCCATTTTCATCCCTAGTATGTGTTATATTATTGTATACCATGTCTCTGTATCATCCTCTGTCATGTTGCTGATGTTTGGTCATACTTCCCACCAACCACTGCGCAACTCTGATGTTGCATCTGTGTTGCTACTGAGACTGCCATACTGCTGCCAACACTAGATTTACACTGCAAACTCCTCTCATATGTTTCTCCTGCAACTGCAACAACTACAACTGAGAAGCATTTGAAATACTAAATCAATTATGTTCAGTATTATGCATATGTCTCCTAAGTCTCCAACTGATACTAGCATCTGTCGTTGTCTTTGAAGAATTCACATTGCTTCCAACTCTGCACTGAGCCACCTGCTCTGTTGTCAACACTTCACTACGCTCCTTAGAATTTGATTGCCATTATTCTGCAACTATCACTAGGACCCTTGAATAGCTACATGTGAAACTATATGATATAAAACTACATCCAAGATCAACCACTTCACCATGACTATCTCCTTCCCGTATTCTTTGAGCCGATTTGCATCCTAGGGAACTATCACCACATTTTCTATGTAGGATTTTAGGCCATATTCATCTAGAAGGAAGGACATCCTAGCCTTCCAGATGACGTAGTTGAAAACTCTGTCTAACCTATACTGATCTCTAAGCCTACTTGTGGCCATATATGGATATGATCTGGAAACTCCCTCTTCCTCTTCTTAGCAACTTCTCTACTAATCACACTCCCTCCTGGAATGCACAGATATACTAGCCACTACTACCAATATACAATTGGGGAACTCATATTTCTTGGCTAAAAACCATCTGAGAGAAATATCCCTATGTGTGCAATTTATCTTCCACCCGATGTTGATTCTATTGTTTCAAAACTCTCTGTGTCCAACCAAAAAATATTCTCAGTGAATAGCTAAGTTGTTGCTGCTTCCTCTCACTACTGGAATCACTATCTCGGGAAAATCAAATTTTCTCCCAAACCTGTAATTAAAAATATAATTTTTTCCCCAGCAATTTGACCTTCCCGTCAATGAACTGTTCAACCTCTACGAATTTCGATCTGTTGCTCCCTTTGAGTAGTGAAATTATCACCTTTTCTTATGAGCTTCCTGGATGATCCCTCACGCTTTGATACTGTGTGAGAAGTTCATCTATCATATCAACTAGAAACTATTTTCCTAATTGTTAATTTATTTAATAATTTATTTGCAATTTTCTACAACAAATACCAAATAATTCACACTGTGATTTTCAAAAAATAAATACTGCAGAAGAAAAATAGCGTTGGAATATTAGAAAATCTAGCACACACCCATAAAATTTACACCGTTAGTTTTGGACAAATTTCCCTGGAAAAACACAATGTGGGAAAACCGGTGCAACAGTGAGGGTTTTTATTATTATGCAACAGTGAAATTTTGAGTACAATCTAGTTGTTGAAAACTGGCAATCCAGAGAGAAAACTACTGGCAAAAATCCAGTGAGGAATTTTCCTCGCCCCATAGGCAAATCCAACACTAGAGACTAACCTCTAAAACCATCTACATCTTGGCCTGCATCAGCATATGTGTAGGCTTTGCGCAAACACAAATGCGTACGGTCTATATCTCACACCGAGATGCCTCTTCTACTTTCCACTGGCCCTGGAAATGTTTCTCTGAACTTCTGTGAAATATTTCTGCCACCGGTGTAGAAATTATATAACATATGCATTATATATCCAGATTCTCCTAATCTAAAAATATTTATCTTCTTGCTAAATATAGAATCCTTCCACTGTTAATCTTTTGCGGAAATTATAAACTCAATTGCAAACACATGAAGCAATAAAAACAATCGCACATAACACCGTTGTTTAACGAGAAAGTTTGAAGCTAAAAACCCCAACTATCATATATTATGTATCATGGAGATCATGTAACAATCTCATACAAATCTTAGTACATCAAGCTCTCAGTACAATCAATCGTCACACACTAATCAAAAGAAATATGCAAATATATGCACCAATTTCTTGACACCTAATAGAATACCTCCACTGCACAATCCCTGCTGAAGAATAGCTCTAAATGAATTTGAATTTCCCTTTCCTTGACTGTAAAATCATCATTGGAAACTCCAATGTGTGTGTGGTGCAATCAATGCATCACTATAGTCACAAAAGATAGTCCATCTTTCCCTTTCACCTATCTCTCCACTGGGTCTCCACTGGAACTGCCATGCACTGTAGTTAACTGCTGTATTGTTCAGTTGATTAATGAGTTATTATTTGTGAATTAATTAACTAATTAATTCACTCCACTCTCACTAGTGTATCATTCAGTTAGACTAGATACAACTAGCTCAATTGAGTTTAACTCCACTAACTGAGTTAAACTGAATAAAAACTCCATGAACTACTCTTCCAACTCTGTCATAACTTTTCCACTTCAGTTCTAACTGATTCCTCCATGCATGAACCACCAGTAAACCCTAAGAATTGTGTAATTCCTTCAACCCACTGATTTTCCAAATCTGCATACTAAAATTAAGTGCTCCAAGAGAATAAGTTGATGTTTATTGTCTGATTATTATTAAGGGCTAATAATAATCGACATGCATCTATTTTTAGATCGACAATCTATAAATAGACTTCGCCCAATATTCTAAAACAGAATTTCATTTATTTTTCCAACTTGACCAACCATCCACAAATAGCATCCTACAACTTTTGAAATATGATCACCATGCCTAAAAATAGACATAGTCTAAAAATAGACTTGCACCTAAAAACAGCCTTTGGGCCCACTTAGTGAAGGTGACTGATTTTCACTAAGCTCCATCATCTTGTTGAATCTCAACACTCCCTCTCAACAAGATAGGGATTATCCTTCACCCCGATCCTACCTCTATGGTATTCAAATTTTCTCTTGGTGAGCGCCCTCGTTAGAATATCTGCATCTTGATCTTCCGTAGGAATGTACTGAAGCAACATGATCTTTCGCTGCACACAATCTCTAATATGATGATAACAGATATCAATATGTTTAGATCTATCATGAAACACAAGATTAATCGAGAGTTTAATGCAACTCTGATTATCACAATGTATCACTGTAGGATCTAAATGTGAAACAAACAAACCGACTAGGATCTTCCTCATCCAGATAGCCTCACATGCGGCTTGACTTGCTACCATGTATTCTTCTTCTGCTGAAATGAGTGCCACAGATATTTGTTTCCTATTGTACCAAGAAACTGCTATAGATCCGATACTGAAAAACCCTCCTGATGTGCTCTTTCTGTCTGTTGGGCTGCCTGCCCAATCTGCATCAGTGAAGCCATGCAACTTCACCTCATTCGTCTGTCTGTACCATAAGTCATACTCATATGTGCCCCTGAGATACCTCAGGACATGCTTGCTTGCCTTCCAAAAGATCTTGGTAGGCTTAACCATCGCTTGTGAAAGTTGGTTCACCGCATAGCATATATCTGGTCTTGTATTAACTAAATACATGAGTGAACCCACCAACTGTCGATAAAAAATGGCATCCACTACCTCTGCCGATGTAGCATCCTCTTTCCTCCAATTTCCTGGTAGAGGAGTTTCGATAGGCTTGTAGCCTTGCATGTGAAACTTCTCCAGTATCTCCTGGGCATACTTTCCTTGAGACACAAACAGTTCACCTTCCCGCTACCATATTTCCAATCCAAGGAAATAATGAAGGAGGCCCAAATTCTTCATCTCGAACTCCTTTGCAAGATCTGCCTTGCATGAGTGTATCAACTGCTCATCACCCGTTAGTATTAAATCATCAACATAAAGAAAAATGATTAAAAGCTTACCCTCCACCACAATTTGGTACATGTTTGCATCCGCCTCACTCTTGGTGAAACCAAGTCCGGTGAAATAGTTATCGATCCAAGTGTACCAAGAACGAGGTGCTTGTTTCAGCCCATACAACACTCTTTTGAGCCTGCACACATGAGAATCTCTGTTGAATATCTCAAATCCTTCAGGCTGCCCAATGTACACCTCTTCCTCAATGATCCCATTAAGGAATGCAGTCTTCACATCCATCTGATGAATGTGCCAACCCATCTGCACTAAGAGAGCAAGGATGGTCCTTATGGAAGAATATCGTGCGACAGGTGCAAAGGTTTCTTCATAATCAATCCCCTCGATCTGTGAGAAGCCCCAGGCAACAAATCTTGCCTTATACTTCTCGACGCTCCCATCAGCATTTTTCTTTACCTTGTAGATCCATCTTGATCCTACAACTGATTTACCCGCAGGCCTTGGAACAATCTCCCAAGCAATGTTTCTAACAATGGAGTCATACTCCTCCACCATGGGATCTACCCATGTGGGCTCCTGTACTGATTCTTCAAAATATGATGGCTTTGTCATGATACACGTGCTCATAAGAGCCATGTATCCAGTAAATCGGTCAGGTGACTATCTATGTCTGTGTTGTGATGTAGGGACTCCTACATTCTCTTCCGCATCAAGCTTCAGTGTCTCAGATTTTGTGGTACACTTTCTGCCTTGTCTGATGTTTGGTTCTGAATGAGTGGACTCCTCCACTCCATGAATCTCCTCCTGTGGCTGACCCACATCTAGAGGCTCATCTTTGGGAACAAGTAGCTCCTCCTCTGCATGCAAGTGTAGCTCCCTCTCAAGTGACAACTTTATGGCTTTCACCTCATTGAATTTTATATCCCGTCGCACCACAGTCATTCAACTCTTTAACAAATACACAAGATCATTATGGGGCGTTTCTGTGTACCCCAAAAATATCCCAACTTCTGCAGTCAGCTCCAGCTTCTTCCTGGCGTCCTTTGTCACATGAATGTAAACAGATGAGCCAAAAATATTCAAATGAGAAATATCAGGCTTCTTACCACTAAAATCTTCTTCAAGTGTACTCATGCCAAGTACTCTATGAGGATAACATTTTTGCACATAAACCGCAGTGTTGCATGCTTCCGCCCACAAGTGCATAGGTAGGCCTTGGTCATGCAGCATAGCTCGTGCAACACTCACGATCGTTCTGTTCTTTCTCTCCGCGACCCCATTCTGCTGTGGGTTATGAGGTGCTATGAGTTCTCTTTGAATTCCTTCTTTGCTACAGAAGTATTTGAATTCACCTGAGATATATTCACCACCATTATCGCTCCGTAGAGCTTTCACTTGCTTCCCCTACTCCTTCTCCACCAATGCTTTAAACTCACAGAAATTTGAGAATGTTTCGCTCTTGTTCTGCATGAATAAGATCCAACATCTACGAGAATAGTCATCAACAAATATAACATAATACCTGTGTTTTGTTGTTGAAGCAACTGAGAAAGGTCCATACACATCTGTGTGAATTCTCTCCAGGATCACTGAAGCACGGTTCTCATTTTCATGAAAGGTGGTTTTCACAAATTTACCCATAGTACATCCCTTGCACTGATCTGACTGCGTAAGAGTAACCTTGGGAAGTCCAATAGAAATCTGCTGCAAAATCCTCAAAGCTCCATCGTGAAGATGGCCCAATCTCCTGTGCCATAATTTGCCCTCATCCTGGCTCACCACTTCTTCTGCTTTGCCCATCATTTCAGCGCAGCCATCTACCTCTAGCTTGTAGAGATTCTTTACTCGAATCCCTATCTTCTTGGTTTGACCCATTTTTTTATGTTAAAGGAAGGATTTTCCTTCACTGAAAACAACGTCATAACCTTTGTCTTCCAACATTGCGATCGAGACCAAGTTCTTCTTTAGACCTAGAACATGCGTAACATCTTTCAACAGAAATGGATTACCCGACTCCCTCTCAAAGGTAATGGTCCCAATGCCGGTCGCACTGTATCAACCATCGTCGCCCATCTCTATATGCATTTGGAGGTCCTTCTCCTCCAGATCACTAAACAACTCCTTGTCTCCCGTCATATGGAAAGACGCACCACTACCAAGATACCACACCGATCCCATTGCGCTTGAAATCAAGCATGCGATCAAAGAGAAATGAAGTTCAAATTGAGAGGATAAGGCCTCACCCGCTACAGCTCTAGCAAACTTCTTGTTCTTCTTCTTCTATGGGCAGTTAGTGGCAAAATTCCCATGTTCGTGACAGTGAAAACACTTAACTTTGGACAAATCCTGCTTCTTGCCTTTAGCCTCAGATTTTGAAGGAAATTTTTTTCCCTTCCCTTTCCTTGCTTTGGCAGCCAAAGTGAAATTCTCTTCATCTTCATTCTTCTATGAAGAGCCATCCCTGGTACTTCGCCTTATCTCCTCCTGCACAAGATCCGACCAAAGTCATTCCCAACCCGACAGTTTCTCCCATCCATTGACAGAGTCTTCGTAGCTATGCCAACTCTTCGAAAGCCTAAGGAGATCCAAGCTCACCAATTCATCATCATCAACATTAATCCCTACACTTCCCAGTTCATCCCTACAGTGGACAAACTTCGTGAGATATTTTGGAATATTGTCGCCCTTCTCCAATTTTAATTTTCTGAGCATATCTTTCAGCGCCAACTTCCTCTGGTCGCTTATGCTTTGGAACAAATCTATCAAATCCTTCCACATTTCTAATGGAGTGGCTTTCTCATGAAGGATGGACACAATATGGTCCTTCACACCTTCCAACAGAATTCTTCTTGTCTTTGCTACCTTCTTTTGCCATGCGTCAAGTAATGCAGCATCGCTAGAACCTGACTTAGGAACATCGCTATCGATGAACTCCTTCAGTCCATTATCCTCCAACACCACCTCCATCCTGTCCTTCCAGGATATGTAATTTGAGCTTCCCTCAAGGGCATACTCTAATCACAACGCATTGAAAGACATTTCAATGTATACTCAACTGTCACGCCAAGAAATTTCTGCAGCAAATTTGAATTGTCCACCAAAAAAACTCAACGATTCTTCACAATTGCAATCTTCAAGAGTTAACACTACTCTGATACCATGTAGAAATTATATAACATATGCATTATATATCCAGATTCTCCTGATCTAACAATATTTATCTTCTTGCTAAATACATAATCCTTCAACTGTTAATATTTTGCGGAAATTATAAACTCAATTACAAACACATGAAGCAATAAAAACAATTTCACATAACACAGTTGTTTAACGGGAAAGCTTGAAGCTAAAAAACAAAACTATAATATATTATGTATCATGGAGATCATGTAAAAATCTCATAAAAAACTTAGTACATCAAGCTCTCAGTACAATCAATCGTCACACACTAACATGAAGAAATCTGCAAATCCATGCACTGATTTCTTGCCACCTGATAGCCTGCCTCCACTGCACAATCCCTGCTGAATAATAGCTCTTAATGAATTCAAATTACCCTTGCCTTGATTGCGCAATCCTCATTGGCAACTCCAATGTGTGTGTATGATGCAATCAATGCATCATTATAGTCACAACGGATAGTCCATCTCACCCTTTCACCTACCTCTCCACTGGAACTGACATGCATTGTAGTTAACTGTTGTATTTGTTCAGTTGATTAATGAGTTATTATTTGTGAATTAATTAACTAATTAATTCACTCCACTCTCACTAGTGTATCATTCAGTTAGACGAGATACAACTAGCTCAACTGAGTTTAACTCCAATAACTGAGTTAAACTGAATAACAACTCCATGAACTACTCTTCCAACTCTGTCATAACTTTGTTACTTCAGTTCTAACTGAGTCCTCCATGCATGAACCACCATTAAACCATAGGAATTGCGTAATTCCTTCAGCCCACTAATTTGCCAAATCTGTATACTGAAATTAAGTGCTCTAAGAGAATAAGTTGATTTTTATTGTCTGATTATTATTAAGGGCTAATAATAATCGACATGCATATATTTTTAGATCGATGATCTATAAATAGACTTCACCCAATATTCTAAAAATATAATTTCATCTATTTTTCCAACTTGACCAACCATCCACAAATAGCATCCTGCAACATCTAAAATATGATCACCATGTCTAAAAATATACTTGCACCTAAAAATAGCCTATGGGCCCACTTAGTGAAGGCGACTAATTTTCACTAAGCTCCATCATCTTGTTGAATCTCAACAACCGAAACTCTGAAAAAAAATCCCGAATCTGCAAATCGAACTTCCTATTAGAGGCTTCTCCGCAGCCCCTGCATCATCCTCACTGTGGCTATCTCTGCCTCTTTGCAATGTACTCTCCAAGTCTATAAAACTTCCTCCGACCTCACTGTCTCTGTGCATCATTGTCTATGCTTCCTCATTGAAGCTCGAAATCTCTGACAAATGACTGTTGCTACTACGGAAAATTGAATCCTCCAAGTGTCTCTAGTGTGTTCTCCAAGTGCCTGTCGAATTCTTCTTAAAATGCTATGTTGGAGCACCAACGAACAATATTAAAACTTAATCAAGGGCTAGGATCATATTGAAGTCGATTCATGTGAGATTCTAGACTATTCTCACCTAGACATAATTAATTTTGATTAATTAACTAGTTTTCCTAAGTTTAGACTTAGAAAACATTAAAAAATAGGTTAATAATCTCATTAAGTCATTTCTAGGTGGAATTTCCATAAACAATTTTTGGGTTATGGAGATCTCATGTATTCTAGCCTCTCCACCAAATTATGTGGCTAGAACACATATGATGATACAAAAACTAACACTCCCTCTTAGTGAGGACTGTGTTCTAGTGTTGCACACCATGTCTTTGTATCATCCTCTATCACGCTGATGATGTATGGTCATATTTCCCACCAACCACTATGAAAATCTGATGTTACATTTGTGTTGTTGTTGACACTAACATACTACTGCCAACACTGCATATGCACTGCAACTCTCATTTGTTGTTGTTGCAATTGCAACAAATTCAACTGAGAACCATCTGAAATATTGAATCACTTGTGTTCATTATGATGAATCTGTCTCCCAAGTCTCTGATTGCTACTAGCATCTGCACTGTCTCTGAAGAATCTTCACTTCTACCAACTCTGCACTGAGCCACTTGCTCTGTTGTCAACACTACACCCACTCATCAAATTTCGTTTGCCACTAGTTTTCAACTGTTACTAGGAATTTGACTCCACCACTGACATTGATCCATCCTTCTAATGAATACTGTGGGCCCCCGTATCTAGGTAATGATCCATGAGGTGTACTCATTAAGGACCCTACCCAATATTTGTATCTCTCTAGGGCTACAACACAAAATCACCCCACCTCAATCCTGGAGGTGTATTTGTGAACATAGCAAACTATTCCTATATCATAAAGGAAAGCTTATTTATTTCTGCAGATGCTGTCTGCTGGTCCTACTTCTCCTGCTTTTCCTTCTTCCTGAGAGGACATTGGGTACTGTAGTGGCCAAATTCACCACACCTTAAGCACTTGACCTTTGGCATGTCCTTCTTCTTCTTCTTCTTCTCCACCTGCCCCTGAATAGGACCCTTTGATGCAAGGGATACATTCTTCTCTTCCTTCAAACTCTTTGATATGTTTCTATTGTTGCAACACATGGAGCTCTTAAGCAAAGCTCGCCTCATTTCCTCCTGCGGAAAATCAGCCCACATCCTGTCCCATGTAGATAGTGTGTCTCTGCCCAATATCCTTTGGAGGAAGACTTTCCAATCCTTCGAGACACTATTTAGTGCCAATAGTAATAGTTTTATAGGTTGAGGCACTGCCCCAGCAGTTGCAAGCTGATCTCAGAACTCTTGAATCTTGGCGAGAAAGGGATCTATGCCTTCTCCATTTTTCATCTTGATGCATCTGAGATTTTCTTCCAGGAATATCTTCCATTGCTTGGAAGTACTCGGTTATAGCATGGAAAGAGAATCCCACATTTCCTTGGTAATCCCTTGAACAAATAAATGTGAGACTATATGATCTCAAAGTCCATCTAAGATCAACTGCTTCACTCTTGCCATCTCCTTCTAGTATTCTTTGAGTTGATACACATCCTGGGGAATTGCTACCACATTTTCTACGTAGGATTTCAAGCCATATTCATCTATAAGGAAGTACATCCTAGCATTCCAGATTATGTAGTTGGAAGCTCCATCCAACCTATCCTGATCTCTAAGCCCATTTGTGGCCATGTATGGATCTGATCTAGAAACTCCCTCTTCCTCTACTCAACTACTGCTCTGCTACTCGCACTCCCTCATGGAATGCACAAATTTGCTAACTACTACTACCAATATGAAACTAGGAAACTCAAATTTCTTGGATAGAAACCATCTGAGGGAACTCTCCCTTTGTGTGTGCAATTTCTCTTCCACTCAACATTGATTTTTTTGCTACAAAACCCTCTATGTCCAACAAAGGATTATGCTTAGCGAAAAAGTGATATGTTTCTTCTCTCTCTGACTGTTGGAAACACTATCCCGAGAAACTTGAATTTTCTGCCAACCTACAACTGAAAATTTATTTTATTCCCCAGCCATTCAACTTGCCTGTCAATGAACTACGCAACCTCTAGGAATTGCTGCCTTTTTCTCCCTTTGAGCAGTGAAATTATCACCTTCGCTTTTGAGATTTTCGGCTAATCACTCATGCTCTGATACCATGCGAAAATTTCATCTATCATAGTAACTGTAAATTATTTTCCTAATTTTTAATTTATTTACACTTTATCTGTAGTTTTCTACAACAAATACCAAATACTTCACCCAAATATTTTCACAAATAAATATTGCAGAAAAAAAATAATGTTGGAATTTGAGAAAATCTAGCACTGTTATAGCATCATTTCTCACTTTGACATGATTCATGATTGCTACATGGCTTTATGGGCACCCATTCCTACAGACTTGGACAAATTCACTTAAAAACAGTGGAAAATCCTTCATACGCGACTATGCCCGTGTTTTTCCGCGGGGTATACGCGAGTACAAACAGATTTTTCCGCGTATGCCATTTTAATGATTAAATATATAAAAACTTAATTTCACAATGGGTTGATGGTTACTCGTGTAGTTCAACCACCCCAGCCCGTGGCCAACTGTTTCCAACTGCTGAAACTACTTGGAGGGAGGGACTATAAAAAGACCTCATATGTATGGCCTAAGGGAGAGAGAGAATTATTATTATTATACTCTGTTGGTTCCCTATCCAAGTTTGATTCCCCGTGCCTCCTGCACTTTCCCAGTTCATTTCAGGAAACCCTTGTTTCCTTGAGATACACATCCCTTTATATGTTATCTCGTATGCACTCATTTGGAAGGAGTCTTAGCGAGGCAAGGGCTGGACGGATCCGGACGACAGTCTGCGAAGGCCTTGGAAGGATCAGGTGATCTCTCCACTTACTTTTGTACGTACTATTTTTATAATACAGAAGTATCATGTTGTTCCCGAAATAAACGTGTTAGTGTATGCTTTAATGTATGAAGAATATTTGTTATACAAGCATTCATGATGATTTATTTAATGTTTTATATGAATCTCACTAACATATAGAGTAGGAATATATTGTACAACTTGTCCTTTGTGCTGGTTTCTTCTTGTATTTCAGGTGAAAGAGGAAGGATGGTTGCAGGGAGTTTGAACTCCACGTGGATCTACTTCAAACGTAGGACCAACGGGTAAACCTCTCATTCTACTCGATTTCGTTTTTATGACTATGCATGATCGTGTGAGTCTCTGTTAAGTAGTACGCCCCTGCTCTGTGGAGGTTGAATCCCAACCAACCTCTAGGGTGTTAAATCCCCGAAACAGAACTGGCGACTCCACTGGGGATCACATTTTTGTGATTCTCTTGTTGGGTTGTTTCAGCTGTTTGGTAGGATACCAACAGTTTTTTCTGTCTTTTACAGTCCAGTTTGCTTTCTTGCAGTCAGTCTGAAGCTTTTATACCTTTCCCAGGCTTGTACTTTTATTTTTCATTATCTTTCTTTGTATACGCAGTTTTTCTTGCACACAGTCGCGTATACCCGCGAGTTTGTGTAGAAGGAACCGCGTATACGCGGGTTTCCTTCAACACAGACGCGTATACACGCCTGTTGCATAACTGCAAGGTCGCGTATACCTAGGCTGAATTTGAAATTTCAAGATTATGGTGTTTTTGGTCTTTACTGGCTGTGGAAGCCTGTGTTTGCAGAGTCTTTGTACTTACTGGAGTGTGACAGAAGTGGTTTTAAGTCTTGGTTCTCTTTCGTTTGTCCGAAAACTGATCTTTTTGGCGAAGTGTTCTTGTTGGTGCTAGCACTCCTGGATTGAGTTCCAAGATCACTTTCTGAGCGTTCTTGGCTGTTCTGCTTTACCAGAACAGAGAGCTTTTGCTCACTGACTCGCTCCTGTCTTTGTGTTGTGCTTCGCATTGCGTTCTTTGCTTTGTTTTCGATTGGTTTTCTTGAGTTTCATAAGCTAGGGTTTTGTTGCATTTTTCGAAGAACTTTTCTTGTTTCTTTGGAGTTTTGTGTTGCAACAAATTTGCACTATTTCTCTTGGCAGTTTGATTGAGTTTTTTGTCTTCCATTGCTCTTATTGATCTTGCTATCATTAGCCTTATAAGGTTTGGGGGCATAGCCGAAGTTTATGCTTGAAATTCGGTCTCGTTTTGGCTTGGATTGGGATAGTTGTTCTTGGTTTTCTTGAAGCTCTTGTTTTATAAAACTGAAAAGCCCAAAAACATTTGTTTTGCTTTTTGTTTTTGCATATCAAAAACTCAAAAAACATTGTTTCTTGTTTTTCGTTTTTGTTGTTGCCTTTTTAATTTTCGTTTGGCTTCATCTTTTGGGACTTTAGTGAAATTTCTTGCTTCTAGTTTTTAGCTTGATTTTGAGGAGAGGGTGTCTTTTGATTTCTTCTTCTTCTTGTGGAGTATTTTGGTGTCTTATATTGAGAGTTCTTGTTTGCAAAAATTGGCTTTCTGGATATCAAAAGATGAGTTAAAACTGAAGGAGCCCTTTTGGGAAATTTCACCTTGTTTCAAGGGACTTTTTTGCATCTTAGAATTTACATGCTAGTGGTCATTTGCATTAGGTGCATTGAATCATTTAGTTAGCTTCTTAATTTTTGTGCGTGTGAGTTTGTAATTCGAAAAGAAAAATATATTTTTTAGCCTCGTAGAACTTACATAGAAATTGCTCTTCATCGAAAGACAAAGAACTGCATGTGCATGTAGTCAGGTTTTTATTAATTTCTTTTGCGTCAGAACATCATTGGTTTCGACTCCATATCCTTATGACTTAATACAACAGCCCTTAAAATAAGCGATTTAATCTAAAATCAACTAGCAAGTTTTATTAAGTGTCAATCACCAACTAGCTAGGTTGTAGGGCCTTGGAATAGGAGAGAGGAGAGTTAACTCTCCAAGGCCGCTCAAACAAACATAGAAGTTTACTAATTGAGCGAAATCCAACTCCGTGAGGTGGACTGGGAAAGCTCTCATCCGAGAGTCAAGTGCGAGGGGAAGTGAAGGTTAAGAAGAGGATACCCCCCCTCCGATTAGCTGAATCTAACCTCAAGACCGTTCTGCCCAGCTTCTGATACGGATTGGTGTCCATAGTTGCTGTTCCTAGGTTCGCCCACGGGCTGGTATGGGGGGGATACATGATGGTACACAGAAATGGGCATTCGCATCACTTCAGCGGGTACTTAAGGTGCCCATAGAAGCTTGGGTGTAGTAGGCAAAGTACATTGTTAGGAAGACAGGCGTAGCATACGATACCTTCATTAGTTGTTCAGGCCTAATCATCATTTTTAAGGCCCTATGTGCTTTCCTGTATTTTGGTGTCCGGTCCTCATCACCCGGAGCGGAAATACTTGGAGGCTGTTTGCTTGCTGTTTCTCAGGGTTTTGATTTTAGTGAGTGCTCTTTGCTCCTAGCTTTTCACTTTTCTTGAGTCTAATATAATAAATTTGTAAAAGTGGCTGATCAAGCGCCTCGACGTTCGAGGAGAGTCCGGGGGTTATCTCCCGAGAGTGCAAAGCCTTCTTCGAGAAGGCGTAGGAGCGATCTAGCAGGTGGTTTTCACCCTGTAGAGTCTGACGCTGTGGAGAGAGATCCTCCACTAAGGTCTGAAGGTTTCGTTGCTGATTCCGGTGTCGGTTCCGAGAGGAGCGTTTCGCTCACCTCGAGAGTATTGTTTCCTCAGGAGGAAGATTTTCAGATAGAAGATATACCTGAGCCTGCAGCTACAGGTCCATCTCCTCTTCCTCTTGATCATCAGTTTGTTATTCAGTACGTCGGACCGGAGTCTGAGAGACCGCCGGATCTTCCATATCTTTCTTATCTTTCGATGGCCACGACTGGGAACGCGGCTTCTACCGTGAGTGCTGCGGGCATTCAGACCCCTGCTTCTGTCGAGGCAGGGGGCACTCTTGCTCTATCTTCGAGTGCTTCTAGCACTGCTATGTTTGGCTCTGGGTTCACCCAAGTATATGCTTCTCAATCTGGTCCCTTTGTTTCAGGGATGTCCATTGCTGGAAATCCCTCTTTTTCCTTTACCGCCGGTGCAGCTGGATCTACGCCCATGTCCAACATGGCTCGTGGATCAGCTTCTTTTCAGGGTTTCCCCTTTGGGACTGGGCATATTCCTAGTCCCAATCCTTCTTTAGGGTCGTTTCCTTTTACGTCCCAGACCCAAAGTTTCAATCCTTGGGCTCAGGGGCCAAGTTCGACTGCTTTTATTGGGTGGAATCCTATGTTTGCAACGTCGGGGGCAGGGAATCAGTTCATCGCGAGTCATCCAGGGAATGCTTCTTTCCCTGCATCGAGTGCTTATCAGTCTTTCTCTCCTCTATCTAATGCATGGAACCCCTACCAGGGGCTTACATCTTCAGTCAATACTTCAGCGGGGGGAACTAGTCTGGGTCTTGGTAGCTCGGCGTGGGGAGGAGGTTCTTCTCCGTTTTCTACGGGTCCTTTCTGGCAGCCTGGTGCCTCATCGAATCCAGGCTATTCTTTTCAGAATGTGGGAAATCCATCCCATCAAGGATGGAATTCTCAGGCTCCGCCGCGATTACCATTTCTGGCAACGTTAAACTTGCCAGACTTGGCGAAGTTAACTAATGACCCGATTCGGTATAGTCCGGGTTGGCCTCCGGTTCCAACCAAACTTCCTTGAGACATTCCTAAGTTTGAAGGTAAGAATGGTGAAGATCCGGCGGACCATGTCACCACATTCCACTTATGGTGTTCATCCAACTCTCTGATCGACGATTCGATTAGATTGAGATTATTTCAGCGCACCTTAACTGGAAACACCGCGAAGTGGTATATAGAGCTTACTGGGGGCAGTTTCGCCACATTTGGAGAACTGGCTGTCACTTTTCTTAACCATTTTCAGTTGCCCGTCAGATATGAGGCTGGGACCGAACTCCTGGCTAATTTTAAGCAGGATGAGGCAACTCACATTTATGATCATATTCAGGAATGGAGGAGAAGGAAGAGGCTTATCAAAGCCCATATTCCAGGTGAGTTCCTTCTCGAGTGGTTTTTGAAATCGCTTCAGTCAGATATTTCAAAGGATGTATCCATGTCAGGGGTATATTCCGAGGAGCAGGCCATCTTTAGGGCCCAGCAGTTAGAGTTGATCTATTCTCAGTCTGGCATGCTTTACAAGTATTTGCCTAATGCTCCTCGCTCCAAGTTGGATCTATCGAAACCTAAACCTGGTCCGCATGGTGACAGACTTGTCGGATCGGTCAGTAGTAGTGCAGCCAGCCTGCTTTCTCAATTGCAGCAGTTGTCTTTACAATCTGCTTCTTCTGGTCAGGCTGTGCCTGCTGATTCTTCACCTTCCCAGTCTTTGTCCATTAATGCTGTCCAATCTTCTGAACCCAAAGGAAATCAACAGTCAGATGGGAAGAAGAAGGGACGTAATAACAAGAAGAAGGGCAAGAATGGGAAGGGCAATGCTAATAAGACCAACGAGCGTGTTGGTGAAGGGCAAAAGGAGAAAAAGAAAGTTAAGTTTCCGTGCAAGCTTTGTGTTGGAGACCATCTCACGCATCTTTGCCCGAAAATTCAGGATGCTCAGCGCCTGTTATCTCAGCAAGGTTCTTCTAGTTCCCAGGCTGTGCTAACAAACCCATTTCCCCAAGGGCAGCAATTAATTGCTGGCGCGAATCAAAATCCTGGGGCTTCCTCTGGAGGTCCTCAGGAAGGGGAAATTCCATCGAATATCTTTATGATGAGTGCTCACGTGGATGCCGCTACGAGATCCCGTGATTATGGCGGAGAGGAATCTTCGAAAGCTAAGGAAGTTCCTGATGCTACTGAGCCGCTTCATATCACGAAGCCAACTGTCGAGTCTCTCCGGATCTGGAAGGCATCCTCTAGCGATTAAACCAGATTAAATAAGACAAAAAATTTTCAGGAACTACTCGATGCTTAGAGATCGAGCGCGAGTCCTTGTCACTATGTACGACTTTAGAGGTACTCAGGTCTTATCCATTTCGGTGCGGTGCGCACACTCCACGCAATGGGCCTACTGTGAATCCGAAAAATTCTCTTCGATTGCCCTTTGATATGAAGAATTTTAAGAAGAGACTTCCTCATCATATGGCCTTCCATATTAAATCATCGTACCGGAAGACTAATATCTTTTGCACGGTCGTTGATGAGGGTGCTTCTACTTGCGTGATGTCTCTCGCATGCTGGAAGACACTAGGATCTCCCAAAGCTGTTCCATCTAGCACTATTCTTCCTGCATTCGATGGCCATTCTCATAGGCCCCATGGTATTGTCCCGGCTTTGCCCATCTGTGTTGGGGGCAAAACCGTTAACATAGAGGTTGAGGTAGTAGATGCAGCCTTGGACTACAACCTTCTGTTGGGGAGGAACTGGATATATGATATGGATGCCATTGCATCTTCACTATTTCGGATAGTATGTTTCCCCCACGACGGGAGGATAGTTACGGTGGATCAACTGGACTGTCCTCCTGTAGACCTGGATGCGCCTCCTGACTCATCTGTCCCTAAGTTGGACAATACTAAGGCACCTATCGAGAATCTGGGAGTTGGAATGTATTCTTCCATGATGGGATCTTTTGATCTTCCTCCTCCTAAGGTGTCTATCAATGCTATTTCATCCTCCAAGGCTCCCCTTCGAAGAGAGTTCTTTCGAACTCATTATTTTTCGGACCCATGGACCTTACCTTCCCCAACTGCCACTTTGGAGGAAGGGCAAGTGGGTGGAATGGCATTCCCGATTTCTGCAGCTGAGATTGCATATCAGTCTGTTGTTGACACTGCAGAGTCTGATCCAGCTCCTCTTTCGCTGGAAGAGTTGGATGGTGATGTGGCTCCGGCTTGGACGCTTACTTCTTCTTCTGCCCAGGATTGTCTAGATACCACTCTTCCATCTGAAGAGGCCATCCTGGAAGCAATGGCAGGTATAGAGAGACCGTGGGATGACTTGCATCATCGGTCTTACTTCCTACCTGACTTGAGCGAAGTCGAAGCTAGTTTTCCAAGTCCTCAGTCTCCTGGACCTGTTCACCCAGTCTTGAGCCCCTTAGCACCAGCACAAGTTTATGCTGAAGGGAACATGGCTGTGATCTCTCCGACTATCCCGGTGAACATCTCCAGGAATCCCAACATTATCGAGAACGTTTTCATTGGAGCTGAATGTTCCCGTGAAGAAGTTCAAATCTATACCGAGCTCTTCAAAGAGTATAGGGATGTTTTTGCTTGGTCTTATGAGAAAATGCCTGGCATAGACCCATCTATCGTCCAGCATGAGATCAAGACGTATGAAAACGCTAAGCCGGTCAGGCAAAAACTTCGTCCGGTTAATCCTAGGAAGGCAGCAGCTATCAAAGCTGAAGTTGAAAAGCTGCTTAAGGCGGGATTCATTTTCCCGGTTCCTCTGACTGAATGGGTTTCAAACCCCGTTCCTGTTGATAAAAAGCAAGGAACAATTCGAGTGTGCATCGATTTCAGAGACCTGAATAAGGCGTGTCCTAAAGATAATTACCCCACACCCTTCATTGATCAGATTATTGATGAGTGTGCCGGTAACGAGATTTTTTCCTTCATGGACGGTTTTTCCGGTTATAATCAAATTACTATCCGTCCAGAAGATCAACATAAGACCGCATTTATTTGTCCCTGGGGTACGTTTGCATATAAGAAGATGCCTTTTGGTCTTAAAAATGCTGGAGCTACTTTTCAGCGGGCCATGTCTTATGCCTTCCACGACATCAAGAAAATCATCGAGGCATACTTAGATGATCTAGCTGCTCATTCTCGAAAGAGGATGGATCATCCAGGACACCTCCGGCAAATATTTGAAAGATGTCGTTTTTATAAAATTCATTTGAATCCGAACAAGTGCGTTTTCGCGGTAACATCCGGTCGGCTGTTGGGATTTATCGTGTCTAATGAAGGGATAAGGGTAGATCCCTTCAAGGTTGAGGCAATACTTCGGTTGCCTCCCCCGTCTTCAATCCGTCAACTTCAAAGTCTCCAAGGAAGTCTAACTTTCTTCGGAGGTTTATCGTTAACTATGCTGAGATTACAAAGGGATATATGAGACTGTTGAAGAAAGGAGTCCCTTTTCTTTGGGACGACTATGCTCAACGCTCATTCGATGCCTTGAAAAAGGCATTGACCTCTGCTCATTTACTGAGTCCACCCGATTATAGCAGAGATTTTCTTTTGTATCTGGCTACAGCAGAATCTACCATTGGTATGGTTCTGGTTCAGGAGGATGATGCTCTGGCTGAGCATGTTATTTACTGCCTTAGTCGAGGACTGGTAGGACCTGAACTGCGATACACCCCGATAGAAAAATTAGCCTTAGCAGCAGTTCATGCTGTGCAGCGACTCCGGCATTATATTATTCTTCGCAAAACTTATGTCTTGGCAGCTGCCAATCCATTTCAGTTTGTCCTCAGCGGGCGAGTGATTGGGGGCAAATATAATAGATGGATTGTGATTTTACAGGAATTTGATCTAGAGTTCATGTCTGCCAAATCCAAGAAGTCATTAGTTTTTGCGGAATTGATCTCCGAGTTGCCTTGTGGGGAGGCGATGATCTATGATGAGTCCTTTCCGGACGAACACTTGTTTCTAATCTCTCCACAAGATCCTTGGTATGGGGACATCATTGTATATCTCCAGACTGCGAAGTTTCCCTCTTCTTTTTCGAAAGATGACCGTCGTAAGCTGCGTCACTTAGCTAAAAGTTATCTGATTATTGGTGATGCTTTGTACCGTCGAGGGGTTGATTCAATCCTAAGACGCTGCTTAACTTTCGAAGAAGCTGAGGCTGTGCTCAATGATTCTCACGGTGGAGCTTGTGGGGTCATTTATCAGGGCTTGCTACAGCCCAAAAGATTTTGCGTGCTGGCTACTTCTGGCCCTCGATTTTCAAAGACTGTATTGAATCGGTCAAGAAGTGTCATCCTTGTCAAGTGTATACTCGAAAAATGCGCGCTCATCCAGCTCCGCTTTTTCCAGTCGTTACTTTCGGACCCTTTACAAAGTGGGGTATGGATTATACTACTTGTAACCCGCCTTCGGCAAAAGGTCACAAGTACATTATCGTAGCAGTAGACTACTTTACGAAGTGGGTCGAAGCTATGCCTACTTTTGGGAACGATGGTGAGACTGCAGCTCTTTTCTTCTTCAACCAAGTCATTGCTCGTTTCGGTATACCTAGAGAGATTGTCACTGACCATGGCAGTCACTTTCAGAACAGTATGATGGTTGAGTTGGCTCTTAAATTGGGTTTCCGACAGGAGCATTCATCTCCATATTATCCTCAGGCCAATGGCCAGGTGGAAGCCGTGAATAAGTCCTTGAAGACAATTCTTCAACGGACGATTGATAAACATAGATCCAATTGGCACATTATGCTATATCCTGCACTCTGGGCGTACAGGACGTCAGTTAAAACTGCAACTGGCTTTACTCCGTTTCAGTTAGTCCACGGGGTAGAATCCGTATTTCCCATTGAATGCGAGATTCCTTCCCTTAAACTGGCTGTTGAGCTTCTTCCTGACACTTCTAATCTGGCAGAGCGGCTTCTTCATCTGGAACATCTTGATGAGCAGCGTCGAGATGCCGCCACGTTGAACGAAGCGCATAAAAACCGAGTCAAAGTCCAGTACGATAAGGCGGTTAAGCCTAGGGTCTTTTCCGAAGGTGACCTTGTTTTGGTCTATGCCCGAGAAAAAGATGCCTTGGGGGCAGGAAAGTTTAAGTCGATGTGGTATGGCCCCTATATCGTCAAAAAGGTCCTTAAGAAAGGAGCGTATACCTTGGTTGACTTTGAAGGAAATGAGTTGTCGGAGCCCCGAAATGGGCTCTATCTGAAGAAGTATTATGCCTAGGCTTTGCCCCGGCATTTTTCTTTGTATATAGTAGTTTTTTGTCTTGTACATATCTGTTTGATTTTCGATTTTTTGATGGGATGGTGATGTTTTTGATCTGCTTTGGCAGGTTGTGTTGATGTTATGAGTCATTATGGTTTCGCCGATGGTGCTAGTAGACACACCCGGAACTTAGCTTCCGCGGCTTGGGTGCTTCATTATCCTTCCGGTCAGCTGTTGGTATCAAGAGGGGTCTGCATTGGTTCTGCTTCCAATAACGTAGCAGAATACACTGCAGTCATTCATCTACTCTCGGAAGCAATATCTTTGGGTGTTGATTCGTTGGTAGTTTTCTTGGACTCCCAGCTGGTGGTGTCGCAGTTGAACAACACTTATCGGGTACGAGATCCAGTTTTATTACGATTGTTCTTGAGGGTACGTTTGTTACAAAGGTCATTTCAATTTTTAACATTCATTCATATTCCTCGAGCTGACAATTGGTTTGCTGACTCATTAGCTAATCAAGCTTTAGATTGGCATATTAATCACTCAATAAAATAATATTTAATCATCAAAAACATCATACATTTGATACATTTATCACATCACATCAAATATCGATGTATATATATCATCGGTATGTCAAAAAAACTTTACAAAATTTTGGATCCATCAATGCCGTACAAAACTTGGGCTTATGCCCCATCATGTTCAGTCTTAAAAAAATATACAGTCATCTAATATGTAAAATCTGTCTACTCCTGAGGACCCTACCCAGCGTTCCTATAGAACATCACTGCAGTGGCCACACGGCGGAACAGTCTAACCCAGTCCCGGGGTACTCCTACAACCCGTCTCTGGACGGCTTCTGGCAAGTCCTCCACAGCAGCCAGAGGGATTTGGCGGGTCAGTCCCTCCAAGTTTCTCTGCACGGCCTAGAGTGTCCTTTCAGAATCCGCTGTCTCTGCCTCACCTCTGCGGCGTTTATGACGTGCTAGGCCCTCAGGACGCACTGGTCCAACATCTGAAACATGATCATTTTTCATTTGTCAGTCATTATGAATCCAATCCAAAAACATGTTTGTTTTTCATTTTTCATACATATTTGAAAAATCCAAAAAAAATCATATAAGTTAAAAATTTTGAAAAACTTACCGACTGCTCCCCATGCTGCACCGGGTGGAAGTACTAAATCTGGATCTCCTCGGAAATCCATCCCGGCATAGGGATAGTCATCTACTGCGATGATCTGTTCTCTCCACCATAAGAAGAACTCATCATCCCAGGTAGTTCGGGGTACCTCGCTGCCCCCCACTCTCTTCATCATGTCTGCCCAACGGGCAATTCTTGGGTCCCGAGGGCTGCTGATAGTTGAGATGACTTTGGGTCTCAAAGCTGGAACTCTCTCGAAAAAGAATGTAGTCAAAATGGTTCCATAGCCAAAATGTTTTGTTTTTGTTTTGCGAATGGAGGTCAGTTGTTGTTTCATGTTCAGTAGCAGGGCAGCGCACCAATCATACACATGAATTAAGCACTCTACAGCTATGCTCATGTGCGTCCTGGACGCCTGATGCAGTGAGGCAGATCCTGCCACTCTGCCGATGGTGAATAGGAGGATCTTTATGTGCAAGTCCCTGATATCTCTGATTGCAATTTGTGTGCCAACTTTCTTGGAATTTTCTATGCAATAGATTTGGACATAGTCCTCCACGGTTAACCCTCCCAGGGGCCTTCCGTGCAGATCCACTGGGTCTCCCCTTCTGGAGAGTCCAGTGATGAAATATATATCTTCCACTTCTATGCGTAGTGGCATTTGATCAATGATGAAACAATCCTGATCCGGTTCCCAATAATTTACCAGCATTTCAAGCAATCTCACATTACTTTTCATATTGGGCATTTTGAAAAATTTGAATAAACCACAGTTTCGGAGGACATTTTGTGTTGCGCGATCTTCCATGACCTCTTGGTCTATTGCACTATGCTCGCGTTCCCTCCATGAAATTGTCATCCTGAAAAAATTCATTAAAATTTGCATTAGAAACTCATTTTTGAAATTCGGACTTGCGCATACGCTAGTTTCGCGGTGCACAGTCGCGTATACACGCGACTTTCCTTCTTTGAACCCGCGTATGCGCAGATACGCGTTTTTTAATAAGGGTTTCCAGGTAAAAATCCACTTAATTTTAAATTTTAAACGGACAAAATGAATCAACCGGATGAATAAGGAGCCTACCTGAAGTTTCGCTGAATTCTGACGGTCGGTTGTTGCTGATTTGACGAAACAAGTTTTTAGCTCCAGAGCTCTTTTCCAAATCAGCTATGCAATAATGAACCAATTGAGAGGTAATTTGTGTATTTATGGCTAAAAATTGAAAATTTTCGCAAAAATTTCCTTGTGCTTATTTTTTCGATCTGTCTTATGCTGTATAACTCGATTGCTTGGAAGTGCCCAGTTTGGTATATTTCAGGTACATTTTGACATTTTCGAGATTTTTCCCGGTTTCTGGCCCATGTGTTCAGACTCTTCATGGTAGGTATATGATCTTCACTGGCATATAGGTTAGGGAATCACTTTCCGTTGCATCTTGCATTCTAGCCTCCATACTGATCACTTTCCTTAGGGTCGATCCCATCAGGTCATGAGTATTATACCCATTTCACTCGCCGATTTTTAAATCATGACTTGATGGTAGAGCCTTCCTTTACATGGGCTTCCTAGTTAGTTCCTCGCTATCACTTGTTGCCCATGTTGCTTTTTATGTAGGCTCGGGAGTCCTCTTTAGTCCCGCCATGTCTTTCGTGTTGAAGCTTCATTCTTCTCCTTCATCACTTATCTTTTTCTGGCTTATACCCTAGAGGCTCCCTGGTGTCGTTAAGTTGTATTACTGCATTGCATATTGGCTTCTTGTTTATCCTGGCCTTTAGCCGGCTTCATTTGGACTCGATGTTTAAGCCAACTTTTGACCTTGACTTTCTGTACAAGTTAACCATTGCATGCACTTAGCTCTCACGACTTGACACCTTTGTACCCATGGATGGAACGTTCCTCTGAGTATCACTGACCAGTTTTCGCCACCTTGCATTGAGCATAGGATTGTTCCAATCCCAGGAACTAGTGCATATGCTTTCTTGATACTCGTTCTATCCATTGTACCATAGCATTCTTTTATTCTTTTTCAGGCTTATTATGAAAAAGACAAAAAAATCAAATATAACAAAAAAGAGCGGGAACGGGATGTATCTTCGTTATTTTGATGGCAGTACAGAGTCAGTTTGTCGCCCTTGAACAAAGCACATATACTTATATATATTTCCTTCATTTAGGATGGTTCTAGTTTGACCTAGGTTCAGCCTTTACCATGTTTCACTTGTCAGTTCTCCCCCGGTTGGTTATCTCTTCCAATCATATGGAGAGTTTGTTTTGCCTCCTGCAAGACAGACTTATACAGTGTCACTTTTTACTGCCATGGTCATCATAGAGTCGTGCTTTTGTTCAAGGGAAGTCTAGCCTGAGTCGGCCATTCTGCGGTGTTTCTTGACTCATTATTCAGTCGGCCTTCCCGGTCTTGTCAGTATCATGTTCTATCACATCAGATGTTTTGATCTTCTGCTCGTGCTGGTTTGAGAAGGTCCCCATTGACTTCTTGCCGGCGGGTTTGTCTCTTATCGACTACGACATATTGCTCTGAGAGAAAGCCTAGAGCCGCACCTTGGGCCTATTTCCATCATTGATAGGTGACCTCGTGCTCGGCATTTGATCATCATCATGGGTCTTTGGTAGTGGTTTCCCATATGTTCAGCGTCGGCACATTATCACACTTAGGATTCGTACAGTACACAGATTTCCATTGACCCTATCGGTGGATTTCCTCGCCTCTGCGGCTCGGCTTTTCGTGGCTGGTTGGTTCGAGAGGGTTTCTTCGTGCGCCTTCCATCTTGTGCCGTCGAGCATTAGCCGGTTTTGGTTCATCACTCAGCCACGTTAGTTCCTTCCCGTGCTTGGCACCACGGGGTTACACTCGCGCTCGACTGATGTGGGATGCCTTAATGCCTTCCTTCCAGCAGATCTTTTCCCATCGACTCAGACTCATTGCTCTGGGAATAAGGTCTAGAGTCTTTTTGTCAGTACCTTAGGGTTTGCAGTCATCAGTGGCAGACTCTTCGCTATCGACAGTGGGGATTCATCATTGCCTCCTGATTGGTAGATTCTTTCAAGTGTTCGACTTCAACTCATTCATTCACACTTGTCAGATTGTACTGCGGCACTTTGACACTCATTATCATTATCGGTGGGTTGTCTCACGTTGGTTAACGGGAAACATCATTGCCCGGTAATCCAACGATTTCTCACATGGTCGACTTCAGCTCATTTATTCCCAGTGTGTAGAATTGTGCCGTTGTGATCGGTGAAGACCTCGGGTTGCATCAGCATTTCTCGGTTCACTGTTGACAGTCCTTTCAGTTTCTGCCAGTGTTGCCGTCCACCCTTATATGTTGCAGTTCAGCACAGCAGCATCTTATATGTTGATCCCCGAGTTGCGTGATTGTACCGTTTGATCCGCCTCTTATGATCCGGTACTTGGAGATTCAGTTACTTGATCAGACATCCAGTTGCACTATCTTTGATCGGCTTTCTATATGTGATACTTGGACATTGATACAGACTTGTCTTTCCGGGCCCTGCTCAGATGATTCACTATGTATTTTCAGTTCAGTTATACTTGTATACATGTTGGATCTCTTCAGTACTTTCTATATATATGATGTATTTTTGACTGAGCATGGGTATGCCCGCCTCAGCATGTGTTGACTCTCTGGTTTCTTTCATTGGTTTTTGGCAGGCTGAAATCTGGTAAAGTCCTCTCTTGTCCTTGTGAAGTTCTTTCTATGTGCATAATACATTTCGGCCATCATGTACCCCTTCTGACCTCATATATTAGGGGGCATCTGTTATAGCATCATTTCTCACTTTGACATGATTCATGATTGCTTCATGGCTTTTGGGCACCCATTCCTATAGACTTGGACAAATTCACTTAAAAACAGTGGAAAATCCTCCATACGCGACTATGCCCGTGTTTTTCCGCGTGTATACGCGAGTACAGCTAGACTTTTTCGCGTATGCCATTTTAATGATTAAAAAATATATAAAAATCCCTAATTTCGCGCTGGGTTGATGGTTACTCAGGTAGTTCAACTACCCCAGCCCGTGGCCAACTGTTTCCAACTGCTGAAACTACTTGGAAGGACTATAAAAAGACCTCATATGTATGGCCTAAGGGAGAGAGAGAATTATTATTATTACACTCTGTTGGTTCCCTATCCAAGTCTGATTCCCCGTGCCTCCTGCACTTTCCCAGTTCATTTCAGGAAACCCTTGTTTCCTTGAGATACACATCCCTTTATATGTTATCTCGTATGCACTCATTTGGAAGGAGTCTTAGCGAGGCAAGGGCTGGACGGATCCGGACGACGATCTGCGAAGGCCTTGGAAGGATCAGGTGATCTCTCCACTTACTTTTGTACGTACTATTTTTATAATACAGAAGTATCATGCTGTTCCCGAAGTAAACGTGTTAGTGTATGCTTTAATGTATGAAGAATATTTGTTATACAAGCATTTATGATGATTTATTTAATGTTTTATATGAATCTCGCTAACATATAGAGTAGAAATATATTGTACAACTTGTCCTTTGTGCTGGTTTCTTCTTGTATTTCAGGTGAAAGAGGAAGGACGGTTGCAGGGAGTTTGAACTCCACGTGGATCTACTTCAAACGTAGGACCAGCGGGTAAACCTCTCATTCTACTCGATTTCGTTTTTATGACTGTGCATGATCGTGTGAGTCTCTGTTAAGTAGTACGCCCCTGCTCTGTGGAGGTTGAATCCCAACCAACCTCTAGGGTGTTAAATCCCCGAAACAAGCACACACACATAAAATTTACATCGTTATTTTTGGAAAAATGTCCCTGAAAAAACCCAATGGAAAAATCAGTGCACCAGTGAGGGTTTTTATTATTATGCATCTGTGAAATTATGAGTACAATCTGGATATCGAAAACTAGAAATCCATAAAGAAAAATACTGGAAAAATTCTAGTGAGGAATTTTCCTCACCCCACACGGAAATATGACACTGAATATTAGCCTTTTAATTCCTCTACATCTTTCCCTACGTCACCCTCTGTGTAGGCTCTACGTAGGAACAAATCCATATGACCTCTATTTTACATTGAGTTTCCTTTTTTGCTTGCCGCAGACTAGAAATTTTTCTCCTAGCTTTCGCGAAATCTTTCTGCCGCGAGAACTCTCAGAGGAATTCCTGAATATGAAAATCAAACTGCCTATTAGAGGCTTTTGTGATGCCCCTGCGTCAAAAGCACTATGGCTATCTTTGCCTCTCTGAAATGTACTCATCGGATATGGAAAACTTCCTTTGGACTCAATGTATTTACCCCTCATTGTCTCTAACTCTTCGTTGAAGCTCAAACTCTTGGGAAACTGACAGTTTCTACTCTGGAAAATAAAATTCTCCAAGTGTATCTAGTTTATTCTCCAAGTTCCTATTGAATTATTCTTATAATCCTCTATTGGAGCATCCAAGATTAAAAACTTAATCAATGGCTAGGATCATCTTGAAGTTGATATGTGTGATTTCCAAGACTATTCTCACGTTGAATTAATTAATTCTAATTAATTAACCAATTTTCCTAAGTTTAGACTTAGGAAACATTAAAAAAATGTTAATAATCTAATTAAGTCATTTCTAGGTGGAATTTTTAGAAATAATTTATGGGTTATGGAGATGTCATTGTTGGCAATGTGATGCATGTGTTGTCCTTGATGGAAACTGACTTGTAACAGAGTGCATAGATTTGTTCAGAGGTGATATAGTGATGGAACATAATGACAAAATGATGAGACAAATGTTTTAGGTCATAAGAATTATGAATGTAAAGTTTGAAGAAATATACATAGGTTTGATGAAGCGAAGTAGTGTATACGTAGGTTCGGTGAAGCAAAGTCACGTAGACACGTGGGTATGAAGAAGCTAAGTCGCGTACATGCTGGCACACTATTTTATCAATACCAAGGGTATTTACCATGGTATTAGCCCACAATATTGAGCGTAGTAATGACTATTTGATCCCGTAAAAAATTACCACTGACATTAGTGTGGTTTTGGCTAAGGCTCAAATTATATAAGGAAGTGAAGATAAAAATTCTAAGTGTGCATGAGTGAGGGTAATGAATGAATACTTCAATCTGAAGAATATTTGCATGTATGGGATATAATTGATTGGTAGATCTGAAATAATGATGCACTCATGAATACAATGATGGATCAGGATAATTAGACCTGAAATGACTATGTATTTGCATGATTTGTTTATGCTTTGTTTAGATATGTGGTATGGCGCATGTTTTTTTGCAATGAAGGTTATGATTTGAGTATGTTTGAAGTTCTGAAGTGTTGTGTAGTCATGAATTAGTTGCATATCTGTAGGCGCATTAGACACATGGAAAGCACGTATACACATGGGTTTTGTTCTGCAGAGTTACGTATATATTCTAAGGTTGTTAATATCTGTAGGTGAGTTGGGTTCTGGTTAGCCGCGTACATACGAAAAAAATCCTTATGGAAGGCACATATGAAAGTCAGGGTTTTGCTGAAGAACATGTTTTATCAATGTTGTTGTGTTTATGTTGTCTGTCAATGAAGTCTTCATATAGATTTGGGTTGTTTGATATATATATATATATATATATATATTGGTGTCTATAGGAATCGACAACGGCGAAGGTATCGTAGTTGTGTAACACTGAGTCGAATTCCCCCGGCTACCACTATACCCCTAGGGGAGAACGCCAGGCCCGAACGAACACTTCCCAGGTTATCGATCGAGGTCGGGGATTGAACTCCTGACCTGCTTAACAACACGAATTCCTTAACAGAAGGTACGCTGACCACTAGGCCAAGCCCCACATGATTTTTTTGATTATTTTTAATGTTGCTAGTTTATTGTGATTAAAATATGAGTGATTAGTTGGTTGATGTTGGAAATATTGAGAGGGGGTGGGGGGGGGGGTGAATCAGTATTCCTTTCAATAGAGAATTAGTTAATCTTCAATTATTATCATTATTTGTACAATGATAACAGTAAAAAAAAGGAACACAAATGCACACAGTTTTTAAGGTGGAAACTCTCTCCGTGACAAAAACCAGCTGAATTATTTTCTAATAATTATTTAATATTCAACTCCAATTGAAAATAAATCTCCAACTTCCTAGAATCTAGAAAAGCATTATTCTCTAGCTCCCACTGGATGGATGCTCCAACGCCCGAGATTCTTCAGTAGTCAACTGAACGGATGCCCCAACACCCAATGAGCTACAACTCACCTTAGCACCACCCTACCACCCTGAATTTTTCATAGGCTTGAACCTATTGGTGACTTCATGCACCAGCCTAACACCACCCTACCACCCTATAGAAGAATAAAACAAGAATGGACTCCCGTACCAGGGAAAATGGTCCACTTTACAATGATATAGAATGATGTAGAAGAAGAAGACACACTAGACCATAACCCCAACTATGACACTACCACCTAATGATGATCTTAGACCTCTCGACACTGCCTCTTCAACTCTTGGCAGATAGACACTTGTAAAAATTTTACAATGACTTAGTACAATGATACCTTTACAATGACTGTATGCAGTGCTGCCAACTTGAAGTCTTCATGCGATGAACTTCTTGCTACTATTCTGCACCTTGATTTCTGCTCTTGTCATGCTACCCTCTGCTGCAGCTTTCTTTGCTTTGCTGCCCTAGAAATTCTATTCCTTTGCAGCCCTTGACAACACATGATCTAGCTTTCTCTTGCCTTCTAGGAGCTCGATATTGAATCTGGTGTGTCTCTATTATTTCAGCTCCCCAATATGTGATTTTTGGTTCTGTAGTAGTACTCTGAGTCTTCTTTCCAATTCCATAGGTCTGATCCAATTTGGAGTCTTCAAGAGAGAGATGCCTAATCTCTCACAATGACCTAATTATGGATTGTTTCAGTAGATTGAAATTGTACGGTGTGCCACGTGTCATTGTTTCTTCATTCAGCTCTAAAATTGATACATCAAAAACTATATTTTGTGCACTATCTTCCACTTTTTATATAATTCCAATCTGATACTCAAAGAGAGAGTTATGATTTCCCAAGGTCACTTCTTTGAGATGAAGTTCAGGAGCCTGCCAAAACACTGACTTCCACAGATCATATCTCCGAAAATATTGCGCACCCTGATCTGCAACTTTTGCAAGAGCTTCCTCAGGATTTCGGCTTTGCTCATAAAAATTTCAGCTTCTGAAACTTTGTATAAAAAACGTTAGAGCGCAAATTCCACGATGACTTGTTTTAGGTCGTGGAATCCCTACATAAGGAGGATATGAGGATCATAATTTATATAAATTCTTAGGATGAGAGGGGCTTCAACAAGTAAAAGTGGGAGAGATTTTAGGAGCTTAAAAATTATTAATTATTTACTTTTCAATGACCCATGCCACAACCCCATGGGGTTTTAGCCCACTAACTGGGGTTACAAACTTCAAACATGAATATCTCTCAAACCGTGAAGAATTACATGGCATGCCATATATCAATGTAAACATCTCGACAAGAAGAAACCATATAAAGAATTATTGAACCAGAATATAGTAATATGATAGGTCAAAATTCCCATGCAATATTGGGATAGCCCCTAGTGCTACTTCGGTTGACATCAATGACAACTGCTGATAAAAAATATCCCCCTTTGGCATTGATGGCAACACAAGTACTCCCCCTGTGATCATGACACCTCTTCCTACAACATTCTCTCCCACTTTGACATCAATGGCAAAGTGTAACTCCCCCTGACACACAACCATCCTGCATACCTGTATACACTTCCACTCCCCCTTTATATTCTGAGTAAGGAAAATCTAATGAGAACTTGGGAGGATCCCAAGCTTCTAGTGAAGATATTCCAATGCTTCACGAGTACTCTTACGATCATCAACGCTTCCTGCCCAATCTGCATCTGTAGAGGCTTGAATAATGAGATTGTTACCCTTGGGATACCACAAGCCATATTCTGTTGTTCCCTTTAGATATCGAAGAATTATTTTGACGACAATAATATGTGATTCTTTTGGTGCTGCTTGGGATCTTGCTACTTGTCCAACTGCTTGCATAACATCTGGCCGGGAGGCTGTTACATATAGAAGAATACCAATCATATATATGTACAACTTTTGATCCACATCCTTAGATGAGTCGTCTATGCTCAATTTGCAACCTGTTACCATCAGAGTAAGGATGGGTTTGCAATATTCCATTTTGAATTTATTGAGAATTTACTTAATGTACTTGACTTGACATGTAAATATTCCATTCTCTTGTTGAGATATTTGAAGCCCTAAGAAGTATGTCAGCTCACCAAGTAAAGACATCTCGAACTCACTTTTCATATTTGTAGCAAAGTTCTTAATTAGTCGATCATCATTGCTACCAAATATTATATCATTCTATTTAGCTATTAGACATGCTTTAATTGCTTCATACAGAACATATATGTCATTTGGAGCTCGACTTGCTGTAGCCACACTTTCACCATACCTGCCTTTCCTGATTTCACATTTTGTGGAGTTGAATAGTATTGTGTGTCCTTGATCACACATTTGTCCAACACTGAGCAAATTGTAATTCATGTTTTCAACCAATAGAACATTCTTGGCTAGAGCATCTTTTCTTCCGAGAGTGATGGTACCTGATCCTATAACATTTGAAGATTCATCATTTCTAAAGGACGCAGTTCCATCCTTCTTCTATTTCAGAGATACAAATTTATTTCTATCTCCAGTCATATGCGTTGAGCAACCACTATCAACATGCCATACATATTTGTTTTTTTTAGCCTTGAGAGCGAGAGCACAATTATCTATCTTCTTCTTCTTCCATGTTCGTTCGTTCTGTGGTTTTGAAGATTCTTCTGGAGACTTTTCAAGTCTGCAGTCTCTCGCTATGTGGCCAAAGTTCTGACACTTGTAACATTCCATATTATTTCTTAAATGTTCAAATCTATTGATGTTTCGTTGAGCCCTGGGAGGTTCATATTTGATAGATCTCCTGGAATTGTATTGGTTCCTAGGGTACGTGCGACATTCTACAACTTTATGACCAAATTTTCCACATGAATAACAATAGCCATGAAAAATATGTTCGTACCTAGATGGAAATCTTTGTCGAGGAATCGTCTTCCAAGGATGTTCTTGTGAATCTTGTCCAATGAAGGCTACATGCAAGTCATTTCTCATAGGTTCATTGTACTTTGTAACCAAGGCCAGCTATGTCATTGTAAGATCATTGATTGTTGATGAGTTCTTCCAATGGCCTTGAGATGTTGGTATAGTTTTGGATAGTTTTTCCCTTCTTCACTTCCTTACGCAGCGAGACTACTTCGGATTCTAATGCTTCCCTTTCTTGGTTGCTTTCTTCCAACTTCTTTTGAAGTGACTCTTCAATATATTTGTGTTCTTCAACTTCAATTTTGAGACCTTAAACTTGTTCTTCAAGATTATTGGAACGGATCTTCTCAGGCTTGAGCTCTTTTATAAGCTTGATTGCCTCCTTAGAAAATTATTCTATGGTCATCCCTTCTTGTTCATTGTTCGATACCTCTTGTTTAATGTGCTTGGCCATAAACAATACTCTCTCATTGGCTTCTTCTTCGCTGTCATTGTCTTCATCGGATGATGAGCTATCTTCTTTAGAGAGAAAGTTACTTTTAAATCCTTTATCTTTTCTTTGATTTTTGAATTTATTAAAGAATTTCTTTTCTTTTGAGTTGCCATCACTTTTGTTTGGAAATTTTGCTGCGAAATGCCCAACCTCACCACATCCGAAACATATCAATGGAAGTTTACCCTTGAATTTTCCCTTAGCAATTTTTAGTTTTCTCATAAAGTAAGCATATTCTCCATTTTAAAGACCTTCTTCATCATCTTCCTTTTCTTCACACTTTCAGGTGCAGATCTGTGCCTTTGAAGGTTGTTTCTCCTTATTGGTTTTCTTAGATGCAGCGAACACAATTTCTATATGCGAAGTACCCTCTTCTTCATCAAGTATCATTTCATATGCTATGAGAACTCCATGTAATTCCTCTTTGCTAAGTTTGTCCAGATTTGCACTATATTCTAAGACCGATACCTTTGGGTTGAATCTCCCTGGTAACATTCTAAGAATCTTTCGTATAATAGTCTTCTCATCAACAAGCTCTCCCAATCCTTCCAGAGTGTTGGTTATTTCATCAACATGTTGGAAGTATGCAACAATGTTGTTATCTTCTTTCATTCTGATTTGCTCAATTTTTTCTCTAGATATTTGAAGCTTTTCTTCTTTGACATTTGAGTCACCTGCATATATATTCTCAAGCTTGTCCCATACATTTTTGGCAGTTTTACAACCCAACACCTTATGATAAGCAGATTCAATAAGTCCACTGATAATAATATACTTTTCTTTTCCATCATTTACCAAATTCTTCTTCCCTTGTTCATCTACGGTTGATGTAAATCCATTTTTAACAGTGTCCCATACTTCGTAACCTTGCGCCAAGAGATAGACCTCCATTCTTCCTTTCCAGAGTGCATAATTATTTTCATTGAAAAGAGGTACACCATTCTTGGTATGCTCCATGACCTCCTTCCAGTTGTTAAACTTCTATTGAAGGAACCAACCTCTGATACCAATTGTTGGAAATACTGAGAGGGGGGTAGGGGTGTGAATCAATATTCCTTTCAATTAGAGCATTAGTTAATCTTCAATTATTATCAGTTTTTGTACAATGATAGCAGTAAACAAAAGGAGCACAAATGCACACATTTTTTAAGGTGGAAACCCTCTCCGGGACAAAAACCACCTGAATTATTTTCTAATAATTATTTAAAATTCAACTCCAATTGAAAATAAAGCTCCAACTTCCTAGAATCTAGAAAATCATTCTTCTCCAGCTCCCACTGGATGGACTCTCCAACGAACGAGATTCTTTAGTAGTCAACTGAATGGATGCCCCAACACCTAATGATCTACAACTCACCCTAGCACCACCCTACCACCTTGAAGTTTTCATAGGCTTGAACCTATTGGTGACTTCATGCACTAGCCTAGCACCACCCTACCACCCTATAGAAGAATACAAGAAGAATGGACTCTCATACCAGGGAACATGGTCCACTTTACAATGATATAGAATGATGTAGAAGAAGAGGAAACACTAGACCATAACCCCAACTATGACACAACCACCTAATGATGATCCTAGACCTCCCGACACTGCCTCTTCAACTCTTGGCAGATAGACACTTGTACAAATTTTACAATGATGCATTTACAATGACTTAGTACAATGATACCTTTACAATGACTGTATGCAGTGTTGCCCATTTGAAGTCTTCATGTGATGAAATTCTTGCTGTTGTTCTGCAACTTGATTGCTACTCTTGTCATGCTACCCTATGTTGCACCTTGCTTTGCTTTTATTCTCTAGAAATCTTGTCCTTTGCAGCCCTTGACAACACATGATCTAGGTTTTTCTTTCCTTCTAGGAGCTCGATAGTGAATCTGGTGTATTGCTGTTATTTTAGCTCCCCAATATGTGATTTTCGGTTCTTTAGTAGTCCTCTGAGTCTTATTTCCAATGCCATAGGTCTTCTTGAATTTGGATTCTTCAAGGGAGAGTTATGCCCAATATCTCACAATGACCTAATTATGGACTGTTTTAGTAGAGCGAACTTGTACAACGTTCCACATGTCACTAGTTATTCATTCGGCTCTGAAAATGATACAACAAAAACTACAATCTATGCACTATCTATCAATTTTTATATAATTCCAATCTGATACTCAGAGAGAGAGAGTTATGATGATTTTCCCAAGGTCGCTTCTTTGAGATGAAGTTCAGGAGTCTGCAAAAAAACTGAATTCCACAGATTATATCTCTGGAAATATTGCTCACCCTGATCTAAAATTTTTACAGAAGCTTCCTTCGGATTTCGGCTTTGTGTCATAAAAATTTCAGCTTCTGAACCTTAGTAGAAAAAAAGTTAGAGCACAAATTCCACGATGATTTGTTTCAGGTAGCGAAATCCCTACATAAGGAGGATATGACGATCTCATTTATATAAATGCTTAGGATGAGAGGGGCTTCAACAAGTGAACGTGGGAGGGATTTTAGGAGCTTAAAAATTATTAATTATTGACTTTTCAATGACCCATGCCACAACCCCATGGGGTTTTAGCCCACTAACTAGGGTTACAAACTTCAAACATGAATATCTCTCAAACCGTCAAGAATTACGTGGTGTGTCATATATCAACGGAAACATCTCAACAAGAAGAAACCATTAAAAGAACTTGACCTAGAATATAGTAATTTGGTATGGTCAAAATTCCCATGCAATATTGGGTTAGCCCCTGGTGCTGCTTGTTCTGACATCAATGACAACCGCTGATCAACAGTTGATTGGTGATTCAATGATTGTTTGATTGATTTGGTACAATGTTATGTTTCAGTTTTGATGTATGGTATTTGGCTTAAATAAGTGTAGTGGGTCCAATCTGAAAATATGATGAAAAGAGGCCTACAAGTTGTGATGTACTAAAGAAGGTGGATCCAGTGTGAAAATTTATGAAACGTGGTCCACGGTGGTGCTGAGGGTTAGAGTCTTCAGTGAGGGGGTAGTATCTCTCTTCCAGTGGGTCCTGGTAAACAACATCAGGGGGGTGTAGCTCCCTTCCATTTGGTGCTGGTAAACAAGATCAAGGGGTTGTAACTCCCTTCCAGTGGGTGTTGGTAAACGACATCAGGGGGTTGGAGCTCTCTTCCAGTTGGAGCTAGAGAATGAGAGAAGGTTGTAGCTTTCTGCAGGTGGGTTCCTGCGTGCTAGTACGAGTCTGCACCAGTACAATATTGTAAGCAGTTTTCTATATAATAAATATTGAAGATAGAGACGATAACAAAAGTGTTTTTCTCCCACATTGGGTTTCCACCTTAAATCCTGGTGTTCATATGTGTTGCTTATGTGTGATGGTTTAATTTGTTCTTATTGTACATGTTTAAGGGTGAAAATGTGAACTTCGGTTACACTTTTTGCCCCTTTTTGAGAAAAAAATATCATATTTTTATGTTCCTCAACTTTCTACAAGCCAAAACAATTTTTCTGTTTAAAATTTCATTTTACGATAAAAATAAAAGTTGTCAAAAATTTTATTAGCTTTCTATTACTTATTTTTTTGAATTTTTTATACACATTTGATATGTCAACTTAAAATTTCTTCGAGTGTGTGTTCTTTAACAATCAAATGATTCATAAAAATTCATGTTCAAACGCGTTGGTGTATTCTTTGAAAACTTTGTGTTTTTGAGAAACAAAATGTGTTACAACAATCTAGACAGAGTCTACTTCGTTTTCGTTATATTTACGAAACCAACTGATCCATATCATAATTACTAGAATTTTTTGAACTGATCCAATATGAAAAAACTACATAATTTGAATATGTTTTGGCTCGCACAAAATTTCTCAACATATAAGTTTTAAACTAAAAATCTAAAAGCTACTCATTACAGACGACAGACCAATGTAATGCACCATAATTTTTTCAATTTTTTACAGTGTATTTTGGAATATACAGAATATTGATTTGAATGAATCATAATGACCTTCAGAAATTTTTTGCACCCATTTTATTACAAAATTAATTAAAATTCGTAAATATTTATGAAATTCCATAAAAGTTATACTTCTTGAAAGTAGATTGAATTCTGCAAATGCTTGTCTTGGTTCTGATAGTTAATTCATAAAGTTTCATGGATTTTAATCAGTCCAAAGTTGAAGAAATGTGTTCAGAGCTCGGCTTTGCGTAATTGCAGACGTGTTAGTTCGGCCGAATTGTTTTTTTGTTCGGATGGCCCGTCAATTCTAACGGCAAAAAATTTTGGCTGAAGTTTTTACAAAAGTTCGGCCAAACTTTTAATTGACTTTATGTCGGGCGGAAAATTCAATGAAGCCCCTCCAAAAAAACATTTCGCGGCTATATAAATAGGCATAAACAGATTCATTATTTTCGCACAATTTCGCACATTTCTTCCTTTGGTCTGATTTTGCAAAGGAATTTTTTTGGGCTTAGTTTTCAAATGACTCTTTTTGGCGTAATATTCAAAGGACATTTTTTGGAGGTATGTGATACATTTTTTGGATGCTTTTTGGGCTTAACTTTCAAAGGACATTTTTTTGGAGGTATTTTGTTTTTAAAGGTTTTTGGGCTTAATTTTCAAAGGACATTTTTTGGAGGGTTTTTTGGGCTTGATTTTCAAAAGACATTTTTTGGAATTTTTTTAGGGTTAATTTCGAAAGGACACTTTTTAAGCTTAATATTCAAAGGACATTTTTTGGAGGTATTTTTTAAAGTGATATTTTTTTAGAGGCTTTTTGAGTTTAATTTTCAAAGGACATTGTTTGGAGGTATTTTGTTTTTAGAGACATTTTTTTAGAGGTTTTTGGACTTAATTTTCAAAGGACATTTTTTGGAGGTATTTTTTAAAGTAACATTTTTTAAGAGGTTGGGCTTAATTTTCAATGGACATTTTTTGGATGTATTTTTTGAAGTGACATTCATGTTTTGGGTTGAAGTAAATATTTTATAATGATTTTTTAAAATGATTTTTTGTCTAACTTTTTAAATGAAATTCTTTTGCACGACTTGGAAGGAAATATTTTTAGCTTCATTTCATTTTTAGAAGACAATTTTTTCTGGGATTTTTATAGTAAGTGTTTTGGATTGATGTTTGTTTTTTTTTTTTTTTTTTTTTTTTTTTTCTAAATTAAATCTTTTGTGATGATTTTTTTATTTGAGTTTTTGTCTAAATTTTTGAAGGAAATTTTTTGAGCTTCATACTCAATTATCATGGGAAATCAAAGGAATTGCAAGAGAAAATATGATTGAACAAGAGACCCTGAGGAACTTAGAGAATAGGGGAGAGAATATCGCAAAAAAAAGAGAGAAGAATGCTCAAATATTGAAAGGGAAAATCAACCTCAATTAGAAGTTGAAGAAGGTATGTAAATGTAAATATTATAAATTTGATATTTAAAATTTTTCTAGTTTAAATTGTGAAGCTTAATTTTTATTTGATAAACTAATTTGAAAAATATTTTGCAATGTAAACAGAGAGAGATATTCCTCAAAACATTGATGATGAGATACAAAATTTTGAAAGAGAAATTGAAAGAGATATTGAACCAATGATTGAAGATGGTGAAAATGTTGAAAGAAATTCAAGTGAATAAATTGAATCACCAGGTATATATATATATATATATATATATGTTGAACACACATGTATTATTGAAATTATACATATTTATTAATTTAGTTATTTATTGAATATGTAAACTTATTATGTACATTTAATTCGAATATGTACAGATGAAATCAATATCGATGATGAGATGTTAGAAAATGTTGACACTCATGCATATGGAGATAAAAAAGTTGACCATGTTATATGATATCGTGTTAATCACATTTTTGATTCGTTCTTCAAAATGAAACTGTGGCAGTTCAAGCCCAATTGTTGAAAGGTCTCTTAACATCAAGGAAATTAAAAGAAGCTACGACTTTATTTGGTATTCAAAAATCAAAAAAAGATAAAAAAAATGAAGGAGGATGTGATACAAAATATAAATAGTGCTCTAAATTCAATTAGAAGATCTAGAAAGAAAAATGTTTCAGATGCACGTAGAGTAATACATATGGAAGTGGTTTCATCAAGTACTAAAGAGACTCGCTTGGTAAAATCTATGGCACGGGCATTAGGAACCTCACGAAAAAATTTGCACAAACATCCAAAATTTCGGTTGCAAATAGATGTAAATGATTAACTCGCTTGTTGGATAGCTATTTTTAGGCAACCATACAAAGATAGACTTGGAGAAAATGTTAAAAAAATAATATATGAATATTGGATGAAAAATTCACATGTTTCACCAAAAGCAAGGGATGTGATGCGAAGAAGAATAAAGCGAAATTAGTACGAAGAACATCCAAAAAAATTCTTAGACACCACTTAGATAGAGTTTTTAAACAAGTTCAAAGAAGAGAATCGTGAAATTGATGTCTCAATCAGTGATTTTGTGCAACAAAAACCATTGTATATAAAACATATCACCGTACACGACACTTGTTGTTGCCTTTATCATGTGGAATTTCAGTTATATTATGACACATTCCTTAATTTTGGTAATTTTGTTTGGAAATATTCACCTCCTCCTTCCACTATCCATGATTTCATATCTCAAATTCTATGTGGATGTGACCAAAAGAAATGTGTTGGTGGTAAAAATTGTGATGATTGTGGAAATTTGACTTAATTTCAAAACAAATATCACACTGATATAAATGATCAATCATTGTCCAACATGAAGGTGAAATGGAAGAGATATGAATATATCCATACATCGATTCAAGGTTCAAGTGCTAAAAGAATTGATTTACAAGAAGAAGAAAAGAAATTGTTGTGATAGATTTTTTTAAAAAGTTTGAGGCAAAAATTTATAAATACACCAAGCATTCTTATAGAGCTTGATGGCAGGAATTTCAATTCAAAAAATCTCGTGAAGTTTTTCCACCAGGGACCATTTTGTCAGTAATTGATTTGGCAGAAAACTAAACATTTGTTCCACAAAAAGAAATTCAGAGTGAATATTATCATTCTGACCAAGTCTCCATGCTCGTCCATATTCTATATAGACATGCTGAACAAAATGTTGATCATATAGAAAGAACTAGTGAAAATTCACATGTTATTAAATAATATCACTTTTATATCAGTGGCGATCGTACACATGATACATATTTTGTACAACACTGTTTTGAAAAGATTTATGACTCCTTGAAAAGTCGTGGAACAAAATTCAATGAACATTGGATATGATCAGATGGATGCACAGGTCAATTAAAATCTTCACGATAATTCTTTTGGTTGTGTCATCTTCATATGAAAACTTGCATTAAACATTGTTGGAATTTCTTTGAGACTGGTCATGGAAAAGGAGAACATGATGGTGCAGGGGCATGCATAAAACGAACACTTCGAAGATATCAAATGAAGCCCTCTGCAAACTGACTTGTCTGAGCTAAATAAGTTGTTCAATGGTTCATCACTGCACTAAGCCATGAGACTAACCGATCAAGGGAAGTGTGAAGGTACATTCAATTTAATTTTTATTGGATTTCTAATTTTAAACAGTGTACATTTATCACAATGATTATCTTTGATAGTATTTTGATATCATACTTATATTCTTCTTTGAATTTTCCATATAGTTTTTTTTTCATATTGGGGTCAAAGATGCAGATAGATCGATTGGAAATGATGTTGAAACAATAAAAGGGACTCAAAAATTGCATTCAATTAAAACAAAGTTGTCCACAAATGTGTTTGCATTGGATAAAAGAAAATATTCTTGTTTTTTTCATGTTTGCATAGAAAACATAGAATCTAATGATATTTGTGAAAACAAAATGTATGTAAAATATTGGCAACATACAAAACTAAATACAAAGGGGAGAATTTCCATTGCAAGGTTTGAAGAAATGCAATCAGAGGAGACTACAATATCATCTGATGGTGATCAAGTTTCTGATCTTGTTAGAGAAAGTAACATTTCAATTTCTTTCAAATGATGGAGATCTAGAAATAGATAATAAAATCAAGTACACATGTTAATTTTAAAGTTAATTTTTCATGTTAATTATGATCTAAATTTAAATACATAAGTTTATTTTATTGTGCAAGAGATGTTTTTGTTGTAATTTCATCTACTATGAATGATGAAAATGTGAAGTATTATTTTATGCGTTGCACAGAACGAAAGATGAAATTATTAGAAAACTATGATGATCACGGGTTTACATATGAAAGAGGGTGTATTATACTGAAAGGTTATTTTTTCAGAAAAACTAATCAAAGTAGGGATTTTTTTTACTTTCAAGACTATGAACCTGATGTCATAAGTTGTCAATATAGTCACTTGGTGTGTGCAGCACGCATAAATTTGATAGAAGTTCAATCAAAGAAAAAAATGAAAATTAAAAAATGGAAAATGTCAAAATTCGATCATGAACGAATCATTGAAGATGACATTCCATTAGAAATTTTTTGATTGAACTGCCCAAAAATTTCGTCTCTTTGGATTCATCTTTTAGAAATTCCAAAACTGAACTAAAAATTGAACTGCCTTTTTATGTTATTTGTACAAGTGTTTGCACATGTACATTGTTTTGGTACATGCACACGAGTAGTTTATACACGTGTACACATACACATGTCTAGATTATTTGGACTAAACGATTTCATGCATCCTTTGGTACAATTTGTCATAATGTCATTATTGCAAAATGTACATATATGTCTATCTAACATAGTTGATATAATGCAAATTTGAAGTTGCACGATTTTGTTTTAGATGTGCGTGTCTATTAGAATTAAACTATAATATTCATTATTGAATGCAAAAATGTGTGGTACGTGTTTTGTAATTTCCAATTTACTATCAACTAAAAGTAGCTTTTCTATGTGCATTGATGAAAATTGTTGCACGTACTAGATATATATGTTTTAGAATGCAATTTTAAAATTTTATGATTGTTTGACACATCTAAGAACACCTAGAATCTTATGATTGTTTTTAGATATATACATCAATGTGTATTGTACTTCAATCATTTTTATGTACATATATTCATGTGAATTTTTTTGTTTGTTTGTAACTTGGGCTAAACTATATTACAAGCATGAAAAAATGTATAGAGGCAATGGGCAGAGATGGAAAGCAGTGCTTAGCCTATCTCTGCCTTGGTAGTATTCAAAATAAACCAAGTTTGGGGCTGCCTCAAAGGAGGAAACCAACCCCTTAAGAGTGTCATCCAGTCTTGTAATACAAAATATTTTGTGGCCCATATAAAAACAAAAGAGCTGAATTATATCCCGAGGTGAAAATCATGGAGTTCATTCATATTTGTTTGTCGTGTGGTCCTCTTCCTCTATCAGGCACCCGTATTCTATAGCAATGGCTTCCTCCTCAGCTATGGGCATTCGAGGAGGCTTCGGAGGGGTCGCATGGGCAATGGGAGCGACTTGGTACTCCAAATCGTAATCTCTGGTCCAGACACTGTCCGAGTCCATAACCAAAACACTTATCTCCTCCATCATGGGCTCATAACCTGGAAGCGGGTTGGTTTTCCTGGGTAAACATTGCACATATTGCAGAATAGTGGTTTTCCTGCCTCTTCTACCCTTGGGCTTCTCCGGAGGCAAAAAAGTCTCCCCATGAATGTTATCAAACGCTCGAGGAGCCAACACCTCATGGATATCAGATGTAGAGCCCTCGGTGGATTCCAATAATTGGTCGTTGTGACGGTGAGAGCGACCTGAAAACACACCCCTGTAGCTGCCTATAATGGGTTTCTGTCGCTAGCATGGAGCCATGGCATGGCTTCTGACCTGTAAATTTTATGATTGTTTTTAGATTTTAAAACATCGATATGTATTGTACTTAAATACCACCTAAATAATAGATGTACATGTCCTAAAATTATATAACACTCACACTTCATGTATATCGCAACTTCATTTTATATTTAACAAATATAGTGACAACTTGAGTTTTAAAAACAAAACATCATATTATCACAACATGTGATCACATGAAAAATGTAGTTCAACTATCCAAAATATACACATGTATACATGGTTTTTAATTCGAAATTTCCATCTAGAGATATTCATTTTATATTTTTAACAAGTTTATAAAATGACAACTTGATTTTTAAAAACAAAACATTATATCACAATCACATGCCAAATGTAGTTCAACCATCCAAAACTTGAGTTTTAAAAACAAAAAATTATATCACAACATTACTTGACATGCCAAATGTAGTTCAACTATCCAATAAAAACAAAACATTATATCACAATCACATGCCAAATGTAGTTCAACCATCCAAAACTTGAGTTTTAAAAACAAAACATTATATCACAACATGTGATCACATGCCAAATGTAGTTCAACTATCCAAAATATGGTTTGTAATTCGATATTTCCATCTAGAGAGATTCATTTTATAGTTTATAAAATGACAACTTGAATTTTGAAAACACAACATTATATCACAATCACATGCCAAATGTAGTTCAACCATCCAAAATATACATATTGTGAAAATGTAATTTGAAATTTCCATCTAGAAATTCATTTTATATTTAACAAATAAAATGACAACTTGAATTTTAGAAACAAAACATTATATCACAATGTGTGATTACATGCCAAAAGTAGTTCAACTAGATCCAAAATATACACATGTATGTACATGGTTTGTAATTTGAAATTTTGATCTAGAGAGAATCATTTTATATTTAACAAATTTATAAATGACAACTTTTTAAAAACAAAACATTATATCACAATCACATGCCAAATGTAGTTCAACCATCCAAAATATACACATTGTGAAAATGTAATTTGAAATTTCCATCTAGAGATTCATTTTATATTTAAAAAATAAAATGAGAACTTGAGTTTAAAAAAAAAAACATTATATATCACAACATGTGATCACATGCCAAATGTAACTATCCAAAATTTAAAATCATTCTTGATAAAAGTAAATGTAGTTTAAAACTATATATCCAAACAGTGAAATATGTCCAAAATTTGTATCTCACATGAACAATAAAAGTAAATATATATATCTAGTTCAATGTATAGTGTTACAAGTATCAAGTTATATAGAAAAGTAAATATGACTGCATAGATAAGACTATATATAAAAAAGTAAATTTAAGACTAGATCTATCAAATATAATGTTGCACACATGTGCATCATCCATCAAATACAGATGGATCTAATGTCTTTGCCAACAAAGTCATGATCCTCATGCTATCCTGTGAAGCATGGGGAACCTGTACACAATGTGTACAAACATTAACATTTATTTTTTTTAAATTGAATGAGAATATAGAACCTCATGTAAAAAAACAAAATGAAAAAAAAAAAAAACATGAAATACCTCATGTCGTTCCCTCTCCATTGTGTTTTGTTGCTCGTCCATTAAAACTTCCTCCACAGGAACATCTTCCACAGTAAACTATACGAGATATATATATATATTAAAAATTCAAATGAAAATGCATATGTAAACTAATTTTCAATAATATTAAAAAAAAAGTTATACAACTTGTTCAAATGGTTCAAATGGTGTGGATGTTCCTATCTCCATCATACACTCCATCACTAGAGTTTGTGGAGAAGGGAAATCATCTCCAGGAACCTAAAATTCAAAAAAATTAAAAGTATAAATTAACTCAAGATCTAGATCTCAATTTGTAATAAAACTTTTGAACTTCAATTTATAACTTATAACTTAAACATATTTAAGTGAAAAATTGAATACTTGTGATGGTGAATCTCGCACATCTCCTAAGGGTGGCTCCGAAAGAAAATTTCCAGAAACCTAAAATTCAAAAAATTTAAAATTACTCAAGATTTAGATCTCATTTTTTAATGGAACTTTTGAGCTGCAATATATAACTTAAAAACATATTTAAAAGTGAAAAATTGTTCATACTTGTGATGGTAGATTTGGCACATCTCTCAAGGAAGAAGAAGGTAGCACCATCCAAAAAACATCGTACGGAATCAGAATTTGTTAACATTTAATTATATATACATGTACATGTGTGCACAATTATTTATTTTAAAAATTTGTCATCATGTTTTAATATATATAATAATAGATAAAAAAATAATTGTACAACATCATGTTCACTTCAAAAACACTAACATGTGCCAACATATTATCTTGATGGTGAGAAACATCTTGATTGTGTGATTGATGGTGAGACCCATATTGATTGTGTGAACTGGAGGCTCTGACCATGATATTAGAATAATCTACGTTGATCAAGCGTGAGAACTACAAATGGTGTTAACATATAATGATACATTCTTGTTAGATTAATGTATACAAATGAATGTATGTATATATGTATTTATTACAAATTTTACATGTGTTAAAATAATCACCCTAACCATTAACACATAATGATCCCATGCCCTCTTGCTCATGAATAATTAGGTCTTGCCAACCATTGTGACAATTCTTCGCATATGTTCTGAGATCTTCAACACTCATGTTTTCTATCTCTTCATTTGTATGATACAAACAATTAACACGTGCATTCTCACGCGCTCTTTGTCGATTCAGACAAACATCAACTCCACCCGGTCCACTCTGAACAATGTCAATGATGACATCCCTTGCTTCTTGAATAATTTGAGAAGTGACATCCATCTTTGACTGCAAATTTTTGACATGAAGAGGTCGACTAACCAATGGAGGCTCAGAGTGAGGCAACTCAACATCACACTTAGCGCCCCTACAGTCACACAATCGACCTTTCCCGGGACCAAAAAATTTAGAGGAAAAGTCATTATGGTTGGGTTTCATTCCCAAAAAGAATTCTGCATTAAATACTTTTGAAAAATAAAGTGGAACCTCATCGTTCCATGGGAGTCTTCCATAGGCAGCAAAGTGCCTATCATACAAATGGCCAACTATATCAGGGTGCTTGAAATATTGCACCTTTAACATCTTTTTTTTCAGCCCTTCTTTGAAATTAAATATAGACTTTGCCATTTCTGTTGTAACTCTTTGTTTAACAACCTCCTATGTATCGAGACCCATCACTATTTCCTTTCTTTTTCTCATCACCTCTACAAAAGTATCAGTGGTTGGCCCAAGCTTTAGGTACACATCTATTAGTTCGCTTAAAGAGTGAGTAACTATTTCCAAGCTTTCTCGACTCTCAGCAAGGAGTTTCAAAGACACAGGATCTCTCTTCAATTTTGAATGAAAATGTTGACACCTTTGTAAGGTGCATTGCTGCATGTTTGATTCCCAAGGTATAGCAGAAATGTCAGATGGATAAGTCGTGGTTGGTGTACAACCTTCTCCTTGAAAAACATGTTTTGTCCTACGTCTTTTTCGAGCAACATTTGGAGCAAAATTTTCACCCTCTACATCAATATATAAATTTTTATATATTGAAAAAACATGTAAACAAATTTGTACAAATTGAATGAAAATAATATTCAGATTGATGGCCACCTCGATATGGTTGGCTAGCATCTTGCCCACCCTAAGACTGTTGAGAATCAGAACTACCACCGATTGGTTGAGAACCAACACAACCATCCGAAGATTGGCCTTTGGGGGAATGGATATCACTACCCTCACATGATTGGCCACCACCTATTGATGGCCCTCCAAGGAAATGTGTACCACCACCAACTTCACGAGATGAGAGGGAAGCTTCATAAGAAAATATGAATTTATAATCAATTCAAAAATACATTCATACATATAAATACATGTACATACTCATTTATTAAATTGCGTGAACCATACTACGATTTCGTGAACCATGGCCATGCTCCATTGATAGAGTAGACACCCTTGTCCTCCTAAATCTTTTAAAAAAAAAATGAAACTTATTAAAAACCAATTTAACTCACAAAATTGATAAAAGATCAATTCCATATGTACACACATATATGTATGGAGATAAGATTATATTTAAATACCATGAACATCCCTGGATCCATGATCCCCCTCTCTCGTATAGGCATGGGATTCTATTGATATTCGTCTTTCATCCTCCATGATATATATGAATATATCTACAATGGAAATTTACAATTATTTTTAAATTACTATTTAAATTAAATTCAAAAGATTTCAAAAAATTAATGTAATTTAGTGTACACAAATTACGTAAAACACAACTTTCAAAGCACTATTTCATGTGTGAAACTCAATTTAAACAAAAATTTGTTGAATTCCTCACATTTTAATTTTATAAAAATGTGAATTTCACCAAGTTGCACTTTACATGGTGGGAGCACACTTGGTATATAATTGAAAAAAACACATGGTCATTAAAAATGACACATTTATAAGTAAAAAGCACACACATATCAAAGATATGTTACAATGTCTGTCAATAAATTTTGAAGGAGAACGTCTCAACATTAATTTATCTTTGAGATATGAATATTGAATTTTTGAAGAAGAGCGTCTCAATACTAATTCATCTTTGAGAGATGAACCTTGAATTGGCATTGCCCCGTCTAATACAAATTCATATATTAATTCATCTTTGATATATGAATCTTGAATTGGAATTTCCCCACACAATAGATCACCAGAAATTTTATTAACATTTTCACAATGTCTTACACTAAAAAATTGAGATTGGCGAACAATATTGTTTGCTTTTCCATGTAGTTGTTTGGCCTCTCCTTCTTAACTTGGTACACGCCTTTCATCTGGTTGCACACAAGTTCAGAATTGGTGAAAAATACAATTCCATTTTATCCATACTCCCTAGTTGTTCCCAAGCCTTATATCAATGCAATATAATATGCCTTGTTGTATGTTGTTCTTCCCGGTATATTCATTTTCCTTTGGAGGACCTTGTTAGTCGCAATATTGCAAAGCACATACGTAATCACTACTTTCCCTGGGTTGGGATAGAAAGAAATATCCATGCATAATGTCCATTTTTAAACCATATTTAGTGGGTTTTTTTATCCCTGAAAAAAAATGAATTCAATAAAATATATAAAATTAGCATTTATTGCAAATGCATGGGAGAAATTACATGTGCATGGTTTTCCTTAAATTTTTCCTTAAAGTTTATGGGAGAAATCACTTCTAGAAATGACATGCCTTAAATTTTACCTTGCCTAGAGTTTAAGGGAGAAATGACATGTACATGGTTCCTCAGACAGAGATGGAAGAAAGACATAGAGTTTACAGGAATAAGGAAACCAACACCACTGTTTCCGCTAGCCATAACAAGTTTTTAAAGAGGATGCACCTGTGTTTACCCTCGGGCTTCCCATGAAGGGGAAAGAAATCCCTAAACAAGATTTAAACCAGGCTTTTAGTTTATTTTTACACAAAAAAACATCTGTAAAGTAAAAACTATCTCAAATGTACAGAGTTTAAAAACTAAAAACAATCCCTTTTTATCCCCCAGATCTCCTCTTAAATGAGGAAAACAATCCGAAACAGAAACAAAAAGAGATGTGCAGTATATGCAAAGTCTGAATTATAATAAAACCAAGAGTTTTTTAAACAGAGCAATAAAAAAAAACTGAGAGACGATATCCCTTTATTTCATTTCATTTCATTTGCAGGTAAAAGAGTAGTCTAACAGACATTAGGTCGAGTTTTTTCGTCTACTTGGAGATGAAGACTACATTAGACGACAACAAGGAAGACCGAAACAACAAAAAACTGCAGCAAGCAGGCCGTAACGACAACAAACGACATCAAGAAGGACACAACAAGGACAGAGATCGTTGAACCTATGAACAAAAAAACAGAAAAAACATTAAAACCGACAAAATTACAAAGAAAAAAAAGAAACATATGTAGCAGGTTCTCACCTCCTCGCCCTTGCAAAAGCAAACACCTCGCCCCTGCAACATCAAACACCAGCACAACGACTAACAACGAAGATCAAACAATGGTAACAAGCCCAAAACCTCTCGAGGTCTGCAGGCCGATATATTTATAATAAAAAGTTCGGCCGAATTCTATTCAAAAGTTCGACCAAACTAATAGTCCAACCAAACTAATAGTTCAACCGAACTTTGGTTGCGGATTTTCCCATCTCTGACCAAAAATTTTTTTACCCACTCCATCAATACATCGTCAATGTCAACGGTAGAATGAGTTCGACTGAGCTAATTTAAAAAGTTTAGCCAAACTTTCTAACAATTCGGCCGAAATTTTATAAAATTTTGGCTGATCTGTTGGAAAAATGAATTTTTCGCCCGCATTTCTCATGAAAGTGTAACCCACCTTCGCATTTTTACCCTTAATGCTTACTAAATGTCTGATGAATAAATGATACACTAATCTAAGTCAAATTATTGAATATTTATCTAAATTATAAGTTTACTAGGCATACACTAGTTTCCTTAATGAAAGTCGCGTACATATGCTAGTTGGCTTAAGTAAAGTCATGTACAAAATTTAGAAAAGAAAAATAATAATTTGCCTGAGTTTAAAATACAGATTCACCACCCCCCCGCCCCCCCTTCTCAATATTTTTCCCAACACTCATGTATTCTAGCCTATCGACCAAATTTCGTGGCTAGAACACATTCGATGCTATAAAAACTAACAAGGGTTTTTTCCTAGTTGGTCTTCCCAGATAAATTTTTTGTTCTATGTGTGATTTTGTTTCTAGTCATTGTTTTATTTCCACAGAATTTTGGTAGAGAAATATTGTGTTTTCTGCAAATCAGTTTGCTCTCACTAGGATTTGCAAGTTTTTCAAGTATTTTCTACATTAAGGTTATAGGATCATTAGGGGAATTTTGAGGTCTAAAATGGGCTTCCTAACAAAAATTTACAACCAAAATAAACTTTATAAGAACCAATAGGATTCAAGATGATGATGTCAACCATGGGGGATGATTCACCATTTTTTAAGTAAAAGGGTAAAAATATTAAAAAATAATAAAACTACTTTTTCAACTCGTATTTTCAACTTATCTCCAAATTTTTTTACTCAAATTTCAAGCGGGAGTACTCGTTGGATGCAAAATTTAATTCCTCATCCAAGGAGTACTCATGTTGTATACTTTTGATGGACCCTGCTACACGAAAAATGAGAAATACATGAAAAAACGTGATTGCAATCATGTTTTTCATGTATTTCTCATTTTTCATGTAGAAGTATGCATCAAAAGTATACAACATGGGTACTGCTTGGATGAGGAATTAAATTTTTCATCCAACAAGTACTCTCACTCAAAATTTGAGCAAAAACTTTGGGAGATAAGTTGAAAATACGAGTTGAAAAATTAGTTTTTTCTTTTTTCCCTCTAAAATTTGATGATGCAATGAAATATTAATTTATTGTTTCTACTATTATTTTATAATTTCTTTAGGAGGCCCATTTTAGACCTCAAAATTCCTCTAATGGAAATCTCGATGGACTACAACTCATTGTTGAGGGAGCAACAATACCTCAACATGAAAATGAGACAAAAAGGATCATTCTATTGCTTGAAGTGATGAATTCAAAGGATGTTGTTATAATTAATGTAGGTGTTGTGTGACGTTTGGAAGGCCTGGGACACATAAATTTCCATGGATACATGTTTTTGAAGAGCAAGAAGGAGAAATAAAAGGTTTTGAAATTTTATCATTCTATCGCAGGAAAAATACCTATCACACTTGCTGAGGTTGAAGCCTTTTTAAAATGTGTGTGTCAAAATTACAACTAATCTGCCTTGTAAATGCACACAAGAGTTGTATTGAATTTTAGAATTTCTTATGAATTCCATCGATTCAACTGTGGATGGATGCATTTAAATAATCAAAAGTACGAAGGATTTTTTCATTTAATGTTCAAAACAAATCAGATTACAAGCTAAGATCAAAGTAATTAGTAAAACTCAGAATAATGTAAGTGGGCACGACAATGAAACATCAAGTTTAATCTTGGCAGTATATTAAAGAACTCAACGTTATAAACAACTGAGAAAGAAGAGGGGATAGAAGAAAAACTTTGTAGGGGCATATATTGTTGGCCGAAAGTCGAAATATGACTCATAAGTAGTCAAAAGAAAGGTAATATTGAACATAATACAACCATATACCCATAATTTTAATTGGATGCCAATAATTCTATGAAAATTTAAAACAAAACTACAAGAGTGCAATAGGTTCATGTTGAATTTGAGTAGAAGTTTGTTTGGGTTAGGGATCAAATGAAGGGAAACTAGTACAATATGACAATAGACAAAGGTGTTGTTATAATTACAACAACAACATAAAGTATTGGTAGTTGATAACCCAGATGTGAGAAATGACGAAAACCATAGAACAAGACATTGGTGTTGACTGAATTTTGTGACCTATAAGAAAATAAGAAGGAATTTTTTTCTAAAATTTGTCTCATTGATAAATTATATGTGTGTTTTTGTGATGAGTGTTTGGTTGCTGCTTGGAATCAATTTGTTGTACTATTTATGTGATATTTGATATGAGAAGTAATGTGATAAGGGTTGATTTCTTGTACATATCTTATTCTTTTTGTGATATGATTATGTCAGTTAAGAATTGTAACTCTTAGGAATAAAATGTTGCAAGTGGACTATTGGCTTTATGGGAATGTTTGATTTGTAATCAACTATCATAAACTCAGGATTTGACTTGGTAAATGTAACATTGAGGATGTCATTGGGTGCTCGAAAGTGAAATATAGGGACTAAGTAAATAAATAAAGCAGTGAAATGGCATAGGTTACATGCTAAAAACACAACATGTTTGTTGCCAAACTGGTATAGATTATGATACTAAATGACAATATTATGCAAGAACAACAAATGGTGAGGCCATGGCGACTTGTGACAGTGATAAGGGAGTTGTACATTGTTTTTTTTGGATAATTAGTTATCGATAGGATGTGGTGGTAAGTACATTTGTAATAGTAATAACTAGGTGAAGGATAAGTTTTTGGTAAATTTGAATAGACAACCACACTATGGACTCCCTATTGTGAAAGAAACTGAGCATGGAAATTTCTTTAACCTCCCCATTGTTGTTGTATATTATGAATTTGAATGTGGTATAGAAGCATGCGTGTTGTAAATGGACATATGTATGCGTTATGTATATAAATAAATATTTTCATGTGCTTGTTGGTTGCACATTGCTGTTATGGAATCCCTATTGTGAAAGAAACTGAGCAGGGAAATTTCTTTAACCTCCCCATTGTTGTTGTATATTATGAATTTGAATGTGGTATAGAAGCATGTGTGTTTTAAAAGAACATATGTAAGCGTTATGTATATAAACAAATCTTTGCATGTGCTTTTTCATTGCATGTTTCTTGACAACAAAGTGTTGTGATATCTATGCAATGGTTAATATGATAAATTTTGTTGTATTACTGATCGTGCAACTATGAGGACAATAAACATGCATTGAATAGGACTTGTAGTTATATGCTCTTGAAGACCTTGGAAATATGGATCACACAAGGGACTGCTAGTCAATGAAGGGGATTCCTGAGCCTAGAAGTTTGATTGCAACTAGATTATGTGATTAATGAATTTGAATGCAAAGGGGATTATTCAAGGCCTTTAGGGGGACTTGGAGGCCTTGGAAAAGTAACGAATTCGATACTATTGTGGCGTGGTGCCCTGGTCAGTGATGGGTACTGAATATGTATCTGGAAAGTGGGAAGTAGATTCCCATGAATCTAACATTGTATCAACTCTTGTAGATAAATTGCATGCTAAGAACTAAGACCTTAGAGAATTTCAAGGAAACGAGTGATTCAATGGATTGTTCAGCCATTAAGCTATTCATTCAAGGAGAATTATCAATCAAGGAGTCCTGGAGCCTGGACTTTAGAACTGACTAAGAAATTGGTGAGTCCTGGGTTTGTGCTTTATAATTGATTGAGGTGTGGTTATGCCATTAACCACATCAAATGATGCATCTTGGTTTAGCACTTGGTGCCCTAGTTTTGCGAGCTCCTAAGTAGCTCCAAGAGTCTGAAAACTCCAAGGGCTTGATGGCTCACATAGTAGTGGATTCAACATTTCATAAATCCTTACAAGATAAGTATCAATTCTGTTACATACTTCATTTTTGTAAATCTTGGATATATGTGTATGAATTGAAACTTAGATGTTCTATTTTTTTGGTATTTTAGATGTGTATATAGGAAACGAATGTGGTTGTGAAATAACATAGACTAAATATTGAAAGAACCACAAGTTGGCTATAAAGTAGGCACATGATTATGGTATAAATATCATGAGTTAAATATAGGATGGGACAAGTATTGTAACAACCTTGCATGTAATATTTTTGGTGAAGAAGTAGGTCGTATAACCAAGTATAGGTGATATTCTCAGGACATAAAGGGTATATTAAATTTCCTACAAGTAAATTTTAGGTTATTTTAAAATATTGTCATAGGAAAGTGACATGCATAATATAGTTCTAACAAATAGGTGATCACAGGTATCACCTGCATGCCAATAGGGTCCTGCAGGGTTGTGACAGGTGTTATCATAGGATGGTAAAAGGTATGCCATAGGTGAGGACATATCCTGATAGGCCACAAGACAATGCAGGTGTATGAAAAAATTGATGACAGGTTATGGCAGGTTTATGCCACAGGTCATAACAAGCTTGGGACAAATTTGGCAATGAATTTGAATAATGTTTGACTAGAAGTTCAAACTCCGACTGATCACCAAAATGAAGGAAATAAACAGTTTAGTAGGGATTTGGTGAGGAAAATGCTTAAACATGAGTAGAAATTCCAAGAATTAGAGCGAAGAAAAGCTCGAAAAGGTTTTAACATATTGCAGACGTTTTGCCAATAAGGTTATAGGAAAATCTCTACAACAATTATGCCAGTTGAGCAGGCTAACTATTAATTGCATGCATGAATTGTAAACAAAAAAAGTAGTAAGTAGTGATATTGTGAAGGAAACATTTAATTTAATTATATTTAATTTATTAATTGAATTATAATATATTAATATTTTTAAGTTATATTAAATTAATTTTAACTATATTTAATTAATTAAAATAATATTATCTTAATAAAAATTTACTTATCTTTCACTTTTTAATATTAATAAAAATTAAAATTAAAATAATAATAAACTAAAAATTAAAATAATAAAAATTCATTATCTCTTTTTGCCTGTTGGCTCTTCCCTTCCCCTCTTTCCCTCCATTCTCTCTACCCTGTATTTATTACCCCTAGTTTTCTCTCTTCTTAGTAGTTTTGTCCAGAAGACGAGGCTTGTTCTAGACTCGAAACATAGACTGAAAAATGAAGACTGTGGAAATTTTGAACTCTCAATCTCAAAATCTACACCACAAAAACCTCCAAACTATTATTAGTAAGTAAGGTTGTAGGATGATTATATACAAGATTACATGAAAAAATTATATACAAGGATGACATGCAGTATTGGCATGCAGGAACAATGCTTCTTAGTTGAGACACAACAATGCTAACATGGCCATATTACAAGAAAATTATAGAATTATGTTGCATATTTCACTGAATGTTTGGATGCATATGAGTGATATTGTTCTTTTTAAAATTAATAGCATGTTTATATAAATCAAGGTTAATTTTTGTTGATGTTAATTATACTTTGGTTTCCTCTAGGTGTAATGTGGGTGGTGTTGGAAGTGCATGCTTGTCAACATGGGGCATATACCTCCATGTCCTGCTAGGTATGGTTGACACCAGACCCGTGGAGGATGATCCAAGATGAAATCATGTACAAGGACATCAACTTGCAGCTACAGAGTGGGATATAAATTCATTTTTCGTCAACAAAAATAAAATTGTGGATATCTTATGCATTGAGGACAATGCATAAAATTAAGGGTTAAGGAATGTAATACCCTTTTCATTCAGAATATATTTAAATAATATTATTTAGGTTGGTGAGATAGAAATTTATTATGAGGCCTACACTCCCATGTAGCAATGTTAAATATATTTTGGGGCGAGTGTGTCATATACTTATAAGCATGTAAATGCTATGAGGCCTTAGATCTTGAAACTTAATTAATGTAATAAAATATTATAAAAATAATAAAATAAGGCTGGCTGTGAAGCCCACTCCATGAAAAGAGTATGGGTGTGTAACTTCAGAGAAAAAGGCAACAATTATGTTCTTTCCATGAAAAGTGCACTTGGGGCCCACGTGGCTCTAGTGAGTGCCACTTGGCCAGTTAGGGCGATGCAGTTATAAAAGGACTATTATTCATTCATCTAGAGATGATTGGAGGGGGAATTTGTCAGTGAGTTTCGAGGTAGACTCTGGGACTGACTAATGGCCAATGATTCTTGGGGTTAGACTTTGGATTAGCCGAGGCACGATTATTAAGTTAATTGTGTCATATGGATGCATCATGTTTATGATGTGAGCCCCAATGATGGCTCCGGGAGTTTGGTGCTCTCAGGTTTTGTTGACATTTTTTATGGCATACTGGCCATGGATTTTTCATGGGAACTCAATGTTGGTTTATGGGTAGGAGGGTGTCTGGAGCCCTGGTGTAGCACGACTGTTGGACTAGCACCTTGGTAATTAGCCTGGAGGGTGACTGGAGCCTTGAAGCATAGTGATTGTTGGGTTGGCACCTTGGTTAGGGATGTGTGGATAATTACAGTGATTGTTGCCTTGGAGTTGTTGTCTTAGCTCAAGGGTGAACCAGTTGTTGAGCTTATGAACCACCAGATCTACGGTTGGGTGGAATGTGGAGAGCCTGTAGCCAAACAATCACCTTTTATATAGACAAATGTCTCTATTTACCTGTAATAATTTATATGTTATGTTGATTTTTCTGAGTTGAATTTAAGGGAAACCCTAATTTTAGGGTTTCGTGGTTAAATTACTACTACTAAATGATATTCTGTTGTGCAAATTTTATACCTGTTTGCATGTCGTGTTATTCATTGTTTTATGTTAAAACCCTAGCTCTGGGGTTTTGGATAAGTTGTTACTAATTTACTCTTTGGGATAATATGTTGTGAGGAATAATCAATTATGTTGTGATGAAAATTGTTAGTGTGAATTCTAATCACAAGCGTACGAAAAAATCCCACTTTAGTTGTGCATAAAAAACAACCCTAACATCAAAGATGGTTGTCAATTTCCTTAGATATGAAGTTAGTGATCAGAATAAATGCTCCAGAAATCCATATCTATGTAGTTAAAGACATTAAGCAACAAATAATAAGCAAGAGTTGCTCCATGCATCCAATGAAAGGGACAATATTTTTTAAAGAATTTTTTGTATTATGACACCTGGGAAGGGAACATAGAAATATTTTACCAGTCCCCCTCAATGGGATGGGTTCTTGTTTGTCCTCATAGCTTCAGATCTAAGATCTCTCTCTCTTGATGGTGCAGAAAACCCAGACAACAATGGAACTCAATGGGAGCTCACAAGCAAAAAGTAGAAAAATATGACAATGATGGGAGGATCAAAGTCAGACCAAAAGTATAGATCAAGAGTGATCTCTAGGCAACAAAAGGCAGTGAATGAATGGAAAAACCCTTCTATTTATACAAAAAAAATTGAGTTAGTCTAGATATTGGTGCATAGTTAAAATATTATTAACCAAATCTAGATCTAACTTTTATGGAATATTTTATTATTTTTGTTGAAGGGAAAAGGAATTTGAATTTCGTCAAATCCCTTTATGTAGAAATAATAAATAAATAAATGATTTATTTATTATTTTAAGAATGTGGTTAAGTAATAATTAAATAAATAATTATTTATTCAACTATTTATAAATGATTTAGTCAAATTTAACCAAGAATATTATTAAATAATGTTTTAAATAATTATTCCTAGAAAATAATAAGATAAATAATGGTTTATCTAATTAATTTTCCCGTTTTGGGTTAAACATGACCAGGAATATTAATTAAACAGTGGTTTAATTAATTATCCCTTGAGTAAAATAAAAAAAATAGGGATTTATTCAATTATTCCTCATGGGGTGTCCTGTTTAGACCATAAACAACGTAATAAATTATGGGTTACTAAGTTATTTTTCATAGTGAAAGAAATTTTACTATGTTAAAATTGGTCTTACATGGTGTAGTTTATTCCATCTAATAGTAACAGGTTAGACGACCAAAAATTGGTGTAACAGATTGCCTTTCAACGTGCAAACATTCGGAGCTAATCGTATGGCCAGAGTACATTGTAAGAACGCAATCACTAGATACCGAAGGGGAGTCATAGAGAGATAAATATAAGGCGGACTGAAGCACGAGAGGAAAAGACCCTGAGGAGGCAAGACTTACAGGTGTGACAAGTCTCTTTTATGAGTGACTACAGGTTCTACATGAGGCAGGGGAGGCATACCTATGCCCGCCAAGATAACAAAGTACAAATAATAATGATGCATCCAACAAACATGGGACTGAACTATATAGTACATGCTGGCATAAACATGGGCCAGATAAAAAGCATGATAATGGATCCCACATACATATTGTGCCTGGGACAACAACCATGACTTGTACAATAATATATGAGTACATGAGATATAAGTACAACCAAAGAGGCCCTGTAAAACAAGAAAGGGCTCTAAAAATCTAACTGATACATGCAAACTAAAAAAGGCGTTGCAAGCGTCTGAGGCCAAAACCATCAAATCTATGGAGCTTCAGCCAAGGTTGTAGTAGAGAGGTCATCCAGACATGTGGGTGGCTACCTGAAGAGCCACCCCCTCATAAGGTCTGAAACATCTCACACACATCCGAGAATCACTGGTATAATCATCTACATCACTGAACCATCGAGTATACGGATCTCGGTCATGCCATAAGGAGCTATAACTGAGAAACAATCAAGTCAAAGGGCAATAAAGGGTCCCTTTTCCTGATCTGAGGCACTGAACAAGAGTGGAAGCTGGAACCGAGGTACACTTCCCTCTAGACCTGTCTTATGGAATGAATAAGTTGATGTCAACAGAAGGAGGCCCGCCATAGGTGAGGCAATGAGGAATCCTCAACTAAGGCATGAGGGATAATAGTAGAGCGACTGATAGACTAACACCAGGGATGATGGTGGAATGGGGGGTACTAAGTAGCGGGCTGATGACTTCCCTTGTTAAAGCATAAAGGGCATGGAAGACCTTGCAACTACTGACTCGACTCTAGAGGGGGTAGGGGATAGTATGAATGAAGGCAAAAATGTGCGACACGAGAGAGGGACAAAGAAATGAAGGATGGAGGACTATGGTGGGAGACAAAGGGACTCGGGACAGACTCCATGGATGCAATGATGACTCAACTCGAATGCTCTAAACAAGGGCAACTCGATCATGCTGCCACATAGAACAGGCTCAGTGGGGGACATAAAAACATGAGTACAAGATGGATACTCACAAAAAAAATTGACATGAGCGTGGACAAGTATGAAGGCAAGGTGGTGCCCCAAGTACAAGTGTTGCAAGTGAAGAAATTTGATTTTGAGAAGCGGTGAAGTGACCCTTTTGGAAAAAATGTGTCTGGGCGATGTATCAAATCACCAAAAACGAAAGGATACCCATTTGAGTGTTCGGTGAGAGCCTTCCAACGATGTTGATGGTTTGTGAAACTGAGCTATGGTTTGGTTGCAGCTGGCGAAAGAAAATTTTGGGGTTTCTCTTTTAATAAGGCATTTTCCCTCTAACTTGATTCATTTGCAAGTGTAGCTGTGGTGAATGTAGAGAGGAGAAAAGGCCCTAAATCTTGCGGTGATCATATCAGACAAACCGATCATTGGAATCGAGATCCACGACTTTCAGGTAGGTGACCTTACTTATCTAAAGGTGGCCTTAATGCTTCTTTGAAGGATGGTCCTAGTGAAGAATCAAGGTAAGAAAAGAATATGAGAATGAACTGCTAGAGAAGGTCTAGAATCATCCCCGCCCACCAAGTCAAACAGAGGGACCAAGTGGTAAGTATGATATCACACAAAGTAGAATATTTGAAGAGAGGGTATCAAACATCTATGATATATGGCTCTAGGAGAGGCCGGTAGGTCCAACTATATTGATGGGGTCTAGGCCGAGACTTATGAAAATAAAGTGAGAAGGTGGCCAAGGGTGTCATCATGCCCCCAAGCATGGGATAATTCCCCCAAGCATATGTGATGGAGGTGAGTGATCTGGTATGCAAAGGTGGGAATGATGCCCCTAGCTAGAGGATTTTGTGGAGCGCCATGGTGTTCCAAGTGCTGAAATAATGGATTCAAGTCTTCAGTATCATAGGCACTAAATCCTTAAGAGGATGATGCGAAGGTATAGGGGCATAGGTGCCCCCAAGCATGTTATGGTCATGCCAAATGTATTTATAAAAGTGGAATCTAAACACATTTTTATGATGTGGTTCACCATTTGTTTACGTTATGGTTATCTTCTGTGGGAAGAATGGATAGATGCAGTTCGAGAAAGGGAATGGAGGATTACCAATCTCTTTTGGTACTACACATATGAAGAAAATGGACTAAATTTTTGGGTTCACATACATGGTGTCACTATCCCAAAGAGTGGATTTGGATATAATGAACTGGTGCTCACCTAGAAAACACACAGGTTGGTCAACAACAATGTCTAAGGGACTGGGTCGTTGATGTAAGATGAAGGAATGATGGAGTGGATCATCCCTAGAGTGATTTGAAGTGATATGGGACTCTAAGGTTTCTTCTAAATGGGGAATAATAATGGTACTAGAGTCGACACGACCAAATGCACTAGGAGGGTTGTGGAGAATTGCTTCTCCTGGACTCTGAAATATGGGTGCCCCTTACCCAAACATCGGTTGTAATTGTAATGGCCACAAGGTGTATGTGGTTCGAATGCACGGGTTCAATGTAAAGGGGGATAGATAAAGTTAGGGTTGGTGATTTCTTCCATAATGTCGTCATCACAGTAGAAGATGGGGTGACTGATGTAGAACAAGTAGATGGAGGATCCAACGATGTTGAGCCTAGGGTGATCGCTGAAGGGAGGTTAGGAGAAATAGAAGGGGAAGTCCCAGAGGGGTCTTCCACCATGAATCTCGGAGATGATGATAGGTAGAAAATGGTATTCGAAGGCTCCGTGATCTCAACATCGGGAGGGGGAATGTTAATGGGAGCAGGTGTGTCCTCTGGTTCTGCCGAAGAAAAACTCGCAAATAAAGGAGAGGTGAAATCGTTGCGCTTGGCCTCGAATTGGCGGACCACTTCCAAAGAGGTGTGGTAGTCTTTGAGGAGGGGACAGAGGTGAGTATAGTGGCCATGGAAATAACACAAAGCATAAGGATGATTTGTGCACAAAGACTTGATTTTTGGGGCTGAATCGGGTAAAGTGACATGGACCTTTGGGATATCAGACTCAGGAAATGCTTCGTTGACCATAGGCTTGAGACGAGGAAATTCAGGACAATTATGGGTGGCATGACCGATAACATCACACAAAGAACACGAAGGTGTACACTTTGGAGGCTGAGGAGGAGTAGAGGTTGTTTGGGAAGCCTTGTCCTTAGGTGCCTTTTTGCGGGCTTTGCCCCCCTCACCTAAGGCTTTCCCAACAAGAGTAGGTTCCTGTTGAGGTGGTTGAGGCACATAAGCAAAGGGAGGGGCCATGGCGACCGGTTGGACCAGGGTCAAAGCAGTGTAAGGTTTGGGCTGACTAGGTGGGGTATTGGCTGGGGGATCAATGTGCCAGACTGGGATCCCCAAGGTCATGTTAGGAAGAGACAAGGTAGCCATAATAGGTACCCAAAATAATCCAAAAGGGGGAGCAAGAAACGGTATCTGACCGGAGGGGTAATGGCCAAGTGGGACAACTTCGAGATGGTTAATTCCAGGGGGATAGATATGATCATGGACACCAGCTATAGATGAGGGGCCTTGAGGAGGAGGTCCTAAAGGCTGACTCGAAGTACTAGGAGAAGGTTGTGGAGGGTGAGGCTACTGGCTAGTTGAACTAGTCTATTTGAGGTCGGACCGAGACGATTGCATCATGCAAACATTCGAAGAGATAGGGTTAGAGATGAGAGGGGGGAGAGCAGGGAAAGAACCAAGCAACAGGGAATCTTTATCGACTCCGGGTGAGACACTGGTTGGAGGTTCGACTATTTGTTTATTGGCCTCTGAAGAGATAATGGAATTTGAAGAGGTCTAAGGCTTTGGTTCGTAATATGTCAACTGATCGATGGTGATGATCTTTCATTTATGAGGAAAGAAAATCTTACGGTGAACCACAGATGGGACAACAAACATCACATAAGTGTAGCTACGACCCAATATAATGTTGTAGTCTAAGGGGGCATCAATGACTTCAATGTCAACACAAACAGTCTTGCCCACAAGAGTAATAGGAAAATTACGGAACATGCCAAGGGGCTGAGAAGAGTGGCCATCCCACGCACGGAGGGTGATAGTGGAAGGGGATAACTCAAGGGATCTGAGCTGCTTCCAAACAAAAGCCGACATCACGCAAGTGGATTCCCCCTCGTCAATAATACAATGGGAGACATTATCATTCCGGATCTTCATAGGGATTTGGAAGGTGACAGATGCAGGAAGGGGGGATGTTAAAACTTGTCAATGTCGAAGACAATCAAATGATCATCTGAAGGATCCACAGTGCCGATAGCATTTAGTAGAGCTTTTCGTTGTGAAGGGTGAATGGAGGACTTCCAGCATTGACATAGGGTCAGGGGATTTCTCCAAGTCATCTACTATACTGTAGGAGTGGCCGTCTTTTCCGGAAGTAGCGTTTCGGCGTAATGGTCCCTTGGGGATCTTGGTATGGACCTTTTCCTTAGGCTGAGGGAGCAGTAAAGGACCATTGGGTGTCGAAAGAGGTTCTGTGGGACCTGACGACGGGGGCTTGGTAGCACACGTAGCGGGGGGATTGTTGTACTAACGGGACTGAGTCTGAAGGTTGAGGTCAACGGTATTGGGTTGGTCAGAGTTCACCATGAGGATCTGGTAATCAAAGGTACCATATGGAGGAGGTTGAGTGGTCGCCTGACTTTCAGGGGGTTGGGCAACCACATATCCTTGTTGGGGGAAAGGATTGGTAAATACAGCCGGTTGGAGGGGAGGCTTGCTATCCTCGGTATGCTACTTAAGCTTCCCATATCTAACGCATTTGAGCTAAAAGAGGACAATCATGGGTATAATGACCATAGACATCGCAACAAGAATAAGGCCTATTCATGCGAATAGGCCTGTCCTGCTTGGGCTGAGTGCCCTATTGTGGGTTTGCAGTGTTAGATGTATTTCCTGGATTACCTGGGGAAGATTGGTTTCGGTTGCCTTTACTCTTATTTTTGGAAGTAGGAGTATTAGTCGCACTCTGGTGTGCATACACCTGACCCTGAGGGGGGGTGGCTACTGTTGTGGAGCTTGAGAAGGCAAGGGAGGCTGAGGTGCTAGTGCTGGAAGAGCTGGAGCACCAGGCTACAAATACAGATAATAAAGTGGTTGGGAAACATTGGGGTAAACAGGTTGGGAAAAAGGAGGAGGCATGCCGTATCCTAGATACATGTTGTTGGGAGGGGGAAAAGTGCTGTAGAAGTTGGCCCCTCCTTGAGGGAAACCATAACCCATGGGAGGATAAGTGTACGGATGTGAAAGGGATCCAACGATACCATCGGAGGCATGTGATGCCCTCAGTGTGTTGGCACCACTGGGTCTAGCGAGATCAGGTAAGACGGTATAAATATAACTATATTGTGCATAGATCAAGTCATATTTCAACACAATCTAGAGGGAAACTTCCTTGGTTTGAGGGAAGCGAGATGCAATATCTTTGCCAATAGCGGGAAAAATGGATCTGAGAAACCAGTCCATGTAGACACGGTCTTTGAAAGTAGGGGCTCGACATAGGCTCTTTCTTCTTTGCCATTCTTGAATGTGATCAGGTAGGCAGGTAGCAGAAGTTTAACGGAAAGAGGTCAAGAGTTCGATACCGGTGTCATAGCGAAGGGGGAGCTGGAAGTAAGAAAGAAAATCCTTGGCAAGGGTTGCAAAAGTAGTATGAGAGGAGGAGGCCTGGTCAACATACCACTTGGAAGCTTCTCTAGTAAGTGTACGATGGAATAACCGAAGACAGACATAGTCATCGGTGATGGAGTTAGATGAACACCACATGTGGAAAGAACGAACATGGTTGGTAGGATTCTCTTTAGAAATTCCTTCAAACTTGGGGATGTCTAAAGGGAGCTTGGTTGGCATAGCAGGCCAACCAGGATCATGGTGTATGGGGTCATTAATTAACTGGCTAAAATCAATGAGGCTTAGGCCTGCCATATAAGGAAGCAAGGGAGCAGCTAGAATAGTTTTTTTTGCGGCACCACTAGTAGCATTTCCAGCATTAGGGCCGGGGCTGCCACTAGCATTAGGTCCTGAAATAGACATGATGAAGGTGAAAGGTGGAGGAGATTTGGGGATAGAACCAGAAGGGGAACCCGATGAACCAGAATCATAGTCAGAATGGGGACTAGTTGGAGGACGAACTCGAACCCTACGTAGAGGAGTAAGTCTTCCTAATGGAAACTGAGGATGAAGGCCTTAGAGTCTTTGGGATAAATGCCTTGGGGACGCAATGATGGTAAATATACACAAAACACAATAAGGAAGAGAGGTAAACAAGGGTAGGGAGGTCCAGGATCAATTGATTACAATGTTTAAGTCTTGGCGTGGCAGTGTAAACCAGGGGCTCTTTGCTTAGGGTGCACGTGTATGTGATAAGTGTGTTAATTTTAAATTAAGCCCAGACGTGTGTAGAGAAAAATGAAAAAGATGTTGTATAACTATAAATAAAACGGAAAATGATAGTAAAGGAAACCGAATGCAACAGTAAAATAAACAGCTAAAGATGCATCAATTTAAACCCAAGGAGGAGGGCTTCCCAACAACTAGTTTATGGGTGGGTGAAATCTAGTAAAAACACACAAAATGGCCAATGGATCTAAGTTTGAGAGGGACAGGGATCTAAAGGTCAGATCTACTAGAAAGAGGGGTAGAAAACAACAAAAAAACGGAGGGAAAAATGTTGTAAAAAAGGTGGTGAAAGGTTACAACCTGAAGGGAAACGGGGTGAACCCTAAAGGAGGACCATAAAAAATGGAAAATAGGTGTTTTGGATGGATAAATAACCGATCTGAAATGGATCTAAAAGTGCAGGTTCAGATCTAAAAAAATGCCGAAGACACTGAAATATCAGAAGACCTGCTTCAACTAAAGTGCTCCTAAAAAGGTGTAAGTGTATGAAGCCCGAAGGGGCTTGGTTCTTACTTTGATGAGTAAAAATAAGCAAGTAAATTTTGATCAGCGGTTATCATTAATGTCAACCCAAGCAGCACCAGGGGCTAACCCAATATTTCATGGGAATTTTGACCTACCAAATTAATATATTCTAGGTCAATAATGCTTTTTATGGTTTCTACTTGTCGATATGTTTCCGTTGATATATGGCACGCCATGTAATTCTTCACGGTTTGAGAGATACTCATGTTTGAAGTTTGTACCCCCAATTAGTGGGCTAAAACCCCATGGGGTTGGGGCATGGGTCATTGAAAAGTAATGATTAATATTTTTTATGCTCCTAAAATCCCTCCCACATTAACTTGTTGAAGCTCCTCTCAACTTAAGCATTCATATAAATTGTGATCTTCATTTCCTCCTTATGCAAGGGATTCGGCCATCTGAAACAGGTCATCTTGGAATTTTCGCTCTAACGTTTTTTATACGAAGGTTCAGAAGCTGAAATTTTTATAAGGCGAAGCCGAAATCCTGAGGAAGCTACAGTAAAAATTTCAGATCAAGGTGCGCAATATTTTTGGAGATATGATCTGTGTAAGTTAGGGTTTTTGCAGGCTCTTGAAATTCATCTCAAAGAAATGACCTTGGTAAATTCGTCATAACTCTCTCTCTGAGTATCGGATTGGAATTCTGTAAAAAGTGACGGATAGTGCACAGTCTGTAATTTTTTATCTATCAATTTCAGAAACAAATGAAGGAACAGTGACACGTGTCACTCCGTACAAGTGCGCTCTGTTGAAATAGTCCATAATTAGGGCATTGTGAGAGATTGGGTATAGCTCTCTCTTCAAGAATCCAAATTGGGTCACACCTATGGCATTGGAAAGCTGACTCAGAGGAATACTACAAGACCGAAAATCATATATTGAGGATCTGAAATGACAGAGATACACCAGATTCAATATCGAGCTCCTAGAAGGCAAGAAAAAGCTAGATCATGTGTTGTTAAGGGTTGCAAAGGACTAGAATTTATAAGGCAGAAAAGCATTTAGCAAGGTGCAGCAGAGGGTAGCATGACAAGAGCAGCAACCAAGGTGCATAACAGCAGCAAGAAGTTCATCATATGAAGTCTTCAAGTGGGCAGCACTACATACAATCACTGTAAAGGTATCATTGTACTTAGTCATTGTAAATACATTATTGTACAATTTGTACTAGTTTCTATCTGCCAAGGGTTGAAGAGGCAGTGTTGGGAGGTCTAGGATCATCATTAGGTGGTTGTATCAAAGTTGGGGTTATGGTCTAGTATATATTATTCTTCTACATCATTCTATATCATTGTAAAGTGGACCATTTTCCCTGGTACGGGAGTCCATTCTTCTTTTATTCTTCTATAGGGTGGTAGGGTGGTGCTAGGGTGAGTTGTAGCTCATTGGGTGTTGGGGCATCCGTTTGGTTGACTATTGAATAATCTTGGGCATTGGAGCGTCCATCCAGTGGGAGTTGGAGAAGAATTCTTTTCTAGATTCTAGGAAGTTGGAGCTTTATTTTCAATTGGAGTTGAATATTAAAGAATTATTAGATAAGGATTAGGTGGTTTTTGTCCCAGAGTGGGTTTCGACCTTAAAAAATGTGTGCATTTGTGTTCCTCTTGTTTGCTGCTATCATTGTACAAACACTGATAATAATTAAATATTAACTAATGCTCTAATTAAAAGGAATATTGATTCACCCCTCCCCCCCCCCCCCTCTCTCAGTATTTCCAACAATTGGTATCAGAGCTTGGTTCCTTCAATAGCAGTTTAATAGCTGGAAGGAGGTCATGGAGCATACCAATAATGGTGTACCTCTATTCAATGAAAATAATTATGCACTTTGGAAAGGAAGAATGGAGGTCTATCTCTTGGCGCAAGGTTACGAAGTATGGGACACTGTTCAAAATGGATTTACATCAACCGCGGATGAACAAGGTAAGAAGAATTTGGTAAATGATGCAAAAGCAAAGAATATTATTATCGGTGGACTTATTGAATCTGCTTATCATAAGGTGTTGGGTTGTAAAACTGCCAAAAATGTATGGGACAAGCTTGAGAATATATATGCAAGTGACTCAAATTTCAAAGAAGCAAAGCTTCAAATCTATAGAGAAAAATTTGAGCAACTCAGAATGAAAGAAGATTGCAACATTGCTGCATACTTCCAATACGTTGATGAAATAACCAATACTCTGGAAGGATTGGGAGAGCTAGTTGACGAGAAGACTATTATACGGAAGATTCTTAGAACGTTACCAGGGAGATTCAACCCAAAGGTATCGGTCTTAGAATACAGTGCAAATCTAGACAAACTCAGCAAGGAAGAATTACATGGAGTTCTCATAGCATATGAAATGAGACTTGATGAAGAAAAGGGTACTTCAAATCTAGAAACTACGTTCGTTGCATCCAAGAAAACCAATAAGGACAAACAACCTTCAATTGAAATGACATGCACCTGCAAGTGTGAAGAAAAGGGAGATGATGGAGAAGGTCTTTCAGATGAATAATATGCTTACTTTACGAGAAAACTAAAACCTGGTAAGGGAAAATTCAAACGTAAAATTCCATTGATATGTTTCGGTTGTGGTGAGGTTGGGCATTTCGTAGCAAAATCTCCGAACAAAAGTGATGGAAACTCAAAAGGAAAGAAAGGCTATAAGAAATTCAAGAAGCAAGGCAAAAGTAAAGGATCCAAAAGGAAATTTCTCTCTAAAGAAGATAGCTCCTCATCCGATGAAGAAAGTGACAACAAAGAAGAAGCTAAAGAGAAAGTAGTGTTTATGGCCAAGCACAATAAACAAGTATCAAACAATGAAGAAGAAGGGTTGACCATAGAATAATTTTATGAGGAGGCAATCAAGCTTCTAAAAGAGCTCAATGCTGAGAAGATCCGTTCCAACACTCTTGAAGAACAAGTTCAAGGTCTCAAAATTGAGGTTGAAGAACACAAATGTATTGAAGAGTCACTTCAAAATAAGTTGGAAGAAAGCAACCAAGAAAGGGAAGCATTAGAAGCCGAAGTAGTCTCGCTGCGCAAGGAAGTGAAGAAGGGAAAAACTATCCAAAACTATGCCAAAAGCTCAAGGGCATTGGAAGAACTCATCAACAATCAACAATCTTACAACGATAGAACTGGCCTCGGTTACAAAGAAGAAGAAGCAGGACCTTCTATAACAAAATACAATGAACCTATGAGATCTGACATACATGAAGACTTCATTGGACAAGATTCGCAAGCACATCCCTGGAAGACGATTCCTCGACGAAGATTTTCATCCAGGTACCAACATATTTTTCATGGCTATTGTTATTCATGTGGAAAATTTGGTCATAAAGTTGTATAATGTCGCACGTACCCTATGAACCAATACAATTCCAAGAGATTCTTCAAATATGAACCTCCCAGGGCTCAACGAAACATCAATAGATTTGGAAATTTAAGAGATAATTTGGAATGTTACAAATGTCAAAACTTTGGACACATAGCCAGAGACTGTAGACTTGAAAATCCTCTAGAAGAATCTTCAAAGCCACAGAATGAACGAACATGGAAGAAGAAGAAGATTGATAATTGTGCTCTCGCTCTCAAGGCTCAAAAAAGGAAATGTGTGTGGTATGTTGATAGCGGTTGCTCAATGCATATGACTGGAGATAGAAGGAAATTTGTATCTCTGAAAGAGAAGAAGGATGGAACCATATCCTTTGGAAATGATGGATCTTCAAATGTTATAGGATCAGGTATCGTCACTCTCGGAAGCAAAGATGTTATAGCCAAGAATGTTCTGTTGGTAGAAAACATGAATCACAATCTGCTCAGTGTTGGACAAATGTGTGATCAAGGACACACAATGCTATTCAACTCCACAAAATGTGAAATCAGGAAAGGCAAGTATGGTAAAATTGTGGCTACAGCAAGTCGAGCTCCAAACAACATATATGTTCTAGATGAAGCAACTAAAGCATGTCTACTAGCTAAAGAGGATGAAAGTTGGTTATGGCACAAACGAATGGGTCACATAAACTTTGAAAATCTTGTCAGGATAAGCAAAAAGGAAGTAGTACGAGAAATGCCGAAAATCTCAAAACCTTCCAACACACTATGTGAGGCATGTCGACATGGCAAGGAGACAAAAGTCCAATTTAAAACAAAAGAACACTTTTCATCACATCCATTGGAATTGATACATACTGATCTATGTGGTCTCGTGAGAACAAAAGGCTTAGGTAGAGAATTATATTTCATGTTAATGATAGATGACTATAACAGGATGACAGCCGTCAGTTTCCTAAAGAAAAAATCTGAAGCATTTGAGTGCTTTAAGATCTACAAGGAGTTGGTTGAAAATGAAACTGATTTGAAAATAAAGTATTTAAGATCAGATAATGGTGGAGAATTCACTACAAAATTATTTCAGCAATACTGTGATGAAAATGGAATAAAAAGGAAATTTTCAACAGCACGAACACCTCAGCAAAATGGAGTTGCTGAAAGAAAGAATAGAACTGTACAGCAAATGGGTAGAACAATGTTGAAGGACTCAAAATTGGATGAAAAATTCTGGGTTCAAGAAATTGATACGGTAGTCTTCATTATCAACCGAAGTATTCTCAGAAATAATTGCAACAAGACTCCATATGAATTATGGAAAGGAAAACCAACTAATGTAAAATATTTCAGAATCTTCAGAAGCAAATGTTATATCAAAAGAGAAGATCAAAATTTGGGTAAGTTTGAATCACGTGTTGATGAAGGTATCTTTTTTGGTTACTCACGCAAAAGAAAGGCCTATAAATTCTATAATATAAGACGAAAACAGATAGTGGAGAGCATAAATGTTACATTTAACGAAGATGGTGTTCTAGCGAGTAATGATGAAGATCTAGAATCTTTGAAACTTGAGACAGAGGCTGAAAAAGACACAGATAAAATTGTAGAACAAGAAGCAACTATCAACAAGGAAGAAGTAAACAATGATAATCAAGATATACTAGAACAACAACAAGAAGCTCCTCCAAGGAGAACAAAAGAGTGGATTCAAAAGAACCATCCATCAAATCAAATCATTGGTGACATAAATGAAGGTCGACAGCTTCGTTCATCACAACAAGCTCACGTTGCTTTTCTAGCAACCTTTGAGCCTAGTAGTTTTGAGGAAGCCAGTCAAAATGAACATTGGGTAGCAGCTATGAACGAAGAATTAGATCAAATTGAGAAGAATAACACCTGGGAATTAGTTCCACGACCAAAAGATAAAAATGTCATTGGAACTAAATGGGTGTTGAGGAACAAATTGAATGAAGATGGGCAAGTTACCAGAAAAAAAGCAAGATTGGTTTGCAAAGGCTATGCAGAAGTGGAAGGAATTGATTTCGACAAAAAATTTGCACCAGTTGCCAAAATGGAAGCCATCCGAATGTTTCTCGCCTATGCATGTTCAAGAAAAATCAAAGTCTACCAAATGGATGTTAAGTCAGCATTTCTGAATGGAGAATTAGAAGAAGAAGTTTGCATCGAACAACCTGAAGGTTTTCTACTATCACAAAAAGAAGACTATGTCTGCAGGTTAAAGAAGGCTCTATATGGTCTCAAGCAGGCTCCCAGAGCACGGTATGCTCGTTTTTATGGATATCTACGTCAACAAGGGTTCAAGAAAGGTATTGTTGATAGCAATCTTTATGTACAAATAGATAAATATAATTTAACAATTGTTGAGGTATATGTGGATGATATAATATTTGGTAGCAATGATGATCGACTAAGTAAGAACTTTTCTACAAAGATGAAAAGTGAGTTTGAGATGTCTTTACTTGGTGAGTTGACATACTTCTTAGGGCTTCAAATATCTTAGCAAGAGAAAGGAATATTTATATGTCAAGCCAAGTACATCAAGGAAATGCTCAAGAAATTCAAAATGGAATATTGCAAACCCGTCCTTACTCCAATGGTAATAGGTTGCAAATTGAGCATAGACGATCATCTAAGGATGTGGATCAGAAGTTGTACAGATCTATGATTGGTAGTCTTTTATATGTAATAGCCTCTCGGCCAGATGTTATGCAAGCAGTTGGAAAAGTAGAAAGATTCCGAGCAGCACCAAAAGAATCACATATTATTGCCGTCAAAAGAATTCTTCAATATCTAAAGGGCACAAAAGAATATGGCTTGTGGTATCCCAAGGGTAACAATCTCATTATTCAATCCTTTACAGATGTAGATTGGGCAGGAAGCGTTGATGATCATAAGAGTACTAGTGGAGCAGCATTCTATCTAGGTGGTTGTCTCGTATCATGGTTGAGCAAAAAGCAAACTTCAATCTCGTTATCTACAACGGAAGCAGAATACATTGCAGCAGTATCATGTTGTACTCAAGTTCTTTGGATGAAACAAACTTTGCAAGATCTTCAAGTACAATTCGGTGAGCCTATTCCCATATTCTGTGACAACACTAGTGCCATCAACATCTCCAAGAATCCTGTCATGCATTCAAAAACAAAACACATTTCGATCAAATATCATTTTGTTAGAGAACAAGTCGCTAAAAACAATATCAAACTTGAGTATGTTTGTACAAAAGAATAAATTGCTGATATCTTCACTAAACCTTTACCTCGTGAAGCATTTGAATATCTTCGTCAAAATCTTGGGATTCTCCCAAGTTCTCAATAGATTTTCCCTTTTCAAGAATATAAAGCGGGAGTGGAAGTGTGTACAGGTCTGCAGGACGATTGTGTGTCAGCGGGAGTGGAAGTGTGTACAGGTCCACAGGATGGTTGTGTTTCAGGGGGAGTTACCCTTTGCCATTGATTTCAAAGGGGGAGATAATGTTGTAGGAAGAGGTGTCATGATCGCAAGGGGAGTACTTGTGTTGCCATCAATGCCAAAGGGGGAGATTGTTGATCAACGGTTGTCATTGATGTCAACCCAAGCAGCACCTGGGGCTAACCCAATATTGCATGGGAATTTTTACCTACCAAATTAATATATTCTGGGTCAATAATTCTTTTTATGGTTTCTACTTGTCGAGATGTTTCCGTTGATATATGGCACGCCATGTAATTCTTCACAGTTTGAGAGATACTCATGTTTGAAGTTTGTACCCACAGTTAGTGGGCTAAAACCCCATGGGTTTGGGGCATGGGTCATTGAAAAGTAATAATTAATATTTTTATGCTCCTAAAATCCCTCCCACGTTCACTTGTTGAAGCCCCTCTCAAATTAAGCATTCATATAAATTGTGATCTTCATTTCCTCCTTCTGCAAGGGATTCAGCCATCTGAAACAGGTCATCTTCGAATTTTCACTCTAAATTTTTTTTTTATGAAGGTTCAGAAGCTGAAATTTTTATGAGGTGAAGCCATAATCCTGAGGAAGATGTAGTAAAAATTTTAGATCAAGGTGCGCAATATTTTTGGAGATATGATATGTGTAAGTCAGGGTTTTTGCAGGCTCCTGAAATTAATCTCAAAGAAGTGACCTTGGTAAATTCGTCATAACTCTCTCTCTGAGTATTGGATTGGAATTCCATAAAAATTGACGGATAGTGAACAGTCTTTAATTTTCTCTCTATCAATTTCAGAAACAAATGAAGAAACAGTGACATGTGGCACGCCGTACAAGTGCGCTTTGCTGAAACAGTCCATAATTAGGGCATTGTGAGAGATTGGGTATAACTCTCTCTTCAAGAATCAAAATTGGGTCACACCTGTGGAATTGGAAAGATGACTCAGAGGAATAATACAGGACCAAAAATTAGATATTGAGGATTTGAAATGACAGAGATACACCAGATTCAATATCGAGCTCCTAGAAGGCAAGAAAAAGCTAGATCATGTGTTGTCAAGGGTTGAAAAGGACCAGACTTTATACGGCAGAAAAGCATTTAGCAAGGTGCAGAAAAGGGTAGCATGACAAGAGCAGAAACCAAAGTGCATAACAGCAACAAGAATTTCATCATATGAAGTCTTCAAGTGGGCAGCACTGCACACAATCACTGTAAATGTATCATTGTACTTAGTCATTGTAAATACATTATTGTACAAATTGTACTAGTGTCTATCTGCCAAGGGTTGAAGAGGCAGTGTTGGGAGGTCTAGGATCATCATTAGGTGGTTGTATCAAAGTTGGGGTTATGGTCTAGTGTATATTCTTCTTCTACATCATTCTATATCATTGTAAAGTGGACCATTTTCCCTAGTACGAGAGTCCATTCTTCTTTTATTCTTCTATAGGGTGGTAGGGTGGTGCTAGGGTGAGTTGTAGCTCATTGGGTGTTGGGGCATCCGTTCAGTTGACTACTGAAGAATATCGGGCGTTGGAGGGTCCATCCAATGGGTGCTGGAGAAGAATGCTTTTCTAGATTCTAGGAAGTTGGAGCTTTATTTTCAATTGGAGTTGAATATTAAAGAATTATTAGAAAAGCATTAGGTGGTTTTTTTCCCAAAGTGGGTTTCCACCTTAAAAACTGTGTACATTTGTGTTCCTCTTGTTTACTGCTATCATTGTACAAAAATTGATAATAATTAAAGATTAACTAATGCTCTAATTGAAAGGAATACTGATTCACCCCCCCCCCCCTCTCAGTATTTCCAACAGTAAAGGTCCAAGACGGGTGGAGAGAGAGGTCAAATAACCCTTAACAGTGGCCCAGATAAACCCAAAAAAATCATAGAAAAAATCTCGCAAAAATTACAAGTCGCAGTTTTTGACCTGTTTTCCACTGAGGTGGCAGTTTTCAGGTTGTTTTCTGCTACCTGAGAGCTGAGGTCGCAGTTTTTGGCCCAAAAAGTGCGATCTGCACTTCCGGTTGTTGCAGGAGTAGATTTCAGAAAAAGTGTTGTCTCTGCTGCGACTGATACCTGTTACCTGTGCAATAGGCCCAAAAACACACGGAAGTTATAATATTTACTATTTTAGGGTTTTAAAGGTTAAAAACAAAATCAAGAAATGAAAAATAAGAAGTTGAAGAAAAATCCTATGGGTTGAAGCAGCTGGTCATGCAAGGATCTGAAAAACGACAGTGATCGTAATTATAAATCCTTGTGGAGTCGCCAATTGTTAGTGTGAATTCTAACTGCGAGCGTACGAAAAAATCTCAATTTAACAGTGCATAACAAACAAACCTAACGTCAAATATGGTTGTCAATTTCCTTAGATCTACAGTTAGTGATCAAAATAAATGCTACAAAAATCCAAATCTATGTAGTTAAAGACACTAAACAACAAATAATAAGCAAGAGTTTCTCCGTGCATCCAATGAAGAAGACAAGAATTTTTGTATTATGACACCTGGGAAGGGAACATAGAAATATGTTACAGGTCCCCCTCAATGGGATGGGTTCTTGTATGTCCTCAGCGCTTCAGATCTAAGATCTCTCTCTCTTGATGGTGCAGAAAACCTAGACAAAAATGGAACTCAAAGGGAGCTCACAAGCAAAAAGTAGAAAAATATGACAATGATGAGAGGATCAAAATCAGACCAAAAGTATAGATCAAGAGTGATCTCTAGGCAACAAAAGGTAGTGAATGAATGGAAAAACCCTTCTATTTATAGCAAAATATTGAATTAGTCTAGATATTGGTGCATAATTAAAATATTATTAACCAAATCTAGGTCCAACTTTTATGGAATATTTTATTATTTTTGTTGGAGGGAAAAAGAATTTGAATTTGGTCAAATACCTTTATTTAGAAATAATAAATAAATAAATGATTTATTTATTATTTTAAGAATATGGTTAATTAATAATTAAATAAATAATGATTTATTCAATTATTTATAAATGATTTAGTCAAATTTAACCAAGAATATTATTAAATAATGTTTTAAATAATTATTCCTAGAAAATAATAAGATAAATAATGAATTATCTAATTAATTTTCCTGTTTTGGGTTAAATATGACTAGGAATATTAATTAAATAGTGGTTTAATTAATTATCCCTTGAGGAAAATCAAACAAATAAGGATTTATTCAATTATTCCTCATGGGGTTTCCTGTTTAGACCAAAAACAACTTAATAAATTATGGGTTATTAAGTTATTTTTCATAGTGAAAGAAATTTTACTATGGTAAAATTGGTCTTACATGGTGTACTTTAGTACATCTAATAGTAACAGGTTAGATGGCCAAAAATTGGTGTAACAAAAATGAAAGCTATATCGCTGTTTATTTATTTATTTATTGCATATGATGAATACTGCATATAGGAATGTTTATATCTCAAGCAAAATATCTTAAAGACATGCTCAAAAGATATGGGATGGAATATTGTGCACCAATGAGCACACCAATGACCACAAATTGTAAATTAAGTAAAGATGATGATACCCCTCTCATAGATGCAACTCTTTACAGGTCAATAATTGGAGCTCTCCTATACTTAACTACTACAAGGCTAGCCATTATGCAAGCAGTAGGAATGGTAGCAAGATTTCAGTCAAGTCCTAAACAATCCCATCTAACAGTCGTGAAGAGAATTCTCAGATATCTGAAAGGAACGACTGATTTCGGTCTTTGGTATCCTAAGAGTTCAACTCTTATTATGACAGCTTACTCTGATGTTGATTGGGACAGAAGCGTGGATGATCGAAAAAGTACCAATGGAAATGCATTCTTTATGGGAGACTGTCTTGTATCTTGGCTGAGCAAAAAGAAATCATCTATATCTCTTTCTACAGATGAAGCTGAATATATAGCTGCTGCTGATTGTTGTACAAAAATTCTATGGATGAAGGAAGCCTTGAAGGATGTCAACATAGAAACTAAGCAACCAATTACTATTTTTTGTGACAACACTAGTGCCATCAGTCTTTCAAAAAATCCGGTGATGCACTCAAAGAACAAACATATTCCAATCAAATATCATTTTCTCCGAGAACAAGTTGCTGAACACAATATCAAGTTGGAATACGTAAATACAAAAGAACAAATTGTAGATATATTTACAAAACCCCTTCCACGAGAAGCATTTGAGTATCTTCACCAAAATATGGGGGTCATTGCTCTTGCATCACATTAAAACAAGCATCATGTCAGGGAGAGCAGCATGATAGGGGGAGCAGCATGACAGGGGGAGCACATTGACACCCTATTGCCATTGATGTCAAAGGGGGAGGAGAAAAATAATATTTCCATCCAATGAAAAAAGGGCGATATTGTTAATATAAGTTGTAATTGATGTCAATATGCTAGACGATGACATGTTGATCCTATGATGAAGGCAAACAATGAAGAAGCCCATCCGTTGTCCTCTATTTTTTCTGCACCATTTATTGACCAATCACTTAAAACACATATTTCTTCCTTTGAATATGAACATGAAACCTATACCAGATTATAAAGCATAATTTTAACTTTCTGACGAGCTATTACTCAGCCAAAATATCCAAGCGGTTTGAAAGTTATCAATTTTTAAAGTTTAGAATAATTTTTCCGGTCTGTGAGCCAACCTGTGCTAGCCTCCCATGTCGGCCTGCTTGTGGAGACATGTATTTTCATTTAGCATTGATAAAACTACTATATATACAACGTCAGGACTCCATTCTCCATCATCCTTTTCGATCATCACCACAGAAAATATTATCAATGTTCACAGCTCGTGAAAAAAAGGGAGAAAAGGAGCAGGAGATAAGGTATAGATAATTATTTTTGGGTTTAGAACATCAAGAAATTCTTGGACTATATACACCGCAGACTTGCCATCTCTTGCCGGATTTCAGACTTATCATCCCAAAATTTCAGGGCTCATATTTGAAGGAAAGTCACTTGTTTGAGGCTAACTTAAGCTTGGTTTGTGATTAGTCTCTTGGAGGCACAATTTTGGGTTTTAGGACATTCATCTCACTTTCGTTCTACACCGTTGACAATCATCTATGGGAGGCCGAAACTTTGGATATATTTGTGGTGGACAGTCACCTTTTGTAGCTCGGATCTCCCCCGACCCAGACCTGTGGCACTGCAAAATATTCACCTATAGCAGCTCATCACTTGGATAGTCTCCATTATAGTGAACCTTGGATTAGTAACACAATCCTCTTCAAGCTCGGACCTGGAAAAAGATGAACATATACCAGAAGTTTCTCAAGCCTGTAAAAAGGAACTTTAACTTGTGATCGGATTCTTTTGATAGCTCGATTTACTAAAAATGGTTCGGACTTGTGCTTGAATAATTTGACAGACTTTTGAGAGCTCAAACAATGACCCGGGGAGACTTGTTTCAGAACTTTTGGTGCAGTATGGTGCAGAAGCATTGGGTAGATTTGGTGATGAAGAATGATGTAAAATAAATAACGCTTATTGCTAAGTGAATAGTGCAAAAGTATTAGTGCACTGTGGTGGAGAACTCTTGGTGCAAACTTTGGTGCAGAATCAATAAAGAAGCGAAGAAGGATTGGTGTCATTGGGGTAGGAGCTCCTAAACACAAGGTTGGTGCCTTTAGAAGATAGGGTCAAGGCCCTAGAGGTCGGAGCCTCATCAAAGTCCAAGTTGGTGCTTGGTAACAGGTTGGTGCTTGACTCATTGAAGGGTTGGTGCCCTCACACATCTATTGTACTCAATTATTTGAAAAAGGATCGAAGTTATTATTAATCCTTAATAATAATATTATTATACACCTCTCTGTTTTTAATTGTGAAGAATCTAACTGGAAAAAAATTAACAATTGAAAATAAATATTGATTCACCCCCCTCTCAGTATTTCCAACAATTGGTATTAGAGCCAACTTCTTCATTATCATCCTAACGGTTGGAAGAAGGATTCTTAGGCACAATGAAGAACATGGAAGCAAGAGGGACACTGCCTATCTTTGATGGAACAAACTTTAGTTTTTGGTAAAAGAGGATTTCCTACTATATAATGTCTCTTGGCCCTGAAGTATGGCACTTTGTTTTGGATGGGTACAAAGCTCCCGCCGGTCTTCCAATTGATCTAGATGAAAGAAGATCCTACATTGCTAATGCCAAAGCTTTAAATTCCATCACTAGTGGAATTACCGATTCCGAATTTACGAAAGTCATGAATTGTGACTTAGCCAAAGAAGTATGGGATAAGTTGGTTTCTCTATATGATGGGGACTCCAAAGTTAAGAAGGCAAAGCTTCAAACCTATAGAAGAAAATTCGAGAGTCTGAAAATGGATGATGAAGAAGATATTGCATCATACTTCCTCCGAGTAGCTGAAGTGGTTAACTCTCTTAAAGGACTAGGAGAAAATATTGAAGAAAGCACCATTGTTCAAAAAAATCCTGAGATCGCTTCCTAACAGATTTGACTCCAAAGTAAGTGCCATAGAAGAAATGAAGGACCTAGATACTCTCAAGATGGATGAACTTCATGGAATTCTTATTTCCTATGAGATGACTAAAGGGAGCCCAAATTTCAAAGAAGCAGCTTTCAAAGCCTCAAGATCTACAAAAGAAGGAAAAGGATGGAATTACAACAGTGATGAATCTGATACTGAAAACGCGTTAGCTCAATTTGTATGAAGACTAAAAGGGGTATCTAAGATAAAGGGTAAGTACGCTCTTATTTGTTTCAATTGTGGAAGAATAGGTCATTATGTTGCAAAATGTCCTCATAAACATGATAGTGATGATGAAAAGGACTCTAAAATAATGATGTACAAAGAGAAAGGGTTTAATAAGAAGAACTTCTTCTCCAAACAAGATGATTCTAATGAAGATAAATTTGTAGTCATAAAAAAGAAATGAACTAGAAATGTGCGTCATTACAAAGAAAGTGATGATGAATCAGATGAGGAAAGTAATTATGTTGGAAGCAAAGAAACGTTATTCATGGCATTTACAAATGATGATGACTTAGAACTAGAAGATGAAAGAAACATGGATAGTTTTCTAATGAGTGCCATTGAAGAAAATGAGAATCTATAAAAGAAGATAATCTCTCTCAAAATAGAAAGAGAGGAAGCAAAAAGAAGGGAAGACTTCTTGAACATTAAGCTAAAAGAGAAGGATGATATCTGTAAAAAACGTGAAGCTGAAATAATATCTCTAAGAAAGGAATTAGAGAAAGTTAAAAGGAGATGGAAAAGCTCTCTAGCTCTTGACAACATTCTTAATACTCAAAAACCTCAACATGACAAGTCTGGAATTGGTTTCAAAGGAGAATAATCAAGTACAAATAATAATGCCAGAAGTTATGTTGATGTACTTTCTTGCCATCCAAAAGAAGAAGAGTCATCTTGTCAGGAACAAAGTCCCATCTCAAAACCAAGAATTGAAGAAAAAGAAACTCCAAGGAAGAGTGTTGGTTCAAGCTATGGATAATACAACAGGTAACAAACTATTTTTCTTGGGCATTGTTACAATTGTAAAAATTTTGGGCATCAAGCTAAGCATTGCAAGGCTCATAAGAATGAAGCACCAAGATTGAATGATCAAACAAACCAACTACATGGTCCTAAAGAGCAAGGACAAATCAAAACTTACAATTCCTTTGATCCTTTGGCTAAGTTTGATCTGTCTTGCTCACTATGTGATAATTATGATCATAATGAACAAAATTGCCCTCTCAAAAGGGAAAAAGCTAAAAACGTAAATCTCAAAACTGATAAATGTGGCCTAGCTCTATGTGCTCATAGTGAAGAAAATCATTGGTTCGTGGATAGTGGATGCTCAAGACATATGACAGATGACCAAAAGAAGTTTATCTCATTGAACAAGAAAAATGGAAATGTATCCTTTGGAAGTAGATATGCTAAAATCACTGGAAATGGAACTGCTACCCTTGTCAATGGACTAGGAAAGGCTCAAAATACCTTGCTGGTAGAAGGGCTCAAACACAATTTCTTAAGTGTTAGTCAGATTTGTGACCAAGGACATAATGTTGTCTTTAGTACAAAAAATTGTGAAATAAGAGACTCATCCTCAGGAGAACTTGTGGCGAAAGGAGAACACTAGATAATGTTTACATTCTCAATAGATTCCAAGAAGATAAATGTTACTTAAGTCAAACAGATGAAAGTTGGTTATGGCACAAGCGATTGGGGCATACAAGTTTTGATAACTTAGTCAACATCAGCAAAATTAATGCAGTAAGGGATATTCTAAAAATGTACAAACCAAATCAAGTTGTATGTGGCCCATGCCAACATGGAAAGAAAACCAGAACTAGCCACAAAACTAAGGAGTTCTCAACAACAAAATCTTTGGAAATCATTCATGCAGATTTGTGTGGGCCAACTAGAACTCCAGCTCTTCAAGGTGAAAGGTACTTTGCTCTATTTTTTTATGACTATACTAGAATGATGTGGATATATTTCATAAAATATAAATCCGAAGCATTTGAATGTTTTAATAATCTTAAGTCTCTCATTGAGAATGAGAAAGATTCTAAGATTAAATGTCTTAGAACGGATAGAGGAGGAGAATTCACCTCAAAAGAATTTGATGAATTCGGTAAAGAGCATGGAATCGAAAGAGAACTCTCTACTGCTACAACACCCCACAAAAATGGAGTAGTTGAAATAAGGAACTGAACCATTCAAGAAATGGCAAGGACAATGCTACTAGCAGCTAATTTACAACCAAAATTTTGGAGAGAAGCAGTTGGCACCGCAGTTTATACCCTAAATTGAACTCAACTAAGACCAAATAATGAAAAGACTCCTTATGAATTATGGAAAGGAATACCTACTTCAGTAAAATATTTCAGGGTTTTTGGAAGAAAATGTTTCATAAAAATAAATGAAGACTCACCAGGTAAATTTGATTCTAGAGTTGACGAAGGAATATTTCTTGGATACTTCACTAGGAGCAAAGCCTACAAATGTTACAACAATCGTCTACGAAGAATAGTGGAAAGCATTGATGTGAAGATTGATGAAGGCCTTCTAGAAAAAATAATTGAAGATCATGAAGTTGAGCCTTTCTTTGAACAAAGTGAAGAAGAATCTGAAAAAGAAGAGGAGAATGGAGAACCTCAAAGTGAACCTTCACAAACTCCCTCTAAGATCAATTTTATTCAAAGACATCATCCGGAAGAACAAGTCATCAGAAGCATAGATGAAGGAATTCAAACTAGAAGAAGGATGATAAACACCCCTATAAAAGATGATGTTGCTCTATTATCTTTAATAGAAACTGAAAATTTTTCTCAAGCATGAAAATATACTTATTGGATAAAGGCCATGGAAGAAGAAATGTCTCAAATCGAAAATAATGAGACTTGGGAGGTATTACCTCGCTTAAAAGATAAAAATATAATTGGAACAAAATGGGTATTCAAAAACAAGATGAATAAGGATGGACAAATCATCAGAAATAAAGCCAGAATTGTCTGCAAGGGATACTCACAAATTGAAGGAATTGACTTCGAAGAAACCTTTGCACTGGTAGCTCGTTTGGAAGCCATAAGAATGTTTTTGGCATTTACTTGCTCAAAAGGATTCAAGGTTTATCAAATGGATGTAAAATCAACATTCCTGAATGGATATCTCAAGGAAGGAGTTTACATGGAGCAACCAGAAGGATTTGATCTTGCCAAAGGAAAGGACTTTGTATGCAAGCTAAAAAAGGCCTTGTATGGATTAAAACAAGCCCCTAGAACATGGTATGCAAAGTTGGATCACTATCTGCTACAAGAAGGTTTCAAAAAGGGAGTAGCAGGTAGCAATCTCTACATGAAGATGGACAAGGGAAAACTTTTGATCACTCTTATATACGTTGATGATCTAATCTTTGCTAGCAATGATGATGATATGAGCCATGAATTTGCTCTAAATATGTCCAAAAGATTCGAAATGTCAATGATTGGTGAGTTGTCTTACTTTCTCAGGCTACAAATATATCAAACCTCTGAGAAGTCTTCCCTTCTTTTTGCTTCCTCTCTTTCTATTTTGAGAGAAATTATCTTCTTTTGTAGATTCTCATTTTCTTCAATGGCACTCATTAGAAAACTATCCATATTTATTTCATCTTCTAGTTCTGAGTCATCATCATTTGTAAATGCCATGAATAACGTTTATTTGCTTTCAACATAATTACTTTACTCATCTGATTCATCATCTCTTTCTTTGTAATGATGCACATTTCTAGTTGATTTCTTTTTTATGACTACAAATTCATCTTCATCAGACTCATCTTGTTTGGAGAAGAAGTTCTTCATATAAACCCTTTCTTTTTGTACATCATTATTTTAGAGTCCTTTTCATCATCACTATCATGTTTATGAGGACATTTTGTAGCATAATGACCTATTCTTCCACAATTGAAAAAAATAAGAGGGTACTTACCTTTTAGCTTAGATCCCCTTTTTAGTCTTCGTACAAATTGAGCTAACTCGTTTTCAGTATCAGATTCATCGTTGTTGCAATTCCATCCTTTTCCTTCTTTTGTAGATCTTGAGGCTTTGAAAGTTGCTTCTTTGAAATTTTTGCTCCCTTTCCTCATCTCATAGGCAATAAGAATTCCATGAAGTTCATCCATCTTGAGAGTATCTAGGTCCTTCATTTCTTCTATGGCACTTACTTTGGAGTCAAATCTATCAGGAAGCGATCTCGGGATTTTTTGAAAAATGGTGCTTTCTTCAATATTTTCTCCTAGTCCTTTAAGAGAGTTAACCACTTCAGCTACTCGGAGGAAGTATGATGCAATATCTTCTTCATCATCCATTTTCAGACTCTCGAATTGTCTTCTATAGGTTTGAAGCTTTTCCTTTTTAACTTTGGAATCCCCATCATATAGAGAAACCAAATTATCCCATACTTCTTTGGCTGACACAATTCATGACTTTTGTAAATTCGGAATCGGTTATTCCACTAGTGATGGAATTTAAAGCTCTGGAATTAGCAATGTAGGCTCTTCTTTCATCTGGATCAGTTGGAAGACCGGCGAGAGATTTGTAACCATCCAAAACAAAGTGCCATACTTCAGGGCCAAGAGACATTAGATAGTAGGACATCCTCTTTTTCCAAAAACTAAAGTTTGTTCCATCAAAGATAGGCAATTTCCCTGTTGCTTCCATGTTCTTCATTGTGTCTAAGAATCCTTCTTCCAGCTGTTAGGCTGATAATGAAGAAGCTAACTCTGAAACCAATTATTGGAAATACTGAGAGGGGGGTGAATCATTATTTCTTTTCAATTGTTAATTTTTTCCAGTTATATTCTTCACAATTAAACACAGAGAGGTGTATAATAATATTATTATTAAGGATTAATAAGAACTTCAATCATTTTTCAAATAATTGAGTACAATAGATGTGTGAGGGCACCAACCCTTCAATGAATCAAGCACTAGCCTGTTTCCAAGCACCAACTTGGACTTTGGTGAGGCTCCGACCTCTAGGGCTTCAACCCTATCTTCTCAAGGCACCAACCTTGTGTTTAGGAGCTTCTACCCCAAGGACACCAATCCTTCTTCGCTTCTTTATTGATTCTGCACCAAAGTTTGCACCAAGAGTTCTCCACCATGGTGCACTTGTTAGGTCTTTATATTACTAGTATAGTCCCTTATTGTTGTTTTTTTAACCCCCTTATTGTTATTGTTTCACCCCTGTAACCCCCATATTGTTATTATTGTGCCCTTACATTATTATTGTTAGGTCGGCTAGGATTACATTGTGGCCCCATGGACCCCTATATATAGAGAGGAGGTTTTGTCATTTGTATCATCCAAGAATTGTTCATTCATGTAATGTATTGGATGTTTCCCCCTCGAAGTGGCTTATTTCTAAGGCGTTGATATTTCTTTTCTTCTATTTTTGGAGCTGGTTTCATAACATTTGGTATCAGAGGTTTGGATTCTAGGGTTTCGCTGCTCCAAACAGGTCATCGTGGAATTTTCAATATAACTTTGTTTATATGAAGGTTCAGAAGCTGAAATTTTTAGAGCACAAATTCGAAATCGTGAGGAACATCGTCGCAAAATTTCAGAGCTTGGTTCATAATATTTACGGATATATGATCTGTGTAAGTTAGGGAATTTTGTAGGCTCCTAAATTTAACCTAAACAGGTCATCACAGAATTTTTGCTATAACATTTTTTCTACGAAGGTTCAGAAGCTGAAATGTTTAGAGCGCGAAGCTGAAATCCTGAGGAACATCGTCACAAAATTTCAGATCTTTTTTTGTAATATATTTGGAGATATGGTCTGTGGAATTTAGGTCTTTTTCAGACTCCCGAATTTCATCTCAAAGAGATGATTGTGGGAAAAGCTTCATAACTCTCTCTCTGAGCATCCGATTGGAATTCTGTAAAAAGTGGCCGCAAGTACACGGACTTTATTTTCATGTCTATCAATTTTAGAGCCGAAGGAGGAAACAATGACACGTGGCAAGTCGTACAATTTCGCTCTACTGAACTAGTCCATAATTAGGTCATCGTAGGAGATTGGGCACAACTTTGTCTTCAAGAATCCAAATTAGGTCAGACCCATGGAATTCGAAAGATGATTCATAGGGCTACCTCAGGGCCAAATTTCAATTATTGACGATCCTAAATCACACAGATAATTCAGTTTCAATATCGAGCTCCTCAAAAGCAAGAAAAATGTGTGTATTTTTTTTCGAATTACATAAGTCTCGTTTGAAAAAAAATAGTTGGAATTTATTCCAAGGGCATATTGAAGAATAGATATCAGTATTGGGTTCTAAAATGGCCCCTAAAAAGAATTCAACACCCATTAAGCCTTCAGAAGGCTCTACTATGACTCATGAAGACGAAGAAACACAACATGAGATATCAAAATTACAAGAGCAAGTGCACCAAATTTCGCTATCGCAAAGAGCAACAAAAATGAAATGGAAGTTTTGAAGAAAGGCGTGGAAACTAAGATGGATGGTTTGAAGAAAGGCGTGGAAGCTAAGATGAATGGTTTGGAAGCTAAGATGGATGGCATGGAAGTGGGCATGGAAGCTAAGATGGATGACATGGAAGCTAAGATCAATGAAAAAATGAAAGACAACATGGAAAACATGAAGAAGGATATAAAAGTAGACATCGAAGGTTTGGCAAAGTTGATACAAGAAATGTTTCCTAATGGTGAAAAGATAGTAGAGGAAACTCATGATGAGAACAAAATAAATGTTAATCGTGATTTCATAAACTCTACTGTTGGAGGGAAGAACCACCATATTCCAAAAATGGATATGAGGAAGTTTGATGGAAAGGATCCTGTAACATGGATACTACGGATGGAGCAATATTTTGATCTCCATAATGTGCAAAACACACAAAAGGTACGCATTGCAACTTTACATTTAGAACAAAATACATTTGTATGGTATCGATGGCTTTACTCCCATAAAAAAATTGTCACTTGGTCAATTTTTACAGAGGAAATGATAGCACATTATGAGGATACAAAGAGCAACACCTTCTTTAGCCAATTGATAAATCTCAAACAAAAGGGTTTAGTGGGGCAGCACATTGAGGACTTCCAAAATTGAATATAAGGGTAACTGATATTCCAGAGGAACACAGGATTGATCTCTTCATAGGCACTTTAAAGGATAACATCCAACATGAAGTTCGCGTTTTGGAACCTGATTCATTGGAGAAGGCATTCGGGTTGGCAAGAAAAGTTGAATGTAAAATTATGGCGACAAGGAAGCCTACCACTCAATTCTATAAAGAAGGAAGTGTTGCTACGCCTAGATTTCCACAACCTACAAGGTTGACACCACAGCAATTGGAAGAAAAAAGAGCAAAAGGGCTTTGCTACAGTTGTGATAGAAAATACACTAAAGGTCATAAGTGTGCTGAGAAGAAATTATTTTACATAGATTGTGAAGAGGAAGAAGAAAATGAACAAGAAGAGGATATACACGAGGAACCAACCCTAGAAGAGGAAGAAATGAGTCTGACCATATCGTGTAATGCATTGGTAGGAATTACCACTCCTCAAACTCTCAAGATAGAAGGACATATCAAGAAGGAAAAGGTAATAGTGTTGATTGATTCAGGTAGCACCCATAATTTTATTCATTGTAAGGTAGCCAAGGAATTGAATTGTTTCCTATACCCAGCACCAGAATGTCAAGTGATGGTTGCAAATGGAGGAACTATAAATTGCTCTGGAAAACTCCATAATATCAAGCTATCCATGGGGGAATATGTATTGAATAGTCCAATTCTTTCCATACCAATGGGAGGTGTTGATGTTGTACTAGGAGTACAATGGTTACAATCTTTGGGGACGATAGCTTTTAATTTTCAAGAACTTTTCTTGAAATTTTTTTCGGAAGGAAATGAAATCGAATTACGAGGTATCACTGGGAAGCCAGGAAAGATAATAAGCTCTAATTTCATGACAAAGCTTCTAAAGAAACAACAACGAGGCATAATTGAAGAATTATGCTCACTAGAAGTTCCAACATCAAAATCATCTATTTCTCCAGATCTCCAAAGAGTCTTGGACAATCATTCCAAGGTGTTTGATACTCCTAAAGGACTCCCACCTATTCGTGATCATGATCATGCTATTCATTTGATTCCAGGAAGTGTTCCTCCAAACATCCGGCCTTACAGATATCCTTATGTTCAAAAGAGTGAAATTGAATGTATGATTGCAGAAATGTTAGAGGCTAGTATAATTCAACCTAGTCAATGTTCTTTCTCTACTCCAGTATTATTGGTGCACAAGAAGGATGGATCATGGCGCATGTGTCCTGATTATAGGGAGCTCAATAAGCTCACTATTAAAGATAAATTTCCCATTCCTGTGATTGATGAATTATTGCATGAATTACATGGAGAAATTTATTTTACCAAGTTGGATCTTCATTCAGGATATCATCAAATTAGAATGAAGACTGAAGATATTCCAAAAACAGCATTTCGAACTCATGAGGGTCATTATGAATTTTTTGTCATCCCTTTTGGCCTTACCAATGCACCTTCTACATTTCAAGGGTTGATGAATTCCATTTTCAAACCCTTCCTTAGAAAATTTGTGCTAGTATTTTTTGATGATATACTAGTCTATCGCAGGTCTTGGAAGGATCATGTTCAACATGTTGACATGGTGCTCAAACTATTGGAGGAGAAACAATTATATGAAAAAACATCCAAATGTTTCTTTGGAGTATAAGAGGTGGAATTTCTAGGTCATATTTATCTCACAAGGGTGTTAAGGTAGACCCTAACAAAATTAAAGCGATTAAGGAATGGAAAGTCCCCACAACCATAAAGTAGTTCGGATTTCTCAGGTTAACAGGGTATTAATGCAAGTTTGTTAAGAATCATGGTAGAATAGCAGCATGTCTAACAACATTATTGAATAAAGATGCATTTTCATGGACTCCTGAAGCAACTAAGGCGTTTGAACATCTTAAAGAGGCAATGTGCCTAGCACTAGTCTTAGCCATGCCAGATTTCACAAAAACCTTTATTGTGGAATGTGATGCCTCGGAAAATGGAATTGGTGTTGTTTTAATGCAAGAAGGAAGACCCATTGCTTTTGAAAGTCATTTAATCAAAGTAAAGTATTTATAAAAGGCTATTTATGAGAAGGAAATGTTGGAAATACTACATGCACTAAAGAAATGGAGACCTTACCTAATGGGAAGACACTTCAAGGTAAAAAATGATCATGATAGTCTTAAACATTTTTTGGAACAAAGACTATCTTTGGAAGAGCAGCAAAAATGGGTCACAAAGATGTTGGGTTATGACTTTGAAATCATCTACAAAAAAGGGAAGCTAAATGTTGTTGCAAATGCACTCTCAAGAAAGGATGAAGAGGTGGAAGCATTGCTTTGTGCCATTTATATTATCTAACCAGATTAGATAACCAAAGAAAGGGATGAATGGAAGAAGGACGAAGAAGTTTGGACACTCATTCAAAAGTTGCAGCAAGATCCTAGTACATCTGATACATTTAGTTGGAAAAATTATTCCTTATGGTACAAAGATCGCTTATATATTTGCAAGTATTCCCAACTAAAACAAAAGATTCTTTTGGAATTGCACACTTCTCCTTTAGGAGGACACTCGAGATTTTTAAAAACTTACCACAGGGTGAAGAAAGAATTTTTTGGGATGGCCTTAAATATGATATTCAAAATTTTGTGGCGGAATGTTTGGTTTTCCAAAAAAATAAAGTTGAGACAATTAAGGCCCCATGTCTTCTGCAACCTTTATCCATTCCAAGTCAACGTTGGGAGGAGATTTCAATGGATTTTATCACAGGTTTACCTAAGTATGAAGGAAGGAGTGTCATCATGGTGGTAGTTGATAGACTTACCAAGTATGCACACTTTTGTGCATTATCTCATCCATTTAAAGCAAGTACAGTTGCTACTGCATTTCTGGAAACAATTCAAAAGCTACATGGAAACCCGAAGATTATTGTAAGTGATAGAGATCCCATTTTTACAGGAAATTTTTGGACAGAATTATTTTCTTGTTTGGGTACTCAACTAGCTCATAGCTCATCTTATCATCCTCAATCCGATGGTCAAATAGAGATAGTGGATAATTGTTTGGAAGGATATCTTCGTTGCTTTGTATCTGATAAGCAAGCAAAATGGGTCAAGTGGTTACCTCTCGTTGAATGGTTGTATAACACTTCCTCCCATACTGCAGCAAAAATGACCCCATTTATGGCATTTTATGGATATCATCCACCGTCCATCACATCTTCTTTAAGGGAAAATTCTAGGGTTCAAGTGGTGGAGGATCACATCAAGCATCAACAAGAAGTTCTCCAACTCTTAAAGGATAACCTAAATTTGGCACAAAATCGAATGAAACAATAGGCAGATCAACATCGTAGTGAGAGAAGTTTTGATGTTGGAGACTAGGTATTTTTATGGCTACAACCATACAAAAAAATGTCCCTCAAGCAAGCTAAGAAGGATAATAAATTATCCCCAAAGTACTATGGTCCTTACAAGGTGTTACAAAAGATTGGTACTATGGCATACAAATTGGAGCTTCCTACTTCTTCGCGAGCGCATCCAGTTTTCCATGTTTCATGCTTAAAAAAGGTTATAGGGGACAAACTTTCAGTTCAAACAATATTTCCAGAACTTGATGAGGAAGGAAAAACCATATTGGAACCTGAAGCAGTCACGAAAACAAGAACTCGACAGCTACGAAATCGATCAATTTCAGAGTATCTCATCGAATGGAAGAACTTACCCAGTGAATATTCTACATGGGAGGATGAGAATTTTATACAGAAGCACCCAGAGCTACTGAAGCGTTGAGGACAACACTTTTTTGAAGGAGAGGATCATGTTAGGTCCTTATATTACTAGTATAGTCCCTTATTGTTGTTATTTTAACCACTTATTGTTATTTTTGTACCCCTGTAACCCCCATATTGTTATTATTGTGCCCTTACATTATTATTGTTAGGTCGGCTAGGATTACATTGTGGCCCCATGGACTCCTATATATAGAGAGGATGTTTTTTCATTTGTATCATCCAAGAATTTTTCATTCATTTAATGTATTGGAGGTTGCCCCCTTGAAGTGGCTTATTTCTAAGGCGTTGATATCTCTTTTCTTCTATTTTTGGAGCTGGTTTCATAACAACACTAATATTTTTTCACTATTCACTTAGCAATAAGCTTTATTTATTCTGCATCATTCTTTATCACCAAATCTACCCAATGCTTATGCACCATACTACACCATAATTTCTGAAACAAGTCTCCACAGGTCATTGTTTGAGCTCTCAAAAGACTGTCAACTTATTCAAGCACAAGTCCGAACCATTTTTAGTAAACCAACCTATCAAAAGAATCTGATCACAAGTTGAAGTCCATTTTTCCAGGCTTGAGCAATTTCTAGTATATGTTCGTATTTTTCCAGGTCCGAGCTTGAAGAGGATTGTGCTACTAATCCAAGGTTCACTGCAATGGAGACTGTCCAAGTGATGAGATGCTACAGGTGAATATTTTGCAGTGTCATAGGTCTGGGTCGGGGGAGATCCGGGCTACAAAAGGTGACAGTCCACCACAAATATATCCAAATTTTTTGCCTCCCACAGATGAATGTCAAGGGTGTATAATGAAAGTGAGATTACTGTCCTAAAACCCAAAATTTTTCCTCCAAGAGACTAATCACAGACCAAGATTAAGTTAGCCTCAAACAGGTGACTTTCCTTCAAATCCGAGCCCTAAAATTTTGGGATGATAAGTCTGAAATCCGGCAAGAGATGGCAGGTCCGAGGTGTATACATTCCAAGAATTACTTGATTTTCTAAACCCAAACAGAATTATCTATACCTTATCTCCTGTTCCTTTTCTCCCTTTTGTTCACAAGCTGTGAACAATGATAATATTTTCTGTGGTGATAACCGAAAAGGATGATGGAGAATGGAGTCCCGACGTTGTATATATAGCGGTTTTATCAATGATAAACAAAAATACGTGTCTCCACAAGCAATCCGACATGGGAGGCTAGCACAAGTCGGCTCACAGACCAGAAAATTTATTCTAAACTTAAAAAATTGATAACTTTCAAACCGCTTGGAGATTTTGGCTGAGTAATAGCTCGTTAGAAAGCTAAAATTATGCTTTATAATATGGTATAGGTTTCATGTTCAGATTCATCCTTTCAAAGGCAGAAAAATGTTTTTTAAGTGATTGGTCAATAAATAGTGCAGAAAAAATAGAGGACAGTGGATGGGCTTCTTCATTGTTTGCCTTCATCATAGGATCAACATGTCATCATCTAGCATATTGACATCAATGACAACTTAGATTAACAAGAATGTGGTGTGAAATTTTATAATAATTATATTTTCCAAGCACATGTTAAATTTATGGCAGAATTGAGTATATTCGCTTTCGCAAATTATTTTAAATAGATTGGGCAATATTCAAAAGTAGGGTTATAGTAGTGTTTCTCGGCTAGGGTCAAGGAAATTACAACTGGTACCCAAGCATTTAATCCTTTCCACAGGTTGGATTGGCGAGAGATTATGAGTTGGTACTCTTTTGATGAGATGATTCTTAGAAGGATACTATTAATCATGGGCATATAACATCGTGAGTCCTTAGATGTGGACAATGAAGGAGGGCCAAGGTGGTATCATAACCCACAGGTCCCAGGACTTAGGTGGTGCTTGGATCTAGGTGGATTGATTTGTAGCACAGTGAATCATATATTTGTGTGGGATATAGGTATTAAGGGATCCATGCATAATTGGATGATGCGGGACTATGTAACACAATGGTTTGTATTGGATCCTGGTATCAGTATACAATTGCCTCTATGATGTTAAAATATAGGATTTATTCAGGGAAAGCAATCTTTGGATGGGAGGACTTATAATTTCCCCATTTTCAATTTCCTCTATAGAACAACTAGGATGGATTTCCAAGGTGTGTTATGAGTCAGTCGCAAGAGCATGATTACATCACCGGGGGTCCCCGAGGGGTTTTGAGGAGTTTTATGGGGTCCAGTGGAATTCAATTGACATATTTCATCATCAGGATTAGTTTTACACAGTTTTCTTCTGGTTTCATTTCACTCTAATAATTCTCATAAAAATGTGTTATTATTGTCTGTTTAAATTAATTACACCTAAGGTTTCATTTCAAGAGGTATATTTAACGAAACACCTTAGTGTAATAGATCATTGGAACTAGAAGGAGAATACCTACAAGATGGCATGGTGAAAAGTGGATTTCAGTGGCCAAATAGAGGATGATGGATAATTTACCATTTTCTCGACTTAAGGAATGACTTTAATTAGTCACGTATTTAATAAAAGGAGGGAAAAGACCTAAATGGAGAAAAATTCCAATAATAAAATAAAGGATTCTAGAAGGATCCATCAAATATATAAAATGAGGAGGAATAATTCATTTGGAGATATCTTGGTTTGATTGATGATTGTTTTAGTGAGGGTTGGAGAATGGACTTCCTAGCTTCAACTAAGCCCCGGGATGGAAACCATCAGGTTTACTATTATGTGTTGGATGAAAAACCAAACCATTGAGGATATTCCATCCAATAATTTCACATATCTTTAGCAACAACAACTAGAGATCAAATCTAAAGTAGAACTGAAGTTGGAGTGAGGATCATCCAAATTCTCTACTTGGGCATCATTTTCATCCATAGTTTTGGAGATAAAGTTCAAGTTGCAAAATATTATTTGGTGGCCATATTTCTCTCTGCTAGTTGTAACTATTGTACTAATATATTATATCATTATCAATAAAGTTGAGTTGTAGTATTCCTTATCTGTTTCTGAGTTCCATGCTGTAAATATATTTCATTTTATCGTAATTTGATGGCACTTGCTATACAATTGTTTGGAGGAATTTATGGTTAAATTTTTATTAAATAAATTTCCTGGAAAAATTATAATTCAGTATACTATGAAGTGTCACTTGTTTTAGTGATAATTTCAAGTAATATTTTGGTGCGAACACATATGCTAAGGCATTGAGTGGAGTATTCTATTTATCGCAGCAATCACCCTTTTATGAATATACTCATAAAAGAAGTGATTACACCTCATTATTTCTCTCTTTATTAAAATATTTCATTTCCAAATTCTTTCATGAATCACTCACCACCATATTAGCCAACATTTATCTTACCTTGAAAAGGAACCTAAAGGTGAAGTAATATCCATTAAATCTATCCTTTTGAAAATTAATTGCAACTCAGATTGTATTGAGAACGCAATGGATAGAATTATGATTGGTGATGAATTTAATGATCGTATTTACAATCTTGTATAAGGTATTAGTCCATTCACATTCTTTATGATTCAACATAAATCTATCAGCCATGAAAAGGTTAAATGTGCACACTAGATACCAAACCCAAAAAATGTGAGGACATGCATATTCAACAATTACTCTTGTTTCCTTACAATTAAGTGCATTATCTAATGAATTGAAATGCCCAACATATGAAATAATTTTCCTTAAGATATTTTTAATATTAACACTGGTATTATCCATTGCAAATTGGTCGTAGGATGCTAAGATTACAAACCCCACTAGCACACCAAGAGAATTTATAAATTGTTAGTTTGTAATATTTTTCCAACCGTGGGATATAATGGGTCCCCACTATTTTCCCCAAGAATATTTAAACCATCACGAAATCTTTGGATGTTGGATTTTGGTAACATGATTCTATATTTTACACCCAAGTTTATTGTAAGTGTAATACCAATTTTATATTTTGACTTAATTTCTAGGAATTAAATTCGAGAAATCCACTATAATGTTTTTTCCAGAAAAAATTCAACAATAAATTGCAACATCATGGTAGAGAAAAGCACTACAAACTCTAGCTACTTTATTTATAATTATGGGAGGAAATTACATCAATTTTTTTAGGAAGGAAACATAATGGGGATATTTCCAAAAACCCTTGGCTTAGACTCCTTTAGCTCTCTAACTCTGTGAACTCAACCCTCTCGGAGTGTGCAATCGCCCTCCTTGAACACTAGTAATTTGGCCCACCTGAATAATGAAATTCGGGCCTCTTGAAGACAAAAAATTTCAGCCATTCTTGTGAAGTCAATTTTGGCTCCAAGGAAATTGAAAATTCAGCCTATTGATAAATTGCAACTCAGCCCTAAAAAACAAATCGATCTCCACAAGAAATGCAATCTGACCCTCCTACAACAAAAGAATTTTTTCCTCCTCCAAAGTGAAATTTCAACCCTCAAATGACTAAAAACCTGGCCCCTAAAACACAAAAAAAAATCATGTGATCTTGAAGATAAACTTTTTCTTGAAACACCAAATTTGTTTCCTCTATAGATCATGCAAATCGACTTTCCTAAAAGGAATAATTCAACCCCAATGTAGCTAGAAATTTGGTCTTTATAGATAGATAGATCAATCATCTCCTTGAATATGAACTTGACCTCCTTGAAACACCAACTCGACGTCTTGTGTAGACGATAATTTAATTGATTAGCTAGGATGGCCCAACAACCACTGAAACCTATTGGAAAAATTGGTCTCTCTTGCATAAATACATCATCTACTTCATTCCTTTCCATGCAGGCAAAGCTTAGGGGGATCAATTCCATTGATGAAAAGCATGATATTATGTCTTCACTACACATCCATTGTTGAAGATTCCTTCCACTTTATCACAAGGAAACACTCTTTCTTGTCTTAGGTTCCATAAGCAAAAATGAGAGCATAAGGAGTTCATTCAGGTAGGGAGAACAAGTTCATCACATGAAGAAATGAAAACTAACACATTTCTCTTGTACCACATTGCCAGAAGAAGGAAAGCATGATGAAAGAGGGATCAACATGACAAGAAGAAGCATTATAGGGGGAGAACTTGATGGAAAAGGCATTTTTAGGACACCCCATTTTCCATTGATTTAAAAGCGGGGGAGAATGTTGAAAGGGAAAGAGTATTGCCATCAATGAAAAAGGGGGAGATTGTTGTTCAAAGCTATCATTGATGTCAATATGAGAATTATTGAATATGTAGAAATTATAAAAAATACATGTATGTAATGGATTCTCCTGATCTAACAATGTGCCATTTTTAAATATAGAATCGATTCTACAAATCTTTGCGGAATTTAAAACACAATCGCCAATTACAATATCATGAAGAAAGATCAATCACACACAACACAGAAAATTTACCGAGGAAAGCTTATAGCTAAAAACCCCACTATCTTCTATTGTATATTATATCATGGATCATGAAACAATTACATACAAAGCTCCAATCCAAGAGCTCTAAGTACATGAGCTAATTGTCTCACACTGTCATACAAAAATTGGCAAGTTCCTTAGCCAATTTACTGTCTCCGAACAACCTGCCTCCACTGTGCAATCCCTACTGATATAAATCCCTAAATGAATGCAATATTTCCTTCTTTGATTGCGCAATCCTCATGGGCACATCCAATGTATGTGTGGTTGCATGTGTGCAACCAGATAATGTCACAATTGATAGTTTACTTCCCTTTCACCTAGAACTCAATTGGGTCTTCACTGGATCTGACATCCATGTAGATAATAATAGTAAATCTCCAGTTGCATGTGAGACCACTGATTGTGAATTAATTAATAATTAATTCACTTGATCTCTTATTAGTGTATCTTCAGTTACAACTAGCACAACTGAGTTAAACTACTTTACAACTTGCATAACTGCACTTCCAACTATGTTACAACTTTGAATCACTCAGTTACAACTAATTCAACTTGCATGTCCCACCAACCAACCACTTAACTCAAAATTATTTTAGCTAATTGATTTGCCACTTCAGGTAACTATTTCCAAGTGATAATTGAGAATAGAATATAGTTTATTGTCCAAATAATATTAAGGCATAATAATAGTAGACATGCATCTATAAATAGACATGAAATCTATAAATAGATTTTTCACATACATCTATAAGTAGACATGCAATTTATAAATAGAATTTTCACATACATATATAAATAGACATACACCTAAAAATAGCCCGAGGCTCCATCCTAGTGTAGGTGCTTAATTTTCAGTAGGATCTTCTTGTTGAATCTCAACACTCCCTCTCAACAAGAAAGGGATTATCTTCACCTCAATCATGTCTCTATGGTATTCGAATTTTCTCCTGGTGAGTGCCTTCGTCAAAATATCTGCATCCTGATCTTCCATGGCAATGTACTAAAGAAACATGATTCTCCTCTACACACAATCTCTGAGATGATGGAATCAAATATCTATATGCTTAGATCTATCATGAAACACATGATTAATTGATAGTTTAATGCAACTTTGATTATCACAATGAATCACTATCGGATCCATATGAGAACCAAACAAACCAACCAAGATCTTTCTCATCCATATATCCTCACATGCAACTTGACTCACTGCCATGTATTCTGCTTCCACTGAATTGAGTGCCAAGGATATCTGCTTACTGCTATACCAAGAAACAGTTGTAGACCCGATACTAAAGATCCCCCTTGATGTGCTCTTTCTATCTGATGGATTTCCCACCAAATCTGCATCCGTGAAGCCATAACTTCACTCCATTCGTTTGTCTGTACCATAAACCATACTCTAATGTGCCCCTCATGTGTCTCAGGACATGCTTACCCACCTTCCAAAAGAGCTTGGTAGGCTTAAGTGGACAATACCCCGATGAAGTTTCTTGCTTCACCTCTTTGTGTAGGAAGCCTTTCTCTTCTTCCACCCTTTTATATTTTCTTTTATTTCACAGGACTATGCATACGCACTTATTATTTTTCGACGAGCGAAAGAGGGATCCTGATTTATTAAGAGCATAAGAGGTTGTTCCTTTAGAGATAGATTTTAGACCTATGATTATTTAATCACTAATTTTTTTTCCCTTATCTCATTCTACACATAATTATAAGCAAGAACACACCATTCTTAACAGGACCGAGTGTGTGAATGAGAAAGCTAAATAGATGCGGGTTTCATGGTTTTCTTATAGTTTCCCAATTGAAGGATACTATTTTCCATCAGAAAATTGTTAATTTTTGGGTAGCATCGGATGTGCTCTAGCTCTGAAACCTTCTGGAAGGGCTAGAACACATGAGATCACCAAGACCCAAAAATCATTTGGATAAATTCCACTCGGAGCTTAATTTATTCAAATAATTAATTATTTTAATGGAGACCCTAAGTATAACTTAGGGAAATTAAATAATTAAAGTGAATTAATTTAACATGTGGGTGAGAATATTCTAAGTGACAAGGATCAATTCTTTTCTAATCTTAGCCATCGATTAGATCTTAGATCACGGTCATTGATTCATCAAAATTAAAAGTATTAAAGGAAGGCTTGGGATCAGTTGGAGAACACACACATAGTGAGAAACACTTGAGCTAAGTCAAAATTCTAGGGCACAGTTTGCTGATAATTTCGGAGTGAGCTTGCAGTACAATGAGGGGAAGTTTGGAAGCGGGATTTTCATCCAAGGCCTATAATACAGTTGCAGAGAGGAATATCAACCCAAGAGAGACAATGCAGCCCTTGAGAGGGCGACATAGGCCCATCTAGGCTCACACAGAGTTGACGCAAAGGCTAACGCAGGCCCAGAGGGGTGATGCAGGCCTAGAGGAGGTGACGCAAAGCTAGAAGGGGAAACACTGGGGTTTCTGTGGGGCATATCGGGCTCAGATTTAGTAGATCGAAGAGGCCGACACAACCAGTAGGAAGGGTGATGCAGTCTCAGCGTGGAGCTTGTTAGGGACTGCGTAGGCACCTGTGGGGTTCTTTATTCTGACGTTGGATCAGCCATAATATCTGTCTCTGGATAGAGGTACTTATGTCGAGGATTTTCTCTATTGGGTGAGCCACATTTGGCACCTTAGTTTTTATTTATAAATTTTCTCAATAATAAAACCCTCAAGGGTTTCTGCACTGGTTTTCCCACATTGGGTTTTTCCGGGGACATTGTCCGAAAAAATTTTGTGTCCTTTGTCTGCATGATTTCTTATTCTTCAATACTTGATCTGTATACTTGTGAATCCTACAATGTATTTACTTCGATTTTTTCATGAATTATTTAGAAAATAACTTGTTAAGTTAAATAAACAAGTCAGGGAAGTAAATCAGATTTACCGCAGTAGGATTTCTATTTAGAGGATTCTGAAATTTTCACATGGTATCAGAGGGTTTGCAGATTAGGAAGAGCTGAAGCCATCAGCAGAAGACCAAATAAAATTTGTTGCAGGAAGGTAGTTGTCACGAGTGACAAAACAGATCTATAGAGAGGCAAGGAAGAGTGATGCAGTCACCTATGGAGCTAATGCAGAGCCTGCGTTAGCAAGGAGAAGTGGCATTGTAGTTGCAGTTGTGGAAACGCAGTGTTTGCTGGTCCAATGTAGGGGTCTTGAGCCTCCATCTTTCTAGTTTCCGTGGCTGGAAGTGCAATTCATTTTTCTTCAGTAGTTGTTGGTGGGGTATTGTTTCTGTTGGTGCATAACAGTGTCTAGCGTGGCGTGGAAAAGTAAGGGGAAGCAATTCCTCAACAGACTTCTTGCCAAGGAGTCTAGATCTAGTGTTGATCAGTAGTAAAGAGTGATCAAAGAGGGTTGATTTGACATTAGTTGGCAGAGGATTTCTAGGAGGGAAATCGATTTTCAAAGAGAGCGAGTTCTTAGAGGGTTTCTAGTGCCAAGAAACTCATATCCGAGTTTCCTAGGGAAACAACAAAAATATGAGAAGAGAACCAGTTCGACATCTTTATTTGAGAAAAGATGGTCGTACATGGATTGAGGCATCAGGACAAGTAGAATGGAAAATCCAACTTTGTCATATGGAAGGTGAGGATCCTATCTATCCTAGATGAGTATCGCATCAAGCATCCTGCCAAGAGAGCATTTGTTGTTCCTGTTGACGTTGATCCGTTGAAGAAGTATGATGAAGCTTAAGAAAGGGCAAAGCGCTTGATCTTGGACGGGGTCAAGGATCATGCGGTCCCACACATTGTTGAGAAGAATATAGAAAATGGGATGTGGACGATTTTGACCACATTGTATCAGGAGAATTTTGTCCAAAGGATAATGCTTCTGGAGAATCAACGTCGATTATTTCAGGTGTTGAAGGGAGAAGATATCAACCCCTTCCTCATTAGATTTAAGGCAATCTGTGATCAACTGGTTTTGTGGGGGCCACACCTAGTGAAGGTATTATGGTGAGGACTACTCTGAATCTAGTTACCGATGAGTGGGAGAACTTTTTCCAAGGAATTTTGGTCAAAGAAACGCTTCCAAGTTGGGAAAACATGTGGGAAAATCTTTGACAAGAAGATATCAGGAGGATGACCAAGGCGAGCATCAACAGCGGAGGGATCAAGATAAAGAAGGAGGAGGAGGAAGATGCAGCTCTTACATTTAAGGGACAACATGGGAAGTAGAGAAAGAAGAAGAAGGACCTTTCAAAGGTTAGGTGCTTAAGGTTAACTAGGACATTTCACCACACAATGCCCTCTGAAGAAGAAGGGTGAAGACAAGTCTGATTCGAAGACTGCTGCAGCTAAGGATATGATGGAGATGATGATGATGTCACCATGAGTGATCATGTGCCTCAAGAAAAGAGGTAGGGAAACTTAGATCTGTAGTTCTCTTGAACTACAGATAGCGGGGTAGGATCCTTGAGGTGCCCAAACTCTTGGATCACATACGAGCTACGGGAGCCCTTAATGAAAGTAGCAGGATGACTGGAGTCAGTTGGTGCGAGGGATGATGGAGGAGCATTGGCAGAGCTACGAAGCTGAAGTCTGGAGTAGTGTAGAGCAGAGGCAGCAACAACGCAAAGGTTGATGGATTTCAACGATGCAGAGGCAGTGCTTACGCAATGCAGAGCAGTAGCAACGTAGAGCACGAAAGGGTCAGTGAAGATTAGCAGTAGAGGGTGCTTCAGTATCGAGATGCACCCAGAATGAATTATATGCCAAGTTTTTGGGTGATTTTTTTTAGTTGCTTACTTCTCAACAACCGAGTTGCAGTGTAGCAATTAGCAGTGGCAGTGCTATGGGCATCATGATGCAGCATTTGAGAGGGAGATGCAATACAGATGAGGCAGTGACAGTGGCAATGTCATGGGCATAAGTACAAAAGGTAGCAGCACAGTGTATGAAGGGCACCAGGCCAAGCATCAGCAACGCAGAGGACCGATATCATGGATCAGGATGATGCTTCAGGTTGAAGTATTTCTAGAGCACATTCCTCACTAAGAGGGAGTTTTGATTTTTGGGTAGCATCAGATGTGCTCTAGCTTCAAAAATTTGTGGAGGGGCTAGAACACATGAGATCTCCAAGACGCAGAAATCGTTTGGATAAATTCCACCTGGAGCTTAATTTAGTCAAATAATTAATTATTTTAATGGAGACCCTAAGTATAACTTAGGGAAATTAAATAATTAAAGTGAATTAATTTAACATGTGGGCGAGAATGTTCTAAGTGATGAGGATCAAGTATTTTCTAATCTTAGTCGTCGAGTAGAGATTAGATCATGACCATTGATTCATCAATAGGAAAAGTATTAAAGGAAGGCTTGGGGTCAGTTGGAGAACACACACATAGTGAGCAGCACTTGAGATAAGTCCAAACTCTGGGGCGCGATTTTCTAAGAATTTCAGAGTGAGCTTGCAATGCAGTGAGGGGAAATTCTACAGCGGGATTTCCATCCAAGTCCGAGAATACAATTTCAGAGAGGGAGATCAACCCATGAGAGGCAGCACAACCCTTGAGAGTGTGATGCAAGCCCAACTGGGCTCATGCAGAGCTGAGCAGAGGCTAACGCAGGCCTAGAGGGGTGACGCAGAACCCAAAGGTTCAGTGTTGGGGTTTCTGTGGGGCATATGGGGCTCAAATTCAGCAGATCGAAGAGGGTGACGGAACCACCAGGAAGGGTGATGAAGTCTTAGCGCAGAGCTTGCTGGGGACTATTGAAATTTGCAACAAGAAACATTGAAATTGGCATCCACAAACAACACACACACTGGTTTGGGATCACAAGTCACATAGTGATGGATCCTAGCGACACATTAGTGTGCAACCAATTTTTAAATAAATTGGAAAATGAATTGTAATCTTATCTCATAACAACTTATAATAGTTAACTAAGTGTGATAGACTTAGTTAGTTCAAAAATTTCGAGTTGAGGGTCAAATGATAGGCATGTAGAGTGATTCTATTATTAACAGGGTCCAGTTGCAGTTATAGCACTAATGTAGTGTGAGTGGGATCAGTGAACTCACATTAATTGAGTTAAAATCAGTTTAACTAGTTCTAACTATTTGATGAGCTATTGGAAGATCAAGTGAATTAAAATAGATTTAATTCACCAGTAGTGATCTATCAAGTAACTGATGATTCACTATTTATAGTTGCATGCATGCTAATTCTGGTGGAGACCCAGTTGAGACAAAGGTTCAAGACAAGTAAACTATCAGTTGTATTTTTAGCAAACTACCCAGATACAATTATATAACCACATGAAGCCCGTGATGAATTTCTCAATCAAGGAAGGTTGAATTTCCTATTTATTAGGGGTTTAATTCTCTAGGGATTGCGTAAGAAAGGTAGGTTTAGGGTAGGTTGATAATTGGCTATGTGTTTGTCGATTTTTTCCTAGATCAGTGTGAAGCAATTTGTAGTGTGTATGAGGTTGTGGTGATCACAAATAAATTGTATTGTTTCATGATTTATTAGTTGATTATACAATAAATATGGAGGGGTTTTGAGTAGTTGCTTTCTCCATGAATATTTGGTGTTGTGTATTGATTTTCTTCTTTCTCTTACTTGCATGTGATTGAGCGATCGTATTTTATATTCCACAAATATTGTAGAAGGATTTAGTATATTGTTTTAGTACATTACATGATCATATTGAGTCCATTGATATAATTTCTACATGGTATTATAGTTGTGATAGATATTTTCTATAGGGACTATGTAGGCACCTGTGGGGTTATTCATTCTGATGTTGGATCAACCATAATATATTTCTCCGGATAGAGGTACTTCTGCCGAGGATTTTCTCTGTTGGGTGAGCCACACTTGGCACCCTAGTTTGAATTCAAAAATATACTTAATAACAAAACCCTCAAGAGCTGTTGCACTGGTTTTCCCGCATTGGGTTTTTCCGGGGACATTTGTCAGAAAAATTTGTGTGTCCTTTATCTGCAAGATTGCTTATTATTCAATACTTTATCTGTATAATTGTGTAGGCTACAGTGTATTTACTTTGACGTTTTCATGAATTATTCAGAAAACAACTTGTTAAGTTAAATAAACAAGTAGGAAAAGTAAATCAGATTTACTGCAATAGGATTTTTGTTTAGAGGATTCAAAAAAATTCACAAGAATCATTGACTTGAAATATGTTAACCACATCAAGGAAGAGGGTGAAATATAAGCCAATGGTTGTGCGTTGTTAAAACTTTCCTTTCACAAAATATTAGCTAATCCATGTCAAATATCAAAACTGACTTATTCAAGAATTGATGAAATCGAAGAAATAAAACTACAACATGAAAAAACAAGGAAAGTGCAATACATCTAACTACATACAACCTATCTTAGCCTAAAGTAAATAGTAAAAGGCCATATTATGTAAAGTGAAACTTCCAGTGCACCCATAGAAGCTTCTCCCAACCTTTAAAGTGAAATATGTGATCATGTACAGTCGAAATGAAAAGCAGTGTAGTGAAAAAGAAGAAATGTACAAACACTTGCACTGACTAACCGAAATAGGAAGTGAAACCACAACGATGTATTACACTCAGTTTTTATACCACACAGGAAACTTCATAACAACGATGAAAATTGAGGCTAAAATTATATATGACTCAATGGAGAGTATGCAAGTACAGGCCACGAGACATGGACCCAAACTGAAATACTTTTCTAATGAATCTGCAATAGGATCATGGACATAACCTCTAAGGAAAGACATATAAGAGGTACTATAGAATGAAAAATCAATGTAAGTCATGTCATCAAGTCGACCTCAATCCAAGCTGTCATGCACGTGAAATTCTTTGATTAATGATGAAAATTATTCATTAAGACTCTTCTATGTTTCTACAGTACATATTTGAAATTTTCTTGTAATGGGATGAAGAGGTGGAAGTTCAATAATCAAATTAAATTTCCTTCCATACAGGTTGAAAAATTTTATATGAATAAAAGAAGCATCTCTCAGGAAGGCATCATAATCCCATGTTATAACATCAATGAAAACGTTGTGCAAATAAATATAAAACTTACTGAAATCACAAATACCGCCATGGTGACAGGGACCTGACATAACCATTAGCCTTAGATGAAGTGCCCTACTCACCTGAATTGACTTTCAATTTTGAGAAAACACGATCAATTTCATATCAAGAGAGGATACAACATTTAAATCGTGAGATTGAACAGAAGATATTATTTTAAGACTAGTGAAAAATTCTTCTATGATAAGCATGCCATCATCTTGATTGAAAGGAGATATACCTGAAAGAAAATCTTCGATAATTGTGTTAGACTCGTTTAGAAAATATTGCAAATCCATATATTCATGTGGGAACAAATATTCATCCAAATTAATTTAACAATCATGACCATATTATTCAAAAAGAAGAAAATCACTAGGATCATGATCATTCAAGGGTTCATCTCGATTAACAAGTGAAAGATTGATGGGAGGAATATCAAGATCTGAAGATGGTTGATTAATGGATTCAGATGAATCACCATCGAATGAGAGATGTGAGAGAAAGAAATATTCTTCATCCGCAAGATGGTATTTTGATTCAGTATTTGGTCTAGGTCCAACGTACAGAACATCAAAGGGAGGAGGACATGGTACAAAGAGCATATTCGATTCTTCCTTCGAATGTTGAAAATATTCATGATTAGAAGGAAATTATGAATCTGATTTGAAATATTTTCTTGACATACAAACTAAAAATCGAAACTTCTCATCTAAGAACTGCCAATCCATGTCCTTATCCGGAAACTGATAACAAAGATGAAGGAACCAATCAGCAAAATGCTCAAGAGATTCATTCAATACCATTCTAAGTTGATCAAATTCATCAACAACATCCTGATATTCATACTTATAAAAAACTCGATAAATCTCATTAACCAGCTGATCGAAAGATGTAATAGATGTGAAAATTTCTTAATCTGGAATCTCTATTGCAGCAAACTGATATTACTTCTCCGACTTGATTAATCATGCAAGTTATTTACTGTGTTGTACAAGTAAATACTGAAGAAAATACACAGCAACCTTCAATACATACATGAACTACGGAAAAATAAATGCGGAAACGAGATCTCAAAAAGAATAAAACTAAACACACATGACACCGTTATTTTTGGACTAAGTCCTCGAAAAAACCCAATGTGGGAAAATCGATGCAACAGATGAGGGTTTATATTATTAAGAAATAGTTCTGAATACAATCTAGGATGCCTTACTGGCCATCCATAAAGAGAAAATATCTGGAAGAGATTTAGTGAGAAAATTTCCTCACACTATCTCTAAAGAACCAACACTTATCCAACCCCAAACTAGTGAGTCCCAAGCTACCTTTGCGCATTTTGTGCACAACCTCTATGCATATCTGCGTCACTCTGGCTGGGGGCTACAAAACTCCCTTCGTTGATCGATCTAATGGTTGAATTCTCCAATGTCTGGCCTTACAGTCTCACACCCCAGCTCCCAACACTGAAACTAATCTCACCCTCAGCAAATTTGCAGATCTCCTCAAGGCTTCATTGCTGCCTCTATGTGGCTCTGCTCTACTCAGCGTAGCCCTTACACTACCTCTTTTGGATCTCCCTCTTCCTTCTATGTGATGTATTCTTGTCTCAAGAAAACCTAAAACTCTCTGCCCCTCACTTCAAGAATCTTCTCTACTGACTCTCTGGCTACTTTGTGCTGCTCACTTGAGAAATTGATATTTTGATCCTCTCCCGACGTGTCTTCCAAACTCCCATCGAAGTGCTTCTTATAATCTTCTCGTTCAATAACCAACGACCCAGATTAAAACATAATCAACAACTTAGATCATATTGACTGAATCTTCATATTTTTCTAGAAGCTTCACACCCAGTTCTATTAATATATGTTAATTATTTTAATTCCCTAAGTTTAGACTTAGGCTCCCATTAAAAATAATTATAATAAAACCCCATCTGGGTGGAATTTCCCAAAAAAAATTCTCGGTATTTTGGAATACAAGTGTAAGCCTCCCTGCAAAATTTGATACTTGAGCACATCCGATGCTACCAGAAATCAAAACTCCCTCTTAGCAAGGAATGTGCTCTAGTAATGCATCTTGCGGAAGCACTACACTGATTCTGTAACATCTCCCTCTGCGTTGCTGATGTTTGACACTTCTACTTGTTGGTCTCCCGTGTTTTGATAGTTTGGCAAATCAAAAGACAAGGAAACATTAGAACCAATCTTTAGAGTTACAGGATCTAGTCCTCCTGCTCTCAAAGAGGGATCTCTCAATCTATTTGTTTTTGCAAAGGTTTGTCTTGTGTGCTCTGGGTATTGGTTTTAGACTAGTTATTAAGTGCAAGTGTCTGTTTGTTTGGTTGGTTGAATTGATACAACAGAACATAAAATATCAAGTAAAGATAGATAGAAAGGGGAAATATCAGTTTTGTTGGGCAATGGAGTCAAAAGAGGTTATGACAAACTTATCAATGGATATGGGATATCAAAGGGAAAATCTAACTTGGCCACAGGATCCTTTAGTTTATGAATGAGATGGACATTAATGGTTTAGAAAATAGAAGTTTAATTCTCAACAAAGGGAATTTGAAAGAATAACTTTAACAATAAAGAGCTATTTGATAGACAGGGCTAACCATGAATTCTACAAACCAAAATTTAAGCAAATAATGACTTCAAAACAACTTTTAAAATGAAATCTAAGATTCGGGGAACACCCCATTTCCTCAAAGATATTATTTCAAATGAATTAGAAAACATAAAAGATTCACTGATAATTACGGTCATAGAAGAGGGAACACCTAAATACATCTATGAGCACAACTATAAAGACCTTTAAGACAATTGTTCAAGCAAGGACAAAGGGCATGATCAGAACAGACCTCCTTGGCTGACTATAAACAAAGATACTTCAAAGGGAGACTTCAATAATAGCCTTTAAGTGGCAGCAGACAAGCAGGGAGAACCATAAATCATGCTAAAACCAACTATTCGAACTATTAGAGAAATAAACAAGCATGAGGACTAAAGAGAGAGATTAAAGACTCTAAAATACCTCAGCAGAAGAAAACATAGAACAATGAAGGATAAACATGTCTAAGGTGCTTCCAAGAGTCATTTCTTAGCCTAAAAGTTTCATCCTACTGTAGTAAGAAATTATGGAACAAAATGAAAATAGGAGAAAACATTAAACAGTTCAGAATACTTCACCAAAAACCAAGCTCATGGATCCAATGATAGAGCCTTCTCAAGAAAAAGCATGCAACAACATCATCAGGGCTTCCAAGACTTCAATTTATTCTTCAATTTCAACAGACTATGTATTATTTCAGAGAGTTTCAGTATTACAACTAGTGATCAACCAACCCTTTACAATGAGCTCCTCAAGAAAATTTTATAGGAAAATGAGGATGTGAAATGAAATAAAAGATCTACAGGCCCAATTAATACAGTTTAATGCTTCTCGGCCTTTGAGGGGCCCAATGGAGAATATTTCAGATATTTTTCTGTATTAATGGGCTTACATTAAGTATTAAACTCACTGGGGAGATTTTGTTGACTTTAAGGCTCTGTGTCATATTTGTAATAACTCTGCTGATATTTTGCAATAAGTCTCTTTGGCTTGGAATAATTGTTCGGCCGCATTTAGATAAATATCCTCTGTTCTAGTCATTACTCGGCCTCTTATGAATGCTTTGAGGTTGTAGGTGGCGTTTGGTAGCTGAGAGGAATCAATTAGCCTCTGATGTGGCAGTAGAGGCTTTCTCGGACTGATAGATATTTTTGATTTTCTTTAAACACTGTTAATTTAATTTGATTATGTTTGTTTAGGCTTAATTAGGCCCAGATTCTGTCTCTGTTCTTTAAACTGTGTTTAATTGAATGAATTAGGCGTTTGAAAGTCGATTTAGGCCATAATCCATTAAAACGGTGAAAACAATCTTCAATTCTTCAGTTCTGTTGTAGTTGGGTCCTTTCACGCTGATACTCTTTGTTTTAATTAATCTTTGTTGTGTCTTGTTGATGTGCAGGTGCGCAGAGGGTTTAAAATGGCATCAGTTCTCATGACGTACTGATGAAACATGGTGTTGAACCCTATAGATGGATATCCTTTGATGAATGAAGACCTAGAGGATCGTCATCCTCGGCTTTCATTTTTCTTTTAGAACATTTGAAAAACCTTTGAAACCTGCACAAACAAAGAACTATTAAGAAAATCCTGCGTATTTTTAGTTTAGCTACTTCAGAGGTTGCGGTTAGGTTGCGGCCGTTTGATGAAAGCATCCAACGACGGAGATTGCTTTGCGGGGGTCAAATAGGAGGCGGTTGAGTGAACCGTGGGAGATTAAGTTAGATCCGTTGATCCATATTGATCAACGGTCGAGATTGGTGCTGAATATATAATGTGAAGGGGTCATATTATATTTGAAATGGCGGAAAATATGAGCAAAATGGGTTAAAAACCTTAATCGGTAATGAAAAAGGCACAGAGGAAATTTGGGGTTTCCGAAAGGAATCTGGGCCATCGGATGAGATCAGCCCCTGAGATCAACATCGGAGGTTGATCGTGAAATCCCTTGGAAGAAAGGCGGAGGGCGATAGTTCAATGGTTAAATTGAATGAGATCCGTTGATCTGCAGAGATCAACGGTGGTGAATGAATGCGATGGAAAGCAGTGAAAACAGGGGAAAGCGGTTTCGGATGAGAAAACCACGGGTTTCGCGCAGCAAAAGGGTGGATAGGTGGTTTTAACTTTTCGAACGTGATATGCGTTCCTGGACGACACATGGCCCTTCAAAACCACTTATATCACGTAGCTCTTAGAGAATTAACGCTCGGGCATGAATTTACGCGAAAATGCGCATCAGCCGTTAGATCTGGGGTCTTAGATCGGACGGTGGGGAGTGAGCGCGATATCGATAAGAAGAAAGGATGGAAAGAGGTGGGGGCGGGGAAAAGTGGTTATAATCTGGACTGTTTGATCAGGGATTGGATGGCTGAGATCGATTTTTGAGGTTTAATGAAATAATATATAAGGCGGAGAATGGGTAAGTATGGGTTGTTGATCTACAGAGATCAACGGCGGATATTGGCCAAAAAACATTATAAAGCGAAGTTCATGATTTTAGCCAAGGTTGAGGGAAATGATCTGGACCGTCGGATCTGGGTGCATGGATGGCCTAGATGTAATCAAAGGACTCGCGAACGGGGGAGGAGAGAGGAAAGGCGGAACTGAAAATTTTCGATGCGATTGACTGTGGGCCGTCGATCTGAGGATCAGATCGACGGTGGAGAATGAGTCGGAGGAGGTCACAGGCAAGGGATGGGCTTTGGGATGGAGTGATAAGGTTCGTTGGATCTAATCCTGGCGGGGAAGATCAACGGCGAAGAATTCATCGGGAGGTTGCCGATCGGGAGGGGCAATAAAATATTTCAAATGCGCCCGATGAAAATCTCCGATGCGAGATTCTGAAGGCCGTCGATTGGGTTTAAGATCAACGATCAGGATTGATTTAAACTGTGAACGAGCGGAACCCTTTGAAATATAAAAAAATCAAAATTTTTATTAAATACAAAGGATATTTGCATCGGGGAAAGGTTTATTTATAAGGTTTAGCGCTCGATTGCGGGGCCTGTGGTTTTGCGACGGGCACAAAGGATCGGGGCTTTATATATAGAAGAGCCAATCGCATCGGAAGTTTTATATAACAAAAAGACTTGCACTCATCGATTGTTTTGATGCGATAAGCACCATACGGGTTTAGCACTTGGTTCGAGCACCAAGTCGCATGGAGGGGAACTGGTTTAGGGCTTAGCCCAAAGGGGCTTAGGCCTGTAATGAAAAAGTGTGTTTTTTATGATTTTTTCAAGGTTTTTTAATGGATTTGGGGGTTTCGGTAAGGTTTAAAAATTAGTTTTAAACCTTATAAAAGGGGTTTTATGAAGGGAAGAAGGGAATAAATAAAAAATAGAGGAATTTTATGTGAAAAAAGGGGATCAAAATGAAGGTTAATGATGAAGGGAAAGAGGAGTAAAATGAGGGAAAAATAGGGATTTTTGCAGTAATATTTTCTTCATGGAAACAACGGATTTTCAGAATCAAGAGGGAAACAACAATGAAGATTAATCAAAAAATAAGATGTCTTCATAAGACTTCAAAAATTATCATTTTTTTTCAATAAAACTTGTTTCTTGAAGGCTTCAAAAATGATTTAACCACCATTTGATATGAAAATTTTTATAGGTGGCTAACAGTGACTCCACATGGGGATGGTGCCTTCTTGAAGGCATCAAGAACTTCAGACTTGCATTCTCTGGGGGGCTGATCAGTGCCTCATCCTTTGGGCTGTAACTTTCTTTACTTGGATGATCTTCTTTTGCTCTGAAAATGTTAGCAGCCATGAAAAAACAATGAAACCTCATCAACACAAGCGTTTTACCTACCCAATCCTACTGATCTAACATTTTTTCTTCTTTCAAAGTGCACTTGGATTGGAAAAATCTTTTACGAAACATTTTATTCTTTTGAAAGA